>JANRMT010062791.1:3579750-3599694 GCA_026402145.1 Polypterus bichir lapradei | reverse complement strand
CTCTCGCAGTTTCGCTGAGTTTGTGCCAAACACCACCCTGACTATCTTATTTTCCTCTCCATAAGCACAGTCCTTCACCCGTGAATATTTACCCGTGGCAGTTTGCTATTGGATTGCCTCTGACGGACGGCCTTATATGGGCAGGCACTAAATTACAAACGCCAGCGGCAGCCTGTCTACGAACTTAATTTGAAGTGTAGGTTTACACTGTGCTTTGTTTCCGAAGTAGCAGAACTCATGAATATGGTTGTATATGTCACTCGCTCGCTTCTTATTGTTTCGCTGCCTTCTCAATTATATAATGGATGTTTTCTAAAGCGCGTTTTGTAGCTCTTCCTGGCTTTCTACGTAATGCGTGATTACGTGAGAGGCGTGATGATGTCATACGAACTCCGCCCCTCCAGCTGAACTCCATTACAGTAAATGGAGAAAAACAGCTTCCAATTATGACCATTACGCGTAGAATTTCGAAATGAAACCTGCCCAACTTTTGTAAGGAAGCTGTAAGGAATAAGCCTGCCAAATTTCAGCCTTCTACCTACATGGGAAGTTGGAGAATTAGTGATGAGTCAGTCAGTCAGTCAGTCAGTCAGTCAGTCAGTGAGTGAGTGAGTGAGTGAGTGAGTGAGGGCTTTGCCGTTTATTAGTATAGATATATTGTCAAAGTAATTGTTTTGTGTATTTGGCGGCAGCGTCACAAAGTTGTTTTCATCTTGCTGCATCAGAAAATGTACCACGACGTCTGACACGCCTCCTTTTTACTGTTTTCTCACAGCTTGGATTGCTGCTGTCATAATGGGTTTGAGTCTACATATATATATACATACATATATACACATACATATCTTCATATCTATATACATATATACATATCTATATACATATCTACATATACACATATATATGCATACCTATCTATATCATATATACACACACATATATATACATACATACACAGACACACACATATATATAATTTTTGTGTGTGTATGTATGTGTGTGTGTGTGTGTGTGTGTGTATACATATACATACAAACATACACACAGGTATATATAAATATATGTGTATATATATATGTATGTGTCTATATGTGTGTGTATAGCTTTGATCACTGAGTGCAAGGGAAAAATAATAAAATGTAGTCTATAAGTTATTAAACAGTAAAACATTAACGTTTTAAGAAGTAAAGGTACATTGAGCACTACTGGAGTGGTTGCGGGTAAACTACATTTTAAAGACGGTATAACAGAACAGATAAGTAGTACTAACAGCAGCTAAAATGTATATGGATCATCTCTCGGTAGTAGATCCCTTTTGAAAGGCGCTACACGACGGCTGTGGTATAGAAATTACATTTTCTATGTGAAAGTCCAAATTTCTGCCTGTGGTAATGTGCCTTACCAGCAATTAAAGAAAATTAGTTTTGTGTCCTCTGCCGTGTTAATAGAGAAAGGCTTTGGTTTGGGATAAAAGGAAAAAAAGGTGTAAAGAAAGGAAAGTTGCCTTTTTCTTTTATATAGTGTAGAGAGATGTTTTCGCTGACGATATGAGCGCCTTTTGGGGACAGTCGCGGTGGGTCTTGTGCAGATTGGTGAGACGTCCCAGCTATTAATCAGCTGTGATGGCACTGTCAGTCCTTCACTCTTGTGCGTGTGTTCATAATCCGAGCTGACGACCTCATAATCGTATACGTGCAAAATAAAGTGCGAAGCGCCTTAAGATTATTTTGCCGCGGTGTAGAAAAGGGGTCCCGTGTTTGCACTTGTCTGGGCTATAGCTCAGGGGGAGGATGAAAAAAATTAAAAGAGCGCAGTCAGCGTCTGAAAGGTCGGCACACTTATGCGCGCGCGCCGGCTGCTCGACTTTTGCTGGGCAGGAGACGCCAGTTTTTGCAGACACGTTCACGATATCAAAAGTCTCCACGCTCTTTGGAGGTCATTTATATACAAAATACCTGCGCCTCGCAGCGGAGAAGTAATGTGTTAAAGAAGTAATGAAAAAGAAAAGGAAACATTTTAATAATAACATAACATGATTGACATTGTCATGAGTGTTGCTGTCATATATATGCCTGCCTAAATAAGTCACCCTCGCTTCGCTCTTACGTTTTTACCGTTCATTTAATCATGGCTAGTGGCAGAAAAATTATAAAATGGAAGGAGGATTACACTGAGTATGGCTTTACCAAAACAATTATTGATGGCGAATCGATTATTCATAAAGCTTGAATTGGTGATCTGTTTTTGTGTGTTAACCTCATATTTTTTCATACATCTTCTCAAACCAAGGTGGTGCGAGGCTAAAATGAATTGGGATGCGCTGATCAATGTAATCGGTGTACCAGGAAATCATGCATTGACAAAAGTTCCCCTTTGATTGTAATGCAAAGTGTGATTAAATGCATTAGTTTTTAACGCGTTATGGAGCACATGCATCGAAGCTTCTCAGCTGTGCTTGTTGTAAGAAAATTAAACATTTTAAAAATAACGTAACACGATTGTCAATGTAACCTTTTGTAAGTAGTGCCTGGAGGATTCAGTGTGGAGAAAGTCTAGAGACAGCGTGTGTATTAACTTGTGGATTTCTCTGTACTGTACAAAGAACTTGCAATGGCGGAGGCAGAGGAAAACACTAAGGTCAGATTATTCCGTTATCTTATTGGAGAGTGCGGCAGAGAATTGTGTCAGGTGCTGACCGGTGATGTAAGACCTGATGAGTTAACCATGAGCTTGAGTGGTGGGCTGTCAGGGCCTGCAAGGCCTTCTCTGCTGGCCTAAAAAAATATCTGAATTACAAACTGATGTTAATTATATTTTGTCCATGAATATTTATTAAATAATTCCAAATAGTCTGTCCGCTTCCTTTCATAGCTTTTCTGATGGTTGTGCTGCTTCCAGACATGTATTTTTGTATTAAAGCATTTAACCAATCACATTTCAGCCATCATTTGTTGCCAGGCAGAGAGGCCTTCACAATCCATTCTGCAGGCCCTCTAACACAGAATAAATGTCGATTAAACTGTTGCTTCAACTAATCAGATTTTTAGTTGGTGTCAGTAGGGCCCTCTAGCAGGCGTACGGCAATGTCACCATATTCAGACCCATTGATTGGCTAGAAGCCGATATGAGGAACTTTACGAGGCCACTGAACGCTCCGAGCGCAAGGTCCTCGATGTGCACTACCACCAACTCCATGGCAGGATTCTGGACAATATTATTTGCCAGACACAGACTAGATTTCAAGACCACGAAAAACTGATGTTTGTCACATTCCTCGACCCCCAGAAGTTTCGGGAATACAAGAAAAATTTCCTGCATGCAGCCTTCTCCAGTTTAACACAGAGCCACGGAGCACTTTTTGATCTCGGCTAAAAACAGAACTGACTGTAATGTGTGCCATGGATGATTTTGCAGGAAAATCTCCCACTGATCTCTTTGACTTCCTTCAGCAGAAAAATCTGAATGAGACCATGGGGCAGCTGTACACATTGGTGTATTTGGCAGTGACCATTCCCGTGTACACTGCTTCTGTCGAGCAGACATTTTCAGCTCTAAAGCGAATTAAAATTTATGCCAGAAATACGACTTTCAGCATTAGCTTCAATGGCGATAGAAAGGGACTTTTTGATGGAACTGAAGTGCACGGATAATCTGTACGACAGAGTAATTGAACTGTTTTTTAGGAAAGAGAGGAGGATGGATTTTGTTTACAAATAATCCGAATTTTTGATGAGTAAAATGATGCGATTTTCCTAAATAATATTGCAAGTTTATGAGGTATTATTGATGTTTTTTTATGTGTGTCGCGGCTGTAGCTGCAGTAGAAAGGAACTTGTTCACCCCTGGTTTGTCTATTCAATAAAGGCATTTATTGTGGCTACAGGAGTTATCTATCTGCAATGCAGTGGCTCTTTATACTGTATTTCTGCATATTAAGATGGTTTTTATAACCATAAATTAGTTTTTGAGGGGCGGGTTGATTCAAACGGAGCACTACTGAAGGCCTAGGTGTGAAATGCACGGTCTGCCACTGGACCAGATGATACGTAAATCTGATGAACATTACAACCCGAAAATAAACGAAACTGTAGAGAGGTTCAGATTATACTTCTCCCAGTGCGTTTCTCTAAATCCTCCGTGTGGGAACATTATCATAAGGCTTAACAATCTTATTGTTACACCTTCTACGTGCACCCAACCGTCCTTATTACGAAGTCTTCCTTGCTTTACCGCTGGCTGCTTCTTTTCATTCACCTTCCTATTTCTTTATTTAAACAGTTTTCCTTTTTACTTTTCCACTCCTTCACTGTCTTCTCCATTTTTGTTCAAAATACACGCCTCCTTGCCTTTTTACAGTCAGCTCCCCTTACGTCACACCATGGTACGTTTAGCACAAGTTAATACCGGGAATGCCTGTTAAACATCTTACATTCACGAGTAGCGATTTGCGTAGTGAACACTTCAATGAATGAAACCTGTTATCTTTACAACGGTTGACAAACACGGAATGTAACTTCAAAACAACACGTCCTCCAAATACGAACCTAATTGAAAGAAATAATGATAATCAAATCCTTGATGACAGCAACACTCATACCAGTGACAAAACAATTACATTGAAAATCAGGTTATGTTATTTTTAAAATGTTTCCTTTTCTTTTTCATAACTTCTTTAACACACTACTTCTCCGCTGCAAAGCACGGGTATTTTGCTAGTATATATATATCTCCAGACTTTTATATTAGTCTTATTTTCTATTATTCTTTGTTCCAGTGGCATTATTATTATCCCTGTAATAAATACCATGCTGCTTTTAACTTTCTATGGTTTGTATTAATGTCTATAGAGTGATTGAAGTAATAAGTCAGATTTCTTTGAGCACCTGGTGCAGCCGAAGATTTGCCATTACCTCTGTGCTGCGAGGTTTATTAAAGCTGCGAGTGAGAGCTCCACTCAATAGTAGGGAACAGTAAGGTATTCTTGGCTGATAAATGGCCTATAGTCAAGGATGCTGAGCCTTTGTATGTTTAAATGTATTCTTGTAGACCAAAAGTAATATTTAGGTCTGAGATATCATTAAAACATTGTATGTTGTTCATGCCGATAATAAGTAAGTCTCTTGAAGTGCTGAGTGACAGGCTGTGTTATTCCTAAAGCATTTGTGTGGTTTAAAGTGCTAAAGGTTAATCAGCATGTGCGTGTCATTCATGGGGCACTGTTGTGGTTAGGTTTGTGTGTATGCATATAGCTATGTATGTGTGTGTTCATCTTAAAATGCAACAGTAGACCAACCTGATAACAAACTTGACGAGTACACTTACCCTTGAGTAAACAGGTAAAGGGTAAGTAGACGGAAATACTACAATAATACACCGCTGTATCACTAAGGGAGGGGTATCGCCTTTTTATATTATATTTTTATAGGTTCAGGTTACTTAAGATGCCGCAGTTACAAAAGAACTTATTCCAACCAGGGAGCTAGCACCCCCCGCTGGATACACTATGTTAAGAAGGAACGTGATGATTAGTGAGCATCAGTATGGTTTCATGCCAGGAAAGAGCACTAGAGATGTGATGTTTGCTCTGAGGGAGTTGATGGAGAAGTATAGAGAAAGCCAGAAGCAGTTGCATTGCGTCTTTGTGGACCTGGAGAAAGCATATGACAAGGTGCCTTGAGAGGAGTTGTGGTATTGTATGAGGAAGTCGGAACTGGCAGAGAAGTTTGTAATGGTTGTACAGGATATGTATGAGGGAAGTGTGACAGTGGTGAGGTCTGCCTTAGGAATGACAGATGCATTCAACGTGGAGGTGGGATTACATCAAGAATCGTATCTGAGCCTTTTCTTATTTGCAATGGTGATGGACAGGTTGACAGATGAGATAAGACAGCAGTCCCTGTGGAGTATGATGTTTGCTGACTACATTGTGATCTGTAGCGAGAGTAGGGAGCAGGTTGAGGAGACCCTGGAGAGATGGAGATATGTTCTAGAGAGGGAAGGAATGAAGGTAAGTAGGAACAAGACAGAATACATTTGTGTAAATGTGAGGGACGGCAGTGGAATGGTGAGAATACAGGGAGTAGAGTTGGCGAAGGTGGATGAGTTTAAATACTTGGGATCAACAGTACATAGTAATGGGGATTGTGGAAGAGAGGTGAAAAAGAGAGTGCAGGCAGGGAGGAATGGGTGGAGAAGAGTGTCAGGAGTAATTTGAGTAATTTGTAACAGATGGGTATCAGCAAGAGTGAAAGAGAATGTCTACAGGATGGAAGTGTGACCAGCTATATTTTATAGGTTGGAGACGGTGACACCGACCAAAAAAACAGGAGACAGAGCTGGATATGGCAGAGTTAAAGATGCTAAGATTTTCGTTAAGTGTGACGAGGATGGATAGGATTAGGAACGAGTACATTAGAGGGACAGCTCAGGTTGGAGGGTTTGCAGACAAAGTCAGAGAGGTGAGATTTATTTGAAAGTGATCATATCCTTTTGTTGCTTCCTCATAGAATTCCAGCATGTTAGTAAAACATGACCTCCTTTTTCTGAACCCATACTGACTGTTCAGAAAAAAACTCCTGTACTTGCCATGTGCTGCTCAATCTTATCCTTAATAGTTCCTTCTTTTAATTTTCCTGTGATACATGTTAAGGTTACTGGCCTATAGTTGCTTGGATCTGCCCGGTCACCCTTTTTATATAACAGGATAATATTCGCCATTTTCCAGTCCTTTGGAATCTCTCCAGTGCACAGGGACTTCGTAAAAATGTGTCAAGGATACATGTATGTACTCACTAGCCTCCTTAAGATGTCAAGGGTAAATATTATCTGGCCCTGGCGATTTGTTTGATTGCAGCTTATTTAATCTGAACAGTACTTCTTCCTCTACAATTTCTAAATCCTTTAGTACCTCCATAGTACTCCCGTTTATTGCATTTGAGGATATCCATTTCCTCACTTAGACATCCGAAAATGCAAGTTTAGAGCATCTGTTATTTCATTGTATGTATCTTTTAATTCCCCATTACTATTTCTGATGCACTTGACCTCCTCCTTGACTGTTCTTTTACTACTAAACTACTGAAAGAATCTCTTAGGGTCTTCTTTTGCCTTATCTGTTATATTCCTCTCCAACTGTCTTTTAGCCTTCCTGATATCCTTCTTAATGGTTGCCCTCACGTTTTCATACACTCTACAATTCGCTTTGCAGTCATTAGTCTTACATGCCTTATAATGCAGTTTTTTCCTTTGCAGCTTCTTTTTTAAATCTTCATTAATCCATGGTGAAGTTTTTTTAAAATTTCCTATTAATTCCAATTTTAGGTATACATCTGTCCTGCATTACATGTAAAATATTTTTAAACCTGTTCCACTGCTCCTCTACTGTCTCTACACTTAAAAGCTTATCCCAATCTATTATACTTAGACTTTGTCGCATCTGGTCAAAACTTTGCCCTACCAAATTTCAACCTTACAATTTATTCTTTGCATCTGCACTCTTACAAAGTACTTAGAATTGTATTATATTATGGTCACTTGACCCTAGTGGTTCAATCACTTCTACACCCTCAATTCTATCCTGATTATTACAAAATACTAAATCCAGACAGGCTTCACCCCGTGTTTGTGCTTTAACATGCTGTGTTAAAAAACAGTCACTGATTACTTCTAAAAACTCCTGCTCTTGTGCTCCTCCATCTGAAAGTTTATCCTAGTTAATATTTGAATAATTAAAGTCCCCCATGACTATAATATCTCCCTGTAAACTTGCCTTTTTAATGTTATTAAAAAGATGTGTGTTGAAATTGCTATCTGAATTGGGTGGTCTATAACACACTCCTTAAATAAGACCTCTTTCCCTAATATTTTCCAGGAAAAACCACATGTCCTCACTAAGATGGGGCTCATCGTCCAACTGAAGAGGACTTACATTTAAATTCTGTTTGGCATAAACAGCAATCCAACTTCCTTTTCTGTTCACTCATCACTCATTTTACACTCATCCCCATCTTTGTTATTTAGCCAGGTTTCCGTTGTTGCTATAATATCATAATTATGTTCTGCTACATAGAGCTCCAGCTCACTTACCTTATTTTTACCTTATATCATTGAACATGAAGAAATGCATTAAAGCATGTATTAAACACGTGAGGGCACGGTGGCACAGTAGTAGCAATGAGCTGGTGCCCCATCCAGGGATTGTTCTTGCCTCCTGCTAGAAGTTGTAATCATTTGCTCTCTTGACACAACCTGTGTCACTGTGATACCACACACAAATACAATAAACAGGTTAAAATCTGAGTGGTGCATTAAGAGTAACAACGATAAAGCAGCTATGGCATTTGGAATAGATTGATCAATTCGTGCACTATTATACTGTTACAGAATGATTAAAATCTAAAGAATTAGATTTGTAAATGATATGCAATTAATTTTGGTGTATTTGGTAAATCCGACATCATGGATGTGAATAAAAAAAAAAGACCACACAGAAATAGTAGTACAGCTTTGACGCTGGATGCCACCTGCTTGCAAAACCGAACAGAAATGTGCAAATGCATGGTGCAAGGCTGCCGTGAAAATGTACGTAGCTTTATGCCAAGTTAGTTTTTCTACATCTCGAAGTGAACATGGTTGCGAACCATTTATATATTAGGCCCCTGGCAAGCCTGAACTGAATATGCCAGTCAGAAAATTGATGTATGGAAGAACAAATATAGCCATGTTCATCACAATCCAAAGATAAAATTGAAGCCTCTGTTCATTTATTGCAGTTGTATATTAAAAAGCAAACAATTTCAGCATGTATACCACAGGTTGAAAACTGCTATTTTAACCCATTTATCTACATCACGATTTTGGAGCAGTCAAAGAATATAATGTATTCTTTTTGCAAATGCATACAAAATATAAAAAGATTGAAAGTGCATTAACTTTTTATTCAGTAGATAATTGTTTTTTAGGTATACAGTATGATAAAAGCTGCAAAGAAAGTGACACATCAACATCAAAATCCACATACCATTTTCATAGTAATATATATTTAAATATGTTGTAAATAAATTATAAATCATTGTCTGTTTTTTAAATGTACACAACAATATGGGCTTGCTATTGAATGTGAATTAACATTTTAGTTTTTCTAATCCCTCTATTACTATTAATATACATTGTTGAGTAACAGATTTCCTTTAGTTTCCAACAAAGCATTTATCATTTTTTACACACACATATAGAATACTCACAGTATGAGCCTACACACTTTATTCATTATTTTTAACTATGACTAAATATTACTATATAAGACAAACACATTCTGTTGGAAAAACAGTCAGATGATTCCTTCCCCTCTTCTTTAAATGAAGTAAGTAGCTCTATCATTGAGGGCTGAACAAAAGGTATTCACTTGTTGATGAAAGGCACCCTACAGTTTTATTGCTAGAGATGTAAACATCTTAGTATGCTAGATACATTTTGTCACAACTAAATATGGTGTGTCAGTGGCACAAGCAGGAAACTTCAAGATCCTGCATTTTTTAACACAGCCAACAACTCCACCCCATGTGCAAGTAAGAGAAACCAGTATTAGGTCAAATTAATAGATTTTACAATTAAGCAACCCTTAAGAATAGGCATTGAAAAATTAACAAGTGACAGTAGCATGCAGTTAAGAAATCTCTTCATCTTTTTCATTTTCTGGCAAGGTCTGAGTTACATTTTCAGGGCCTATCTTCATAAACCAATAATAAGAGAAAACACCTGGAATGATCATAAATACTATTGGCCAGAGAAGAAGATTTGGTTTGTGGAACCTGCAAATGACACACAAGAAATCAGTTTAAAACATAATACATCTACACCTGCTATATGAGGTCTTGATTATAAGATGTCCAAAAACATACAAGTTCCTAAGTTCATTATCCATCAGTATATTTCTGTATTGTATTATTAAAATATTCTTTTGGGTTTCCCCTAGTCAGTTCTTCTCAACCAGTCTAAATACATGCTATTACAGCATATGCACTGGCAACTTTAAACTGTTCTGATGCATGTTGATCGTGAGTTTAGTTCTCACCTTGTCTAGAATGCATTGTGCTTTGTGGTGACTTATGATTCATATGTAAAAATGCATCTTTATCTGATTTGTAATTGGAAAGTAATTATCATAATGATCTCATGCATATTGGCACTGGCAAAGATTCCTAAACATTATAACCTTGGATCATGATGAAATATACAGTAGTCCCTCCTCGATCGTGGGGGTTGCGTTCCAGACCCCCCCGCGATAGGTGAAAATCCGCAAAGTAGAAACCATATGTTTGTATGGTTATTTTTATATATTTTAAGCCCTTATAAACTCTCCCACACTGTTAACATTATTAGAGCCCTCTAGACATGAAATAACACCCTTTAGTCAAACGTTTAAACTGTGCTCCATGACAAGACAGAGATGACAGTTCTTTCTCACAATTAAAAGAATGCAAACATATCTTCCTCTTCAAAGAATGCGTGTCAGGAGCAGAGAATGTCAGAAAGAGAGAGAGAGCAAGAGAAAAGCAAACAATCAAAAAATCAATATGTGCTTTTAAGTATGCAGAAGCACTGCGATAAGGCGGCATTTTGTAGAGGAGCGTCCGTATCCTCTAGGCAAACAGCCCCTGTGCAAACAGCCCCTCTGCTCACACCCCCTCCATCAGGCACAGAGAATGTCAGAGAGGGTGAGAGAGATAGAGAGAAGAAAACAATCAAGCACCGCGCGGGAAGCATATCTTATATCATTGAGGAGTTTTAGTTAATATGTAATACATGCTCTGATTGGGTAGCTTCTAAGCCATCCGCCAATAGCGTCTCTTGTATGAAATCAACTGGGCAAACAAACTGAGGAAGCATGTACCATAAATTAAAAAACACATTGTCCGCAGAAAGCCGCGAACCAGCGAAAAATCCGTGATATATATTTAGATGTGCTTACATTTAAAATCCGCGATAGAGTGAAGCTGCGAAAGTCGAAGCGCGATATAGAGAGGGATTACTGTAAATTGAAATTTTGTTAAAAATGCAAAAAAGTATATCTGAAAGTAAAATGATGCACTTCATCCTTCAAAAAACAGTTAGCCTGCTACTTGTCTCTGTTTCTTTTAGAGGTTCTGTCAAAGACAAGAGGTTGTCATGTCATCTGCATCTCATCTGTCCCATAAATAAAACAATCTTCCAGTTGATTAAAAGGTTTATTTGAATGACAGGAATATTGGAGTCATCCAAGGCAAACATAAAGTCAGAAGCAGGTAGAGTCAATAAATGCTGCTGTTAGAGTATGAAGCAGTCCTCCAACAAGTTATTGGACAATCCATATGCAAGGATTTATTGAAGAAAATTTCACACCTGTAACTCCTACTACTTGAAACAATGTAATTTCAATCTTAAAGTGACTGCTCTATTTTAATAATACTTTCCCTTATTTTGATGTAACTATTGTCATTATCCTAGTTGTGGAAAGATGCCTTAATAGCACTTTGCAAATACTGTATACTTTACAAAATGTTTAATTTCTTCAGTTTGAAATTTTTACCATGTTTAATTACCTTCGAGCTCCATATGTCTCCACAGCAATTTCCACTGTCAGGTTGCAAAAGCTGAAAAGAAATGGTTAACTTGAATTTAGAGAAAAACATTATTATAAAACTAGGATTATTTAAAACAGTGCAGTGATTGTAACTGGCGGTGCATGCACAGCAAAGGTGAGACACTTGCTGTTGGCTAATTAGAGTTTTTGATTTAACTTGCCATTTATAATCCCAACATTCATAATTCATGGTCCAGCCATGTTGCTTCAAGAAGGCTAGCCATTGGTAGGAGAAGTAATACACTGAGTGATTCCTAAACACAGACAAATGCCGGTGTGACATGGATTAACTCTGGGAGATGGAAAATGTGGTCACTTATGTGCAGCAAAGCTTGAAAAAGAGGCACTAACTGTTATGCAATAAACCAATAAATCACAAGTTAGTTTCAAGATCAGCTGCTGGTGAAATGAGGTTCTTCATAACTTACTGCTTGCATTCCCAACATCCTTAGTTTGCATCCCAGTCATGTGGTCTCAAAAGATAACAGCCACAGGGAGTGAAAGCAGCTTCCAGCGCAATTCTACAGCAGACAGCAGACTTAAAAAGAAAGTGATTGGGAACATCTAATAAACCTGCCAAGCAACAGATATAAATCATCCAAAAACCTGGGAAAAGAATCTCGCTTTTGGGACATAGAATGTTACTTTTCTTGTGGGGGAACAGCCAGAACAGGTTGAATATTACCAGATGTATATAGTTGGACTTGTCTCTATGAACAGCATTGACTCTGTAATCAAAATTGTCAATCAAAGGTGGTCTTCATTATACTCTAAAATTGTCCCATGGGAGAAACTCCAAGCAGGTGTGGGGATACTCACAAGCCTACAAATGGGTTCTGTACAGTTGCTGTTTATTCCAGTAGACAACAGGATGAGCTCCAAAGCGTTTTCAAGTTGTAGAGGGGAAATATTTAACTGTATGTGGATATGCACCACATAACTAACAGAGCATTAAGCCTTTAAAGTGATCTTGGATTCGTACTTGGAAGATACCATCTACTGATTTTGTAGTCCTACTGGGAATTAGGGAATGTTGGAGCTTGCTCAAGATCTCAGTAGTGGAGGCAAAGTTAAGGAGCTGTGGCCAAAAGGTTGATTCTGCTTGTTAAGTGCTATCAGCAGGGTCTCCGGATATGACTGAGAAGTACACGCAGGACCAAAAGGTAGCAGCTGCAGTAGTGGCTGAATTGAAGGTCTGTGTGTTGTTAGGGTTTTTTTGTAATGAGGCTGAAAAAGTATGTTATGACTCAGAAAGGATAGGTGAACTGTTGCCCAAAAAGAATAGTAAAACATTATCCTTAACTGAGGATATTATTGAGAGGTAAAAGGTGCACTTTAAGGATCTCATAGACCTGTTAAATATGCACGCTTTGATGGAGACATTGCTAGAGGCATTGCCCGGGACCTGATCTATCTCAGTGGCTTAGGTTGTTATGATAATTAAAAAGTCCTGTAGTGACAAGATTGTGGGTAGGCAAGAATAAATCAGAAATGCTGAAAGTACTGGTCATTATAGGGGTGAGTTAGCAAATCATTACAGGAAAAGTGCCTCAGAACAGCCAGACATGGGTGGTGTAATACAGACTGACATTATCCATTATTTTGCTATGGCTAAAACACAGATCCTGGCTTAAAAGCCAGGGAAAGAAACTTTTAATGAAAGCTAAAATGTCTCAGTTTGCTAGATGGGGCCCCTCTGTTAAATGCAGATTCTGCGGTTTATCTGATAAGATGATCAATCACAGACCAAGTAAAACTCAGGTATAGCCCTCAGAGGCATAAGCTGGAAGCCCAAGTTTTTAAAAAGAACCATAAATCAAGGATGAGCAACAACCCAGCCACAGGGGATGCACAAACCAATGTGTTTCTTTGTGTCAGTCCCATGCACGGATAAATGAGGAGAGTTACGTCAGGAAGGGTATCCAGTGTAAAATTTGCCGGATCAATATGTGGACAAAAATACAGGCTTCCATACCGGATCAGCTGAGGTGCAGGTTAACAACAGCCACCACCAGTACTGTTAGCCAGCATCGGGGGGTTGCTGGAAATTGGGCTACTGCTAGCCAAAGAAGGAGAAGAAGAGGAGAGAGGCGTGTCTCGATGCAGGAGGAGTGGAGGAAGAAAAAGAGATTGGAACTGAGGGTAGGAACTTTGAATGTTGGCAGTATGACTGGTAAGGGGAGAGAGCTGATGTGATGGAGAGAAGGAAGATTGATATATTGTGTGTGCAAGAGATTAAATGAAAGGGGAGTAAGGCCAGGTGAATCAGAGGTGGATTCATATTGTTCTCTCATGATATGGATGGAAGGAGAAATGGGGTAGAGGTTGTTTTGAAGGAACAGTATGTCAAGAGTGTTTGAGATGAAAAGAGTGTCAAGACAGAGTGATGATTATGAAGCTGGAAATTAATGGTGAGATGATGAATGTTGTTAGTGTATATGCCCCGCAAGTTGGGTGTGCGATGGATGAGAAAGAAGATTTCTAGATTGAGTTAGATGAAGTGATGGACAGTGTACTCAAGGGACAGAGAGTGGAGATTGGAGCAGATTTCAATGGACATGATGGTGAAGGGAAGAGAAGGGGTGAGAAGGTGATGGGTGGGTATGGTGTCAAGGAGAGGAATGAAAAAGGTCAGATGACAGTCAATTTGGCTGTGGTGAATATGTATTTTAAGAAGAGGGAGGAACATAGGGTGAAGTACAAGAGTGGAGGAGGAGGCACACAGGTAGATTATATCCTATGCAGGAGGATCACTGTGAAGGAGATTGAAGACTACAAAGTGGTGGCAGGGAAAAGTGTAGTTAGACAACATAGGATGGTGGTCTGTAGGATATCTGTAGGATAACTTTGGAGATCAAGAAGAGGAGGAGAGTGAAACCAAGGATAAAATGGTCGAAGTTGACAAAAGGAAGACTGCAAGGTTTAGTTCAGGTAGGAGATAAGACAGGCACTGGGTGGCAGTGAATAGTTGCCAGATAGCTGGGCAACTACAGCAGAAGGTGTGACATCTGAACAGAGGAAGGAGGAAAAGAAAACCTGGCGGTGGAATGGGGAAGTTCAGGAGAGTATACAGAGGAAGAGGTTGGTGAAGAAGAAGTGGGATAGTCAGTGAGATGCAGAAAGTAGACAAGAGTGCAAGGAGATAAGGCATAAAGTGAATTAAGGAGAGAGGTGGCGAAGGCTAAAGAAAAGGCATATGATGAGTTGTATGACAGGTTGGAAACTAAGGAGGGAGAAAAGGACATGTACCAATTGGCTAGACAGAGGGGCCAACCTGGGAAAGATGTGCAGCAGGTTAGGGTGATAAAGGATAAAGATGGAAATGTACTCACAAGTGAGGAGAGTGTGTTGAGCAGATGGAAAGAGTACTTTGAGAGACTAATGAATGAAGAGAATGAGAGAGAAATAAGGTTGAATGATGTGGAGATAATGAATCATGAAGTGCAATGGATTAGCAAGAAGGAAGTAAGGACAGCTATGAAGAGGATGAAGAATGGAAAGGGGGAATGGAATGGAATAAGGGGGTTGTGCAGAGTTATAGTAACTACAAGGGGATACAATTAATGAGCCACAGGATGAAGTTATGGGAAAGAGTAGTGGAAGCTAGGTTACGAAGGGTGTGATGATTAGTAAGCAGCAGTATGGTTTCATGCCTGGAAAGTGCACCACAGATGCAATGTTTGCTCTGATGGTGTTGATGGAAAAGTATAGAGGCCAGAAGGAGTTGCATTGCATGTTTGTGGACCTGGAGAAAGCATATGACAGGGTGCCTAGAGAGGAGTTGTGGTATTGCATGAGGAAATCAGGAATGGCAAAGAAGTATCTAAGAGTTGTACAATGATATATACGAGGGAAGTGAGGCAGTGGTGAGGCCTGCAGTAGGAGTTATGGATGCATTCAATGTGGAGGTGAGATTACATCAGGGATCGGCTCTGAGCCCTTTCTTATTTGCAATGGTGATGGACAGGTTGACAGACAAGATTAGACAGGAGTCCCTGTGGACTATGATGTTTGCTGATGACATTGTGATCTGTAGCGAGAGTAGGGAGCAGGTTGTGGAGACCCTGGAGAGGTGGAGATATGTTCTAGAGAGGGGAAGAATGAAGGTCAGTAGGAATAAGACAGAATACATGTGTTTAAATGAGATGGAGGTCAGTGGAATAGTTAGGATGCTGGGATTAGAGTTGGCGAAGGTGGATGATTTTAAATACTTAGGATCAACAGTACAGAGTAACAGGGATTGTGGAAAAGAGGTGAAAAAGAGCATGCAGGCAGGGTGGACGGGGTGGAGAAGAATGCCAGGAGTAATTTGTGACAGATGTGTATCAGCAAGATTGAAAGGGAAGGTCTACAGGACAGTATAAGACCAGCTGTGTTATATGGGTTGGAGACGGTGACACTGACAAAAAACAGGAGACAGAGCTGGAGGTGACAGAGTTAAAGATGTTAAGATTTGCATTGGGTGTGAGGAGGATGGACAGGATTAGAAATTAGTACATTAAAGGGTCAGCTCAGGTTGGACAGTTTGGAGACAAATTCAGAGAGGCAAGATTGCATTGGTTTGGATATGTAGAGAGGAGAGATGCTGGGTATATTGGGAAATGAATGCTAAGCTGCCAGGCAAGCAGAATAGAGTAGGGCCTAAGAGAAGGTTTATGGATGTTTTTAGAGAGGACATGCAGATGATGGGTGTCACAGAGCAAGATGCAGAGGACAGGAAGATATGGAAAAAGGTGATCCGCTGTGGAAGCCCCCTAACGGGAGCAGCCAAAAAAAGAAGTCAAGGATGAGTAACACTGATGGATAGAACTTTTCACCAGTGGTCAACCAAGAGGATGGGCTTATGTGCACCCATGAAACTAATGACAGGACCTCTATTCCTTCCTTTAGAAAACCTTATAAGACTTAACTAATTGTGTCCCCTATCAAGCTCACTGCTTGATCTAGCTGTAACTTCTGCTGTATAGCAGTGACAGTAGTGCTTATCGGGAGTGGCCGTAAAAAAAGTTAAAGCAATCTCTTCTACTCCAAAAGGGTAACGGGGGGTGAACTGAAAAAATGAAAGACCGCCTGTAACAAAAGTTTGGATGTGAGATGCCATTAATTAAAATTTTGCTAAGAATAATAAGTACCCAAGCAGAGGAAGGCCATATATGAGAGGCCACACGTTTGCCTTGCTAACAAAAAGGGTTGACTGATCACCAATTCACCCAGCAGGTGCAATTTTCTTAGCTACTGAGGATACTGTGTTTGTAAAACCTTCTAAGAGAAACTGCAATGCTGCATGCAACCAGAAGAAAGAAAGTGCACTGAAAAATTCATCCACGTGTCGTAGAGAAAGCCGACCAGGAAAGGAACAAAGCATGCTCATCTCCACCATAAGTGCTACTTTAATTCTAAGAACTTATAAATTGTACTTTAACGGATAGGATAAAGCAAGCTAATCTATAATGGTATTGGTGAAACTGTAACATGATAACCTTCTGAATAATTAGTTATGGCTCTTAGGAGTTTCTCATCCTAAATTCATTAAGGAAGTGCAGAGCAGCATCTCCCTTATGTATGCTCTCACCTAGAGGACACACTCATCTGCCTCCCCAGGAAAGCCTATACAGGATATAGAACCAAGACTCTATTTTGTAGTTAAACCTCAGATTCCATCGAGACTGGAAAAATGGACATATGCTTCAAGGATCATTTAGATTGTGCTTTATGGTCCACATGTGCTTTATGGTTTTAGGGAAAAAGCCACTGTGTACCCTGTGCTATATACTGTGGAAGGTTCTACAAGAGAATGGAGTTCCTGGGCTGCTGCACCATGCTATTAAGACCCTGTATTTGAAGAGTACATCTTTGATACAGTTAACCATAACATTTTAATTGTTGCGACTTTCAGGTATTGGTATCCCTGGTTCTGCTCTTTCTTGGTTCATATCATACCTCAGTATTATGTCTTCATTAGGGAATACAAATCTGCCACTACTTCACTCATACAAGGTATCCCTCAAAGGTCAGTTCTAGGTCCAATCCTCTTTAATATCTACAGTATATGTTCCCATTAGGTGAGATTATTTGTCGGTATGGTCTAAGCTTCCATTGCTATGCCAATGACACACAACTTTATATAAGTGTTGATGCAACTGCAAAATCTTCACCAGTTGCACTGACTAATTGCACTCGGGGAATCAATCATTGGATGTCAGCCAATTTTTTACGACTTAATCCTGATAAAAAACAATCTGTCCTCTCTACCCTTTGTGGGCTAAAATTGATGTCAGTGGGATCCTGGTTGAACCCTCAGCATCAGTCACTAATTTGGGTGTCATCTTTATTCAGCTCCTTACTTTCCAACCACACATTAGCTCAACTGTACAGACATTTTTTTTTCATTTCCGCAACATTGCTCATCTGCATTCTTTCCTCAGTGTGAAAGATACTGAAACACTGATTCATGCTTTCATTACTACCCGTTTGGACTATTGCAATGCATTGTTTTATGGCCACCTGACTAAATATATCAGTAGATTACAATATGTTCAGAATTTTGCTGCTCGTTTACTTACACACACTAAAAAATCTGCTCACATCACTCCTGTCCTCTATGATTTGCATTGGTTACCAGTTTCTTCAATAATCAAATATAAAATTATTCTCATCACCTTTAAAGCCCTCATGGTTTAGCCCCCCATTATCTACTAGCTACTGCTTCCTTACACTCCTGCCCATGCATTAAGATCATCGGACGCTAACTTACTCACTGTACCTACATACAGGTTAGTAAGTATGGGTGGCAGAGCTTTCAGTGTGATGGCCCCTAAAATTTGGAATGCTCTTCCTCTCAGTCTTCACAAGGAAAAATCTATTATTCATTTCAAACTCCTGTTAAAAACACATCTTTTCAATTAGCATTATTCGTTTTCTTGTATTTAACTTCTACTGCCTTGTTAATGTGTTTTGTTGAATTGTAAAGTGTCCTTGAGTGTATGAAAGGCGCTACATAAGCACTCCAATGTGCGTTGAAGCTGGGGAGTCCTCTACAGTGCATCTTCAACCTGAGCCTGGAACAGGGGAGAGTTCCGAGGCTTTGGAAAACATCTTGCATCATCCCAGTCCCAAAGGTATCACGTCCTAGTGAGCTGAATGACTTCCAGCCTGTCGCTCTGACATCACATGTGATGAAGACCATTGAGCGGCTGCTGCTTCACCACCTGAGGCCACAGGTCTGCCACGTCCTCGACCCTCTGCAGTTCGTATACCAGGAGAAGGTGGGAGCGGAGGATGCCATTATCTATATGCTACACCGATCCCTCTCCCACTTGGATAGAGGCAGTGGGGCTGTAAGAATTATGTTTCTGGACTTCTCTAGCACCTTTAACACCATCCAACCTCTGCTCCTTAGGGACAAGCTGACAGAGATGGGAGTAGATTCATACCTGGTGGCATGGATCGTGGACTATCTTACAGACAGACCTCAGTATGTGCGTCTCAGGAACTGCAGGTCTGATATTGTGGTACTTTCTCCGGTCCTGTTCAGCCTATATACATTGGACTTCCAATACAACTCGGAGTCCTGCTACATGCAAAAGTTCGCTGATGACACTGCTATCGTGGACTGCATCAGGAGTGGACAGGAGGAGGAGTATAGGAACCTAATCAAGGACTTTGTTAAATGGTGCGACTTAAACCACCTACAACTGAACACCAGCAAAACCAAGGAGCTGGTGGTGGATATTAGGAGGACCAGGCTCCTCATGGACCCTGTGATCATCAGAGGTGACTGTGTGCAGAGGGTGCAGACCTATAAATACCTGGGAGTGCAGCTGGATGATAAATTGGACTGGACTGCCAATACTGATGCTCTGTGCAAGAGAGGACAGAGCCAACTATACTTCCTTGGACAAACTGGTGAGGAAGGCAGGCTCCATTGTAGGCACGGAGCTGGACAGTTTGACATCTGTGGCAGAGCAACAGGTGCTGAGCAGGCTCCTGTCAATCATGGAGAATCCACTGCATCCACTGAACAGTATCATCTCCAGAAAGAGGAGCAGCTTCAGCGACAGACTGCAGTCACTGTCCTGCTCCACTGAAAGACTGAGGAGATCGTTCCCCCCCCCCACACTATGCGACTCTTCAGTTCCACCTGGGGGGGGTAAACGTTAACATTATACAAAGGTATTGTCTGTTATACCTGCATTTTTATCACTCTTTAATTTAATATTGTTTTTTGTCAGTATGCTGCTGCTGGAGTATGTGAATTTCCACTTGGGATTAATAAAGTATCTATCTATCTATCTATCTATCTATCTATCTATCTATCTATCTAT
>JANRMT010062791.1:3444642-3579740 GCA_026402145.1 Polypterus bichir lapradei | reverse complement strand
TATCTATCTATCTATCTATCTATCTATCTATCTATCTATCTATCTATCTATCTATCTATCTATAAATAAAACGTATTATTATTATTATTATTATTATTATTATTAACAAGAGTCAACGAAAATAGTTTGGTCTTGTAGTTAGAAGGCACCTTGCACACCTCTCACAGGAGGTGTAGAAGGCACAGACTATTGGGAGAAGACCCAGGACAGGATTTAGAGATTATACTTGTCAATCATCCTGAAAGTGTCTGGGTATACACAAAACAAAGTTCTTAAGTAAATTGCTGAACATAAAGTGGCCTAGTCAGTTTAGCTCTGTGTGTTGCTACCATGATCCTCACAAGAAAAAAGCGAACAGTATTCATGCTATATTTGGTTGTAATTTTCCTTGTGTTCAAAGTTGGAATAAAAACCTGACATTTGGGCATACTCCATGTATTTATTTCCTAGACAAATTCGCATGCAGGTTTGTAAAAACTGTGCTGTTATCTACTCTCTATATATAAAATCCTAGGTCTAAAAGTGCAACGATTTTGTGCAATGATTTTATGTCACGTTTTTATGTCATATTTCTTGTCACGATTTCAATCGGGCTTATTTTAAAACCCACATATATATGTTTGGTATTATTCTTTTCAGAATTTATCTAACTTTAATGTGATGCTGTTATATTTTCAGATTCTTGTTCTGTTTTTAAATCAAATTAAACTAAAATATCAAGAACTCACATCCCGCAAGACAAGACTTTGTGCCAACAGATTTAACCACGCCTGGAGTAAAAGACAAAGAGTAGGACAGCTGTTGTACAGGCTTTTAAATGTTGGAAGCGCCACACAAGATGCAGATCACGCAGCACAGCAGCAAACCAGCCAGCAGCTGATCAAGCAAAGAGGAGGTAAAAAAAAAAACTATTTGTTTCCCATTGTATCCCTGTTTAAGAGGGGGTTTCGGAGGAGCAACCGCATCTCCTTGGGGTGCGTTCAGCCCCCCTCTTCACAACACGAGTGGCAGAGATGTGAAGTAACTGGCACATAGCGCAGGCCATGGGGGTTGGTGAGCGAAGTGAGCAGGGGAGGGTGTAAGCCTCCTAGTTTAGCTAAATATTTTAAAATGACAAGCTGACCAATGATGTCAATTTAACTACGCTATTAAATATATAGTTTACTGATGTGAATAATAAATTATTTTCTAGTTATGCTCTTTGCAAATTGTTCTTTGCAATTACCTTTGAAATGTTATAACAAATATTAATGTTGAGACAGTAGCTACTACTTACTCACAGGTCAAGAGATTAAGAGACCAAATTGAAATTTGGTCTAATTATTGCCTGTGTTGGGCTTGCATATGTTCTTTGTGTCTGCATGAGTTTTCTTAGGATAAATTCCAATGATCTCAACTAGCTTCTTTAAATTTGTTTTCTGTGTGTATGCACAGGTGTGTCCCAAAATGGAATGGCATACATTCTGTCTTCTGGATTCCAACCAATGCATTTGAGACAGCCTTAGGCATCTAAAATCTTAAAGGAAATTGCAAGTGAGGTTAGCACTTGTTGCTCATTAATCTGGCATACTCTGATCCTAGATTAGAGGTCCCTACTGGGTGTAATTTATCCTGTAGTACCACTTTAGAGGTACTCACTAAGAATCATTTTTATATTTCCCCATGTTCATTTTGTTCTTCTGTAGATATTCTAGTTTTCTCACAAATCTGAGTCTTGTGTATTCAATGAATTGTTAACAGTATAATTTCTCATAGTCAGTGGTTGAATGTGGACTAATGCTATATTCAGGGGTGGGTCATGCCTTGTATATAATGCCATTGGAATATTGTTATGTTGCCCAGGAGGTTTAATACATTTTTGTGTTGTGACGGACGGCCAGGTCCCTTACCTGGCCGGGACGCCTCTATAGTGGAAAGACCGGGAAGAGAGCTTATTCAGGGTGTTACCTCCCCTGGATCACCAGATGGCAGCCCCCCTGGGTTGCAGAGGTGCCTCAGACTCTCAGAGGGCTCCATGGGAATTGGAGTTTGTCGCAGCCCTGTTGGGTTTTTTGGATGCCACCAGGGGTTGCTGCAGAAACTGCTGAGCCCTTTGTTGCAGCACATCTGCCACACCTGAAAATTCCACAGATCACCAGACACCTGGAGTACCTCCAGGTGGCCTATAAAAGGAGCCAGTAGCCACTAATCTGGGAGCCAGAGTCGGAAAGTGGAGGACAAAGCTTGCCAGGAGGAATGGAGGTGGAAGGAAAATGGAGAGAGAGAGAAAGAGAGAGAGATGAGAGAAAAAAGAAATGTGTGTACTGTGTCTGTGTTTTAACTGTGTTGTACAGGTGAGAAACAGGGGAAGGTGAGTCCCACAAGGAAAAAGGAAAAAAAATAAAAATGATAAAAATATGTGTGCAGAACTTATGCCCTGAGTCTGTCTGTCAGGTTTGGGCGGCAGGAGCACATTCTGCAGGCCACAGGGTTATGTTGATTTTCAAGTCTAATGTTGCTTTACCACAAACATCTGGAATTGGAATGAGGCTGAAAGACTGATTTCACTTAATCATTCTTTACAGACTTCTTTTTCCTCATAGAAGATCAAATAAGCTAGCCCTCTGGGTGTATATATGAATGTGTCCAGTAATGGGATGTCACCCCATCCAGGGGTGCCAGGACATGTTGCATCCTCCTGTGACTTGAAACTAGAATAAGAGAGTTTATTAAATAAAGAAATAAAAATCCAAATATTCATACAACCATGTTTGCTTACCATTAACCCAGGTACTGATCTACAGCAAACAATTTTGGAATAACTAAGGAATAAAAATCTAGTTTGTGTACAAGATTGGAATCTATTCATCTTTAGGATCGTGATTATAAAATATTTTATGCCAAAGCTCACTGCTCATATAAAGGAGATTGACTATTCTGCCCATTTTTTAGCCCATGATGAAATTGGGCCTCTACTTAGAGCTAAACATGATGTTATATTGAGATCAAATAAGGTATGGAATTTATTACTGTGCACAAAACATTCACTGTTATTTTTAGGAAAATTCTATAACTTAAAGAAAGCAAAATAATGCCAAAGTAGAAATTTGTGCTTAGGACTACCTGTAGTTTGGATCTAGAATCTTGATGATAAAAACATAAATGGCATTGTGATCTTTTGGCCAAGTCAAATAGTTGTAGCCACTGCTATTCAGAATTTCATAAGGTTTAGTTAAGTTTCCAAAGGAGCCAGGTGTCAGCTCAAAGCAGCTTCTGTAATTCTGAGAAAAAAAACAACAGTGTAAATTATTTCTATAGACTGCAAAAGTCAAAAAAGATTAAAATCAGATGGCAGTTATTAAATTATTTATATAATTAATTAATAATTACAGGTTAGCTTAATTCTCTAGGTGTGAGTAAGGAGGACTCCTTTATTTTGCCAATTGTCTCAAAATATTATTTTGTATTTACAATACATACATTCATATATATTTATATAATTTAAAAAATTACCTATTAGTGACAATTTTGCATTTTACTCATCTGAAGCTAAAAGCACACCATTACCTCATTGTTACATGACTGTGGCTACATGGCCCTTTGAACTTATGCAAGAGAAGCAAAAATCACTGAAGATAATAAAGCAATCTGAAGTAAATAGATGGCTGAATTTTTTGCAACTATTTACAGCCCCCTTGTGTATACACATATTCTGCAGAGAGTGTCAAAATATGTAATATTACATTATTGCACATTATAACCAGTGAAGAACCCAAAACCATAAATTACTAACACAAATTGGAGGCCCATCATTTGGGATTCACCCCCATAAACTACCCTGCCGTACAGGAGGCTGCAGTCACTTTTCCTGCCCTTGTGACCAGCTGGCCACAAATAGTGGCCACTCCTCCATTTCCTAGCTCTCCTAAATGCCCATAGCACATTGTACCAAAATTATAAAGAAAACAAATATATGCATCAATTTCCAGCACAGGACAAAAATTGGTCAAGAACAGTGTGGGAGAACATTACTTTTAAAAGTAACTTGGTTATATTACTTGTTTACGGAGTTAGGTCATTGCCATTGTCCAAGTACCATTCATTTTGCAAGTGCAAGTTACATTTTGACTACATTTTATTAATGCAAGTTACATCTTGAGCACACTTTACAAGTGCAAATTACATTTTTAGCACATTTTGTAAGTGATAGTTACATTTTTCCAATCACGTGAATTGCATCACTGACAAAATTATTTGATAGTGGAAGTGGCAAGGAAAAGGCAGGACTTTGTTCTTCTAGCCAATAGGGGTAGTCAATGCTAACCAGCTAATCCTGAGACACGCCCCCTTCCCCACCTCCAAACAGGAAAGCACATCTTTGACGCTGATGCATGACATAGAACTTATTTGCTGCAGGTGCTGTACCCATTGTAGTTCCCCCTGGTAAAAATATAAAAATCAAACCTCAAAAATCAGTGATGTTTCATGATCAGGGCTTGCACTGAAATCAGTATTAGACTACGCCCTTCTCTACACATCATTGCAAGGTCCAAATTCAATTCTCTTAAAAAAAGGAAAAAATAATTCAACTTTGCTCAGCCGCAGCAAGGAACCCATGACAAAGGTTGTTTCTGCAGCTCATTCACAGATGACAATTGTGCATTCAATGCTCAATTCTTTTAAGAAGAAGAGATTGGAATATGAACAAAGAATCATGCAGATGTGTTATTACGCATAAAATGTGTATCATTTTACAGCATTTCCTAAAACTTTTTTTGTTTCGGGACCTTTGTTCTCAAGTGTACAGCACATATCCTCCCAAATACAGATAATCGCTAGTGGTGGGGAACAGGTATTAGCTTGTGATGTTTCACATTCAAATCTGATCCATTGCAAGTGTACAAGTCTGTTTGTCACATGCCAGGAACAAGCAATCATTTTAATTCTTTTTTTTAAATGAAAATAAAGTGGGGACCAAAACTGATGGGCAAATCATCAGATTTGGTCCCACCTATAATTTAATGTAGCACTAAGGAATAAGAAGTCAGTTGATACAAATTTTTATATGATTCTTTCCAGTCATTCACCCAGTCTGCTGTTTGGAAATTGAACACTAAAATTGTGCAACATTTAAACTGATTGTCGGAAGTGTTTTGTACCACTTTCTAATTTACTGTGCCCCTTCGTCCAATCCATTGGGATGGGCACTCATTTCCATAGCCAGAGTACAGCTGTAGAAATGAGTGCCCCTTATTGCTTGCATGATGAATACTGGAATTATACAAATGCCCAAAATTTATTTTAGAAGATTGAATGAAGTCTTCTATATTACTGTCATATCTAATGTGCCTCTTTGTACCTTCCACTCAAGGAGATACTTATTTCCTCAGGTGGACCTTTGTGTGCCCCCTGTCTTCGGCTTTCAGATTGAACACTGGTCAGCTAAAATGATTCAAAATGTATTTTAAAAGATTGCTGAAATTCTACTACTTTCACTTTCAATTCTACTGTGCCCCATTGTCTTATCCACTCGAAGGGACACTTTTCTGCAACTGAGCCTTTGCTGTAGAAATGTGTGTCCCCTGACTGCTGCTTACA
This sequence comes from Polypterus bichir lapradei, assembly GCA_026402145.1. Lineage (NCBI taxonomy): Eukaryota > Metazoa > Chordata > Cladistia > Polypteriformes > Polypteridae > Polypterus > Polypterus bichir. The sequence continues at coordinate 3,574,163 of JANRMT010062791.1, read as the reverse complement.
AAATAAACATGAGACAGCTAAAATTGGTCAAACTGGTATTTGAACAATTTGATATCACTTTCATTTCTACTGTGATCCTCTGCCCCTTCCTCTGGAGGAGACATTCATTTCCATGGCTAGAGCAGAGCCGTACAAATATCGTTCCCTAACTGATGCTTTTAAAATGAATACTTGAATTGCAAAATTTTCCAAAGTCTCTTTTAAAAGTTCACAGGCACCCTTTATTATCACTTTTTTTTCCATTGTATTCCTCTATTCTGTCAGCTGGTAGGGATACTTATTGCAATGGTTGGAGGTAACCTTTAGAATCCTATTTCTGTTCTGAAAAATCAAACTACAATATTGAACATCAAACTCTTCCAGAGTCTTTTTTAACTATGTCAAATTCTCTCAAATACAAAGAAAGGTGAGAGAAATTTTTCCAAGATATATGCCACTGTAGGGTAACAAAGAAGTCAAACTGATAGGAAATCTTTTGATGACAGTTTGTTTAAATTTATACTGAGTAAAATATTATTTTTCATCATCCTCACATTTCCAATTTGATATTACAGGATATGTATTACAAATGTGCATTTAAATTATAACCTCTGACAATTACTTATACTGTACATGTCTTATACATGTCAATTACTTATACATACTTATACATATACATTACATTTCCCAACAAACAACTTCAATGTGTACACATGCTAGGAATCTAAATATACAGATTCTGAAGTATAAATGAATGTTGAAGGAAAAAATGTGTGTTAGACTCTATTCTATTCTATGGAGTTTTTATAACATTTATTATACTGTATCTTTTGAGGTTTCTTGATATCTTTTATAATCAGCTTTTTAAAATACTTTTTGAATTTTACTGCCACTTCATAGAATTAGAAACTTGACATCATCTCCCAACTTGTTCATTGTCAATAAGCCTTTTTACATTTTTTCTGTGTCCATTAAGACAATTTCTGAGTTTCACTACCCATCTGAAAGACTTGGCATCTAGTTAGGTGCAGGTTTAAACTGTAATACAGTGAGCATGTGTGACTGTGGCAAGCACTAGACTCGCATTTCTTCCAGTCTCATTTTTTGTCTTCTAGTCCATGCCTGTGAACATCTTTTGCAGAAGAGGGGCTTGCATAGAGGATGAATACTACCAATTTTTAAAGCATTTTAAAACTAGTTACTAAAGATTTTTTGTATGTGTTTTGCAGTGTCTCGTGTTGCAAGTGTTGGATTCATAGAGGAAGTCAACTTAAATAAAGAAAACATACATTTTGAGGAGTTGTTTGCAGTGTTTTACATTGCACCATATTATTCATTGCCGTGTGAATGCAATTTTTTAAGGGGATGACATCTAATATCTTAAAATGAAGAAGCAGGGCAAGAAGAGGAATATGAAGGTTGTTTCATTAGTTGAGGAGACAAAGGAAATTTACAGTATAAGGAAGTTCATGCCAAGAATGTATAAAACTACTGATATTGTTTCAAAAGATATTACTGGCCTGGTTTGTATGTTGACATTAAAATTGATTAGATTTTCTGGTCATTCTAATCATTGTTTTTAATTAAAAGACCATAATAGTAAAATAGATTCAATAAAATGTTTAACTTATGGGTTGCTGTTATAGAAAAATATATTCTTAACGTTCACGATTTGCATATATTCAAAGATAATCATGAGCATATGTGAAAATAAGCATTATAACATAGTGCATGTTAGTATAGCAAGGGTTAAATGACAAAAAGACCCATGCCTGTATATTTTTATTTTGTTATCAAGTTGGAAACCACCAATATTTCATGAGTGAAGGTCACGCATGGAAAGAGACAGGCAGAACTCCCCCTTTTTTTCCAGGTGGCAAATGTGAGCTGAGGACTAGAGATAATGGTGGCAGGAATTGGACGGGTTCAGGGTGGGGAAGGGCCTGCCATGTGGGCATGATGGATAAGAGAGAGTGCTACGTTCATTAGGAAGTATTGGTGGACTAATTATAGGCAAGACCAAGACAATGGGAAGTTGAAGTCAGATTGTGAGTGAGGTAAACTTTTGATAAGAACTGTAATAATGAAAGGTAGCCGAATTGCTAATTTCTCAATTCATCTGACCTGAGACTGTGTACAACACGCAATAAATCTTGATTCTCCCTGCACATCCTGAGGTCTCCGAGTGCCTTCTTTGATCAACGTGTTTCTGGCAAAACAGATTCTTGGTTACCCCTAACGTGATAGCAAAAAGCTGCTTTAACGATCTGGAGGTGGGGCGGGGATCTGCGAGATAGACACAGATGGTGGCCACATAAGAAGGTAAGTGATATTTTGCTAAGAATTGGTTGTGTAAGTTTTAAAGAGATTCCGCCTCTCTGATGGTGAAGCAGCACGATAGCCTTTCTAACAAAGAACAAAAAGACGAGGAAGGACTAAAGGATGGGAATGCAGAATTGAACCAGAGAGTCAACTGTGAAGCCGCACAAGCTAAAAGTGAGTTACTGAATGAGTGTGAATCTATGAGTGTGTATAAGGAAAAACTGAGAACTCAAGTTTTCATAACTGGTGGCTACCGCTTTGCCTTGTGAGGGCAAATATCTGAACGGACCAGTTGCAAAACCCACAGCTACTGCTCTGTTGTGACAACCACGGGGGTCTGTACATGTGGACAAAAAATTACTAGAGTATCATGTTTGGTGCAATCAGACCACTCTTCCAGTAAATTGTGTTTGGGCCAACAAGTTGCAGGAGGCTGCAAAAGGAGGCTTCTGTGCTTGAGCCGATCTTATTAGAGAGTGTGCTGAGGCCCCTCTGTGCTACATCCACTCAAGATCATCAGTGAAAAAAACAAATCCAGGTGTAAGACCTGTCGCTGCCTTCCTGTAGGATACCACTCTCATTCTATAATTAGTAGTACGGTCTGGAGAGGGCTGAATCAAGATAGGTGGTGTGAATGAGCTAGTGTGAAACAGACTAGTGCAGGGAAAGCGCAGGGAAGCATAGGCAAGAATAGGGATAGTGTAGTAGCTTTAGAAAAATAGATAGGTGAGCATAGGATAGAATAGTGGTTAATGATAGAATAGGGGTTATGAAGCATGTGAGGAAACAGTGACTAATTGACAAATTGTAGATTCTGCACAGATATAAATGTAGCTTTGCATGTAGGGTTGAGTATACATATACTGTGTCGTTGGCTTGAATAAAATATAATTTTGTACGCAAGGAAGTGCAGTGTAGCCCTAATAATGAGCATGAACTGATGGTATAAGGGTTTAGGTTAATAATCACTAGATTACAGAAGCACCTGGATGAAGTGTAGACACAATATACAATATCTTAAATGCCACATCCCCGAATAAGGAACGATTGAGTGCATGAGCACCAATGTCTCTCAGTGGTAGAAAAATAAGCCACAGGATCAGAGACAAGTGTGAGTGTGAATGAGCTCTGGGACCCACGTAGTGGTTAATGAGAGATGCAGTAAAGTAATTAAGCACATGACAGGTGTGAGTGGGATTTTGTAATCAAGCCTTTTTCATGGAGACACATTGAGAGATTTTTTGTCAGGACACTGTCGCTTTTTGGAGAGTATAGAAATTAGAAATATGAAAGCCAAAGTAGTTAAAATAAGATGAGCATAAACTGCAAAAATTATATTTATATATGAAAAAGAAAAATAGCAATTAAGAAGATTTGAGTAAAGCGGATAAAACTGATATTATAACCAGAGTGCATTTAGAAGGGATAGGTGTGTGCTGATTGCTCACAGTCAGCATAAGGAAGATCAGAGAGGAAGAATACATTGCAAAAATCTATCTGCAAAAACGTGAGGGAAAAAGAAATAATCAAATGTGAGCTGTTTTGCTTGTATTCAGCAAAATCTGCCAAAGGAGTAACAAAGTTTACTTGACAAGATTTCTTAAAGTAAATTTGATGGCATGATTTAAATACTTTCACTTAGCTTAAGTTTAATTTTTGTAATATACTAGGATTTCATAAAATTATCAAGAAGCATAATTGAAACAAGCATAAGAAAATTTAAGTGCGAGCATATGGGAATTGGAAATGTATTTTAAGTAGAATTTGGGTAATAAAATGTAAGAGATGTGTTGAAAGAGTTAACTCGTTCCAAATATTGGTGCTTCATGTTGGTCCCTATTGAAAAACAATTTGAACCATATTTACAGTTTGCTGAGCAAAACAGCCTTGAGGGAAGCAGTAGGAGGAATGCACTAAAAGAAAAATTAAGCAATAGAAAAATTTGTGAGTATATAGACTATATGTGTATGTGCATATGTATGTATTTTTCTGGGAAAAGAATATAATCATATGGGACAAAAAGCAACATGTATCGTATTTGGTTTTGGTGGTACCTGCCGTAATCTGACGTGTGTGTGTCTGTGCAGAACTAATTCAGTGTGTGTGCGCGTTTCTACTACATGCAAGCTATGAGGGGCAAAACAGGCCATAAATCATATATATTTCTATGAAAACTATTGGTTTACATGTGAACGCTATCGATTTGCATGCATACTTAATTGGTTTGCATGTGTATAATACTGGTTTTATTCGTATGAACCATATTGGTTCATGTCCATATATTATCGGTTTGTGTGTGAACTATATTCATATGTATACAGCATAGCACTGTTTTGCATATGAACTATATTGATTTGCGTATTGTGAATCAAACAGCCGGACACACAACAAAGGTTTGGGGCAGCCACCCATATAGTTTCTCTGACTGCAAAAGGCTTTAAAGGAGCATACAATGTGTACAGGTTAGAGTCCAAAACAGAATTGTGCAAATATGGAGGATGAGGGTTTTTTATAGGTGGTTCACAGGAAGCGACATCCTTGGGGCCAGGACAGGAAACATTTCTTGTGTTTGGTCTGCGGAGAGAAAAGAGAGGTTTAGTGCACCCTGCCACCCCCTGGCCTGGCATGGAATATGCACTTCCTGGTCCCTTTGGTTGTCTCCCAAGCACACATATGTGACATTGTGTCTATCACTGGTTCCAGTACATTTGTTTTTAGTTTGTGAGTGAACTGCATCGGTTTATGCTTGGATGTTATTGGTCTGAACAATACTGGCTTGCATTCTGTGCCAATCTAACAAAGGATTTCTGTATGCACTCTTTTGATTTCATTCACATCTTATACTGGTTTAATGTGGGTAACATGTCAGTTTTGTACTTGAACTCTATTGGTTGTATGTCTGTACTATGTCGGTTTCGCGTATGAAACATACTGGTTATGCATACACACCTTATTGCAACTTTGTATATGAACTATATTGGTTCTGTGTATAAACTATATTGGTTGTTCATGTGATCTTTGGCAGCAATCAGAGGGGCAAGAAACAGGAACTCAAGGGCCAGAAGAGTCATGGAGTATGAAGAGAATTGGAGAGGAGACGGATCTGCGTTAAAACAATGCTGTATTTTCTTTTTCACACAATATGTTTGAGAAAGGACTTGGTGATAATTATTACTGTTTAACAGAATCTACCCTTGAGTCTGTAATGAAAACAAGGCTAAAGTTTGGTACGTATCTGGCCATCTTCTTATTCGCTTCCAGGTCCATGTTTGCTTGCAACCAGCCACTGTACTTTTTCACACAACTTTTGAAACCAGTTATTTATTCTGATGGCAAAATATTCTAAATTTACGACTGACGCCTTTATCCAACATACAACAATTAGATATTACTGGTTACATTTCCTGCGGTGGGATGGCACCCTGCCCGGGGTTTGTTTCCTGCCTTGCGCCTCTTTGTTGGCTGGGATTGGCTCCAGCAGACCCCCGTGACCCTGTAGTTAGGATATAGCGGGTTGGATAATGGATGGATGGATGAATGGTTACATTTCTTTTGCCCTGTGCCCCCCACACCACACAAACAGGTGATGTGACTTGCTCATGGCCACACAGTTTCAGTAACAGGACTTGAACCTACAAACTCAGGGTTTAAAACTGCAAAGTATTAACCACCATGCCACAATGCTTGCACATTTACATGTGTATATTAATTTGCATAATATAAAGTAGTCCAGGACAGATTCCTTTGCTAAAGTTGAGTTCAAGTCCAAAATATGGAATATTTATTTTTTCAAATAATGGATCAGTTTGCAGATTAATGTACACGCTGTAGAATATTTTGCCTTGCTGTTAACATAGAAGAAGAAGCTGGTTTGTGAATAAGTAGCTGACTGCACACATGTATGTAGCTAGGAGTGAATAAAAAGCCAGCTGAATGCGTACCTAACTTCAGTCCCGTGATCACTTCAGATGTTAGAAATAATTACCACCAAGCCCTTTCACAAACATACAGTGGCATGAAAAAGTATTCAATCCCCTTGAAAGTCATCAGAATTTTCTGTAAGACAAAAGATTTGTACATGTGTTTATTCATTATTAATTTATTTCAATTTGTCTTTTCAGCTACTTTAATAGTTTTGTTTAGTTTACTTCAGCCATGGAAATTAGTGTTCCCTCCAGTAGATAGGACAGAAGGTCACCGTAGACATGAAAGTGATTTAAAAGACTTTCTATAACCTTTAAAAATACATTTGGAAGAAATTTAGCTGTCTAGAGTTCATTGGCAGCAGCAGTCAGGGGGCACACATTTCTATGTCTCTGCTTCAGCCATGGAAATGCGTGTCCCTCCCAGTGATACAGTGGGATACAAGGATACAGTGGCATAGTGGAAAAGAAAATGATATAGAAGACTACCTATAATCTTTTCAAATCAATGTACAAAAAAACGCTCTTTCTAGTGGAAGGGATAGGTGCCAAGTTGTCTGCTTGCCTAAGAAAAATTCATCTCTGATGGAAGAGCACTGGAATCGTCAGCTTGAAGGGTCCTTTCATCGTATGGGCCGGGTCACCACTAATTCAGCTGTGGAATGACCAGTAGGGGGGAGGCAGCTTGATGGCCAAGGTCTCCAAGAATCTGAGCAAATCTGAATTGTATTATGTGATATCATCTACTCTTGTATTTTGCTCAGTACTTGTAATATTACTATTGTACTATCATAATGTATTGGGGATTACTTGTGTCCTGTTCTGTATATTGTATTGTATTTAGCCTTTTTTGGACATCCCCTGCATGAACAACCTACCTGGAAATGAGTGTCCCCTCCAGTGGATGTGTTGCAGTGGCATAGTAGACAAGAAAATGATATAGAAGACTGCCTACAACCTTTTTAAATCAATTTTACATAGTTAACCTCTCCAGTGTTTATTTTGTAAGCAGCAATTAGAGGGCATGCCATTCTATGGCTCTGCTCTAGCCATGGAAATGAGTGTCCCCTCCAGTGGATGGGATGAAGGGGCACATTAAACATGAAATTGATATATAGTGGAACCTCGGTTCACGACTATAATTCATTCCAAAACTCTGGTCGTAAACCGATTTGGTCGTGAACCGAACCAATTTCCCCCATAGGATTGTATGTACAGTAAATACAATTAATCCGTTCCAGACCGTACGAACTGTATGTAAATATATATTTTTTTACTTTTTAAGCACAAATATAGTTAATTATACCATAGAATGCACAGCGTAATAGTAAACTAAATGTAAAAACATTGAATAACACTGAGAAAACACTGAAAAACACTGAGAATTTAATAAACCACCAAGAAAAGTAACATTGCCACAATGCACGCTATGAACTGATCGCTGTAAACAGAACTGAAAACAAAAACAAGCCTTTTCTACCTTATGCGTCCAGCCCTCCCACTCTCGCTCGCTCTCTCTTTCGTGTGCGCGTGTGTCTCTCTCGCATGCCTGTGTGTGTCTCTCTTTCACAAGCCTGGAGCGCCTGTGTGTGTCTCTCTGTAGCACACTCCAGTGTGTGTGTGTGTGTCTCTCTCTCGCACGCCTGTGTGTGTGCCTCCGTCTTGCGCGCCTGTGTGTGTGCCTCTCTCCCGCGCGCCTGTGTGTGTGTGTGTGTCTCTCTCTCCCGTGCCTGTGTGTGTGTGTGTGTGTGTATCTCGTGCGCCTGTGTGTGTGTGTCTCTCTCTCTCTTGCTCGCTCGCTGCACAGGAAATGCACAGGAAGAGACTGAACATGTACAAACTGAAAGGGAAACTGGCTTGTTCGTATACCGAGTGTGTAGTCGTGAACCAAGGCAAAAGTTTGGCCAACTTTTTGGTCGTAAACCGATTTGTACGTGTACCGAGACGTTCATGAACCGTGGTTCCACTGTAAAAGGCTTTCTACAGACCCTTAAAATAAATTCTGAATATTTTTAGCTCTTCAGTGTTCATTTTGCAAGCAGAAGACAGGGGGCAGATATTTCTACAGAAAAGGCCAAGATGTGGAAATGAGTGTCCCTGCTGGCGGAATGGACGAAGTAGCACACTTGATATGAAAATGCTATAGAAGAATCACTGATAGGCTTATTAATGTTATTAATTTCTACCCGGTGTTCATTTTGCATGAGATCACAGTAAATAAGGGATGCTATAGGTTGTTTTCTACAAGTTTTAAATACATTTGATCAGTTTTCCAGTGAATCAATCTCCCATGAATAACTGTGCACGTAATATATTGGGAAAACTGTTTAATACGAGTTTTATAGGATAATGACACCTGCAGTGAAAATTAGATTATTTCCCAATTTAAAGGGGTGAAGGGGTGGTCATGACCGGTAAAGGATTCTGTTTTATTGATAGAACTTAAAGTATTTCAGTCAAACAGTTTTAATCACTAATATGACAGATGTAAAATATGAGTTCAACAAGAAACCCTTTGTTGTCGATTCTTTTTATCCCCAGGAACAAATGCCTGCTTAAATGCTCAAGAGCAAGAGATCAATTATAGCATGAAAGTGGATTACTATATTTATTTTAACAATTTCTCTTTTAGATGCCTTTATTGAGAGTTATTGGGTGTCAGGTAATGAATTATCATTATAATTGATTTTACTAAATCTTATGTTCTGTTTTTCTTTGTTGATGAGCTCCTATTGAAGAATTTATTTGTAACAGAACATATAGTAAGCATAGAAAATTACTGAAAATAAAACCAACAAGTAACATTCTTCAATACCAGTTTTACAAGGTTTACTGTCTACCATCAATCAGCCCAGAACACCCTGATAAAATGACAAAAATGTGTAAAACACCTGCAACCTTAGAACACAGACTTCATGGTATTGTTGTCCATGAGGATGCAGCAGGGAGGCAGCAGCATGTGCATGTTTACCAACAGACAGGATACGTTAAATCAAAAGAGAAACTGCATTTAAAGATGTGCGAACACAACAATAGCTGCAACAATCACACCTTAGTGTGCCTGTACCAGCTCAGAAGGGACACTGATTTCCATGGGGCACGGATATCTTCATAACATGTGTACTGAATTTAAAACAATAACTGTTCGGTCTGAGACAACTTTATTATGCAGCTTTTAGTGTTCCTTGTTTTAAGCCAAAAATAAGGATAGTTCCCCCTGTTAAAAAACACTGTTTTGAGCCGTGCCTTGTTTACCTTATAAGCTAAATTATTTTAAGCAAATGTAATATTACAAAGGTCCAGATACCAAAAAAAGTAATGTATTAACACAATATTTTTTTTTTACTAGGGTGCTCTAGAATTGTTACATATGCATAATAGAACTATTTTACATTACAGTGAGTAATTAACCATAGTAAAAAAAATAGTAAAATGTAATAAATTGAAAGAAAACTATGTTTCATGTTGCGTTAGAGGTATTTGTTGCGTTATATGTTTTCGTTCTGTTTGGCTTTGAAATTAACACACAAATACTTTTTAAACTTACACTTTTACTGTAAAACTTCAGTAAAAACAATATTTGGAATTAACTTTTCATCAATATCACATTGAATTTTGATTCCATGTTTGGAGTTTTTCGAATGTTTGTCCCTGTGATTTGTTAATTGTCCTATTGCACAGTCCATCACTCATCCTTCTTTCAACAGTAATTCGGCCGGTGGATGACAGGACAGTGTTAACGTTTTTAGATATTCTACAGGATAAGTTGATGCTTTCATCTTCGGCAATATCACCACCAATTATTTCAGCATAGTCTATTGATATGAATTTAACCAATGAGGCGTGTGACAGATCAACAATTTTTGCGGTAATTCGTTTTACTTCATTGTTTCTCGGTGCTAGGATTAAACAGCTGTAGTCTTGGTTTTTAATTGCTCCTTATTAGTAATACAGTAAGATGCAAATGACAAAAGAAACCAGCATTTCTCCATTTAGCTTGTTTCCATTTACACCTGTGTGGATTTATCATGCACTATTGGTTTTAATTAAATACTTGGAAGGAAAGTGAAGAGAAAAAAGTGAAGTACTGAGAATAACTCATCTGTTTTAGACTTCAAATCATTTGGATGATATCCTTAGAAAGGAAAAAAAATCTAGGATATGAGAATGACTTGATATGGCAGAGTTAAAGCACTAGCAAGCCATGAAATTAAATAATTGACAAGGATTGTTTTTTAATTAAGCAACTGGGTTGGAACAAAAACCTGCAACCACTGTGGCCCTCCAGGACTGAATCTGCCCACCCGTGTAATAGAGAGATTAAGTAATGCAGGTATTTTTCCTTCACTAAAGTAAGTCTTGCATTACATTTCATGTTACTTTAAAAAGTAATGACTATGTAACATGTGTTACTTTTAATGTGTTATCCCAAGCATTGCTCATCAGTGGTGAAGGTAGCTGTGGAGGATGGCCGGCTGTTTATCCCGGCCAATACCCCCAAGCCACCAGGTGGAGCCCTCCTTGCAGCATGGAGGTCCCCAGAAGACCAGTAGGGCATCATGGACAATGTGGTTTTTATGCACAGCCCTGCTGGATGCCATGGGGGCCACAAGAGGGAGCTGCAGGGAGGACCGAGAACTTCTTCGTGCCCTATGACCCGGACGTTCGTCATAGGAAGAGCAACGGGCTTCCGGGTTGAAGAGAAGAGCTTTTACCTGACCCGGAAGTGATTGAGAATCACATGGACTGGAGATTGGGAACACTTCTGGGTCAGGAGATATAAAAGGACTGTGGGAGCTCCCAGACGGCGAGCTGAGCTGGGTGGAAGGGTGACAACGCGTCTGGGAGCTGGAGAATTGGTTATTTGTAATTGGTATTGTGATTTATATGAGAATAGTGGAGGAGAGGGTGTTTTCTGCACTGTGGCAATTTAATAAAGTCAATCTGAGGACTTTTACCTGGTGTCTGGAGTCGTGGACAGGGGTTCAAGGGAGCGAGAGCACCCCCTATATACCACAGTAGCATACAGTTTGAAGAAAGATGGAAAACAAACCACTTTTGTTACTTTCAGCTTGTACGTACTTTTGAAATTAAAACCTCTTTAAAGTTCTAAGTCAGGGCTAGTCAGGTTGGGGAGCATGCACTGAAATGACCATCTATCTGCCGCAGCCAGGTGTTATGTGGGTGTGGAAAAATAAAAATACAGGTCAATAACTTGTGCTTGACAAATCTGATGTACGTGACAGAAAGCATGTTCTATGGTGTATGTGGTAGGAGTCATGCAGACCCTGCATACTTACTTCTTGTTTCTGGGTGTCTACATGGAAGGCCACGGGTGTGGACTCATCGAGCCCCAAACTAAGGAAACTAACAGATGTACTCCACCTTTAGATTTTTGATAATGCTGATTCAGGCTAATATTTTGAAATACTTGTGTAACTAAAGTCATAAGACAAAAACCCTGTAAAAATCCTGGACACCGACCCCTCGGGGCAGACTAAGGGCAGGTGTCCTAGTACTGTGCTTCTCTGTCATTTAACCTTTGCCTGGTATGTATCAATAAAAGAATTTTACTAACTTTAATTATATCTCTCTGTCTTCAGTCACAAGAAACGACACTATAGAAAAAGTGTCCACAGTTTTCTGGCGCCCGGACGTGGGGCAAGAGATGGCCGGCTGACTCCTCGAGCGGGACCACCTCAGTGATCCGTTTTTCTAAGCGGACTGCCGCCAATACGAGCCCCGGCAGCAGTGCAAGCAGCTCCGGCAAAAGTTAGGACTGCCCTGTCCTGAGACGGCTCCTGCATGAGGAGCCCCCCGGTCTCCTCTTCAGCTGATCCACGGTGACTGAAAGGATTTCCAGACAGAGTTCAAATACTCCCAGGCTGGGGTAAGTACTGGGGAAATCCCCCATTTTTATACACCGCCGGCACTGGCTTGCTGTTAGGAAATATAGGAAAAATTTTTATCTACATACTGGAATATACATACTTTGCTTTTGCCGTGCACTGTGACAGTCGACGTAAGAAAATATTGCAGTACTCTTCCTCTGGGAATATTAAGGGGAACATTGGGGGGCGGGTGAGTGGCACACTCGGCACTCCAATAGTTCATTGGACAGGGGAAGGAATAGGATAGGTATTTAAAGGTAAATCTGACACAGGGCTCGGGGAAAGGCAAGGGGACATAATGGGAACACGTAACAGCAAGCCTGCAAACCGGCGCTCCAGGGGTTCGAAGTCTTTTATGCTGGAAGGATTATTTTCGAAGGATCAACAGACGGCATGTAAAAATGGGTCACCCAGAAAGCTGATAGAGAAAAAAACAGGATTGGATTTTAAAAAGGCATGTAAAAAGTGGAATAAGCAGAGCTGTGGGCGTTGGCCACTGGAAGGGACAGGAGATGCAAGTGAAATACAGGAAATAAGAAAGATTTTATGCAGAAATTCACAGGGATGTTGTAATGGAGGACCGTATTGGATTGATATGTTCGATCGGTGGGAATTGGTTATTAAAGATCGGAATTTGGAAGCGGTACAGAAACAGAATGAATTATTGAAGGCCAATGAGGGAAAGGCTAGGAAAGAAAAGGAAGAGCTGTTGATTGCGTTGAAGAAAGTTCAGACAGATCCGAGACCACAGATAGTTAAAAGTAAAAAGAAGAATAACAATAGCAAAGATTCCCTGTACCCCGTTATTTGCCCTCCCCCACCTTACCAACCACCACCACCTGGCCCTCCACCTCCACTTCCACTTCCCAATGCATCGACAGCACCCCCGGTGACAGATGAACCATCAGGAGCGGGCTTCTTTGATGAAGATTCAGACTCAGGGTCTGGACATCAGTTACCCGGTCCATCCCCTGTCTCTCACCGGACTAGGAGTCAAACCTCTCATCAACCTTCAAAATCTAGAAGGGTTCTGGCCAGATCGAGGTAGTACATTAATACAGTATGTAGATGACATTATGTTATGTAGTGCTACGGAAGAAGATTGTGCACAAGACACTCAGAAACTATTGTTGTTTCTGGGGGACAATGGCTATAAAGTCTCAAAGGCTAAACTGCAGTTAATTCAAACAACTGTAAAATATCTAGGTCATGACATCACTTGTGGAACAAGAGCTCTCTCTAGCGATCGCATTAACACCATTCAAAATCTTCCTAGACCTGTCACAAAACAACAGGTTATGTCTGTATTGGGCATTCTAGGTTACTGCCGGCAATGGATTCTAAATTTTACTGAAAGAGCACAGCCTTTGCAACAATTGGCTAATACTCCTGGCATCCCCCTCTCTGGCCAGGTGCAATGGAATGAACAGGCTGAGAAGGCTCTCTGTGATTTAAAAAGTGCTTTTATCTCTGTGCCTGCGCTCGGCCTCCCGGATCACTCTCGTCTATTCACTCTGTTCGTGGACGAAAAGGGGGGATATATGAATGCAGTTTTAACACAATTACATGGGGACAAACAAAGGCCAATAGCTTATTTTTCGAAAAAATTGGATCCTGTGGCTGCAGCACTTCCGCCTTGCCTTAGAGCTGTGGCTGCCACAACAGAAGCTGTGCTAGCCAGTACAGATATAGTGCTCATGAGCCCCCTAACAGTAAAGGTGCCTCACACTGTACATTCCATTTTAGTACAGGCTAAGACCTCACATCTCACTACTGCTAGGGCAATGCACTATCAGAATGTACTCTGTACTTTGTCAAACGTCACAATTGAAAGATGCTCCACTTTAAATCCAGCCCCTCTTTTGCCAACTAATAACGAGGGTGAACCGCATAATTGCCATGATGAAATAGCAAAGGTTGTAAAGCCTAGAGTAGATCTACAGGAAACACCTTTAGAAACTGGAGAAATGATTTTTGTGGACGGATGTTCCTTGCGATTGGAAAATGGAGCACCCTCAACTAGTTACGCAGTGGTCCAAGGGGACCGCCTGCTGGAAGCAAATTGAATTTCATCAAGTTTGAGTGCACAAGCAGCTGAACTAATAGCGCTCACCCGAGCATGTCAGCTGTCTGAAGGAAAAATCGTAACAATTTATACAGATTCCAGATATGCTTTTGGAGTCTGCCATGATCATGGAGCATTATGGAAATTGAGGGGATTTAAGACCAGTACTGGCAAGCCCATTCAACATCAAAAGCTAATCGAATCCCTCTTAGAAGCCATAACTAAACCATCAAAGCTAGCGATCGTTAAATGTCAAGCTCACACAGGAAAACAGGATCCTGTCAGCAAAGGGAATGAATTAGCTGATTATTTTGCTAAACAGGCTGCATGCAATAACACACCAATCTCTTTATTCCAACAGAGAAATGATCAGGACCCTGATAATCAAATTATTTCCTTACAGAGTGCAGCCATGGACACCGAAAAGAGAAAATGGTCCAAAGAAGGGTCCCTCTCTGATGGAGTCTGGACTCATAGGCAAACTAACAACCCTTTCCTCCCAAAGGCTTCTTTCCCAGGTATGGCAAAAATCGCCCATGGCCTCGACCATGCTGGAAGAGACGCCATGGTTCAAGATGTTGAAAAACATTGGGAAGCTGTAGGCTTCTCTACATATGCAGAGCAATTCTGCAGATGCTGTGCATTATGTCAAAAGTTTAATGTGGGAAAAGGCACCCAGGTAAGTCCGTTTGAAATTCTGACCAGACGTCCCATACCCGTTGGCATGGTTGTAGGTAATGTGAATTTGCATACTGTGGACAATGATCTTCTCTCCAGTCTTGCAGGTCTTGCAGGTCTCCGAGCCTCGTTGAAGGAAGTCCACCAGCAGGTTAATCAGGCCTGGAGGACCAGCCCACCTTCCAAGGATTCACCAATTCCCTTGGGTACCAGGATCCTGGTTCGAGACACTCGCAGGAAACACTGGCATCAGCCTGGGTGGAGAGGACCATTCCAAGTTCTTCTATCCACACCTCACGCCATGAAGGTTGAAGGACTGCCTGCCTGGATCCACGCATCGCATTGCAAAAGATGGCTCTCTTAAAACTACTCTTTTTATTGTCTGCTGCCCGCACACTCTCAAGCCACCCAAGAATGGGTGGTGATCTCCTTGTTTATCAGTTAAAATTGAACCAGAACAAGAAATACCCGAATATCACAGTCACGCAGGGACTCACCACTTCAGTGCAAATTGATTTCTGCTCAATTGTAGACTGTGGAGTCGGACGACAAGAACAATGGGCCTGGTCTGACAAATATGTTTGTGTCTCAGCTCCTTTCTTCTCCGAGGACTGGTGCGATAACTGGGGCCTTGCCTTTGCAAATACAGGACCAAATAACTGGGGATATTTCCCTTTTAAAAGCCAGCAATACAACTTAAAGGCTCGATTTTCTATAATTAAGGGACATGCCACTAATGGCTGTGGTGAAAATCAATGTAATCCTCTGATTATTACAATTAAGAACCCTACTGTTCATGACGCTGGTACTTATATCCTTGGGGCTTATGTCTCAGGAACTGACCCCTTGGGAAAGTTTAATATTAGGGTACAGGACCCCCTTTCTTCTCCCTCCAATGTTTCCCTTGACTCCTCCACCCTTGTCACCACTCCTTCGCCTGATGAATCGGCCCCTATAGTTCGTTTGTTGAACCTAACCACCTTAACAAGTACCTTTTCAGTAGAAACTGGTTATGGAGACCATAATAGATGGTTGCAGTGGGTAATCTATTCAGCAAAACAGGTTAACTGTTCCCATTGCTACGCTTGCGCAGCTGCACGCTCTCATTTAGCTACAGTCCCTTTCCCACTATCCAACATTTCTGATCCCGCAGGATTACCTTGCCTTCTCTACTTATTTACTACCCCCAAAACCCCCACTAATTCTAATTGTGTTACTCTATCTCTTCTCTTTCCCCCCACCCGTCATATGACCACCCCCATGTTTCAGTCCCACGAAGGCAATTACACATGTTTTAGATCAAATGGAACTGCTTGGGTAGGAGAATTACCTTCTTCCTTCTGCTCCCAAACCTTCCATGTCAACTCCTCCTCTTTTAATTCCACTCTTTCACTATTCCTACTTTCCCAAACTACCCCTAGGTCTGATATTTGGTGGATGTGCCGTAGGTCAAAACTATTCGATATCTTGCCTCTCGATTGGTCTGGCACTTGTGCCCCTGTACAGCTAGTTATGCCTTTCCGATTACTGTCCTTACCCTCTTCACACTCTCCGTATCACCCCTCTTACTCCCAGCCCTCCACTCTTTCCCGCCGAACCCGTTCCCTCCCAGACTCCCCTTCCAGTTTTTCCCTACACGGCCCAGGAGTATATATTGATTCCATAGGAGTTCCCAGAGGAGTCCCTGATAGATTTAAAGCAAGGGATCAGGTGGCTGCTGGGTTTGAATCCATAATACCCCAGGTCACTATTAATAAGAATGTGGACTGGATTAATTACTTCTATTATAACCAACAGCGATTACTCAACTTCACTAAAGAAGCTGTGGAAGGTATTCATGAGCAATTAGACCGTACCTCCCTAATGACTTGGCAAAATCGGTTGGCCCTAGATATGTTACTTGCTGAGAAAGGTGGAGCGTGTGCTATGTTTGGTGACGCCTGTTGTACATATATCCCTAATAATACTGCACCTGATGGGTCTATTACCCGTGCACTAGCTGGCCTTACAGCCCTTTCTAATGAACTTGCCACTAACTCTGGCATCTCTAACCCTTGGGATCAGTGGTTTATGTCCACCTTTGGATCCTGGGGGCAATGGCTAAAGTCAGTGTTTATTTCTCTGGCAGTAGCATTTATCGTCCTTCTCCTTGTTGGATGTTGCATCATTCCTCTTATTCGCTATATTGTCTCTAAGTACTTCACTGCTTCTATGGCCAAGGCCTATATGTTACACGAGGAACGTATGCTCCAGATAGCTTCTTCTGTTTCCTCATCCCCTTCTTTATCTCCCCCTCCTTCCCCGCTCCTCTCCTCCTCCATTTAATTACCTCTACCTTGTCACGTCGCAGATTGTCAAAAAGGGGGGAATGTGGAAAAATAAAAATACAGGTCAATAACTTGTGCTTGACAAATCTGATGTACGTGACAGAAAGCATGTTCTATGGAGTATGTGGTAGGAGTCATGCAGACCCTGCATGCTTACTTCTTGTTTCTGGGCATCTACATGGAAGGCCACGAGTGTGGACTCATCGAGCCCCAAACTAAGGAAACTAACAGATGTACTCCACCTTTAGATTTTTGATAATGCTGATTCAGGCTAATATTTTGAAATACTTCTGTAACTAAAGTCATAAGACAAAAACCCTATAAAAATCTGGGACACCAACCCCTCGGGGCAGACGAAGGGCAGGTGTCCTAGGACTGTGCTTCTCTGTCATTTAACCTTTGCCTGGTGTGTATCAATAAAAGAATTTTACTAACTTTAATTATATCTCTCTGTCTTCAGTCACAAGAAACGACACTATAGAAAAAGTGTCCACATGGGCATCCCCCCTTGTCCAGCTGCTCAGGTCCTCAGCAATGAGGATTCTGCGAGCTCAATCACCTGCGGGGAATCACACCACATGGCCATAGTGCTGTAATTGCCATAACCTAATAAAGTGGCCAGTGAGTGTATATTCCTTTTCTGAACTTTTTTCATCCAAAGAAAATGTTAATCTCACATTCTTATGAATAAAAAAATCTTTTATGAAAATATTTTTGCAAATAGACCTTGTTTAAAACCTTATTATTAGCAAAGTTGATTCTAGGTATTTGCTTCCGTTATGACCTCTGCTTTCTTTTTGATCTACCATCTAGATTGTGAATGATGTCATTCTCTGACAAATAATAAAAAAAATAATTTCGAGTTAGTCATCCAAGCCGTGACACTCCCACATTGTGCTGCATTTGATTATTGTTTGGAACAGTTTAATAGGCTTCAGATGATTGTTCATTTGCCAAGGTTTTTCAATGAATAGCGCTTTGAGTACTTAGAAAAGCGCTATATAAATGTAATGAATTATTATTATTAATGAATGGAAGCAGCCCACATTAAAAAGAACAACACTTTCTGAAGGCATGCAAAAGCTTCCATCACTGGACTATGCAGATGTGAGTTTTGTTTTCAAAAAACACAGTATGGATACTTTCTGACTTATCTTTTTACTTATATACAATATAATTATCTGACATTCTGTTGTCACCAAGTCAAAATTTCAGTTAAGCTACAACAGGCATTATAAGGGAATATTCTTCAATTATTTTCTTACATGTGGTCCCCAGGCTTTGTCAATTTGATCAAGTGAAAAGGCCTCAGTTAAAGAAATCATGGAATCCCAAGTTTGTGCTTCTTGAAGGCACTGAACCTGTTAAACATTAAATGATAACAAAAGAGTGTATTAATCTGTTTGTAGTGGATAATAAAAACATATTTAGTCTGAACTCAGTTTAGGTCTAATTTCAAGTTATGAGATTTGTCTTGAAATTAGATTCAAACCAATACAATTAAATAATTAAAGTCCACCTAGAGACAGTATCTTATGACTCAGTCTTCAAAAATTGTGACACTCTCACATCGTACTGCATCTGATTATTATTTGGAACACTTTAGGAGGCTTTAGATGACATTTTTTTGCCAAGGTTTTTGAATTGATGGAAGCAACGCACATTGATAGAACCACACTTTCTGAAGGCAAACAAAAGGCATTCAAACATGCCATCATATACAGTGCTTTGAAAAAGTATTTGCCCCCTTCCTGTTTTCTTATATGTTTATCACACGTAAATGTTTCAAATCATTAAACAAATTTAAACATTAGACAAAGATAACCCAAGTAAACACAAAATGCAGTTTTTAAGTGATAATTTTATTTGTTAAGGAAAAATCTATCCAAACCTACATGGCCCTATGTGAAAAAGTAATTGCCCCCTAAACCTAATAACTGGTTGTGCCACCCTTAGCAGCAACAACTGCAATCAAGCATTTATGATGAACTGGCAATGAGTCTTTCACATCACTGTGGAGGAATTTTGGCCCACTCTTCTTTGCAGAATTGTTTTAATTCATCCACATTGGAGGATTTCTGAGAATGAACCACTTTTTTAAGGTCATGCCACAGCATCTCAATTGGATTCAAGTCCGGACTTTGACTAGGCCACTCCAAAACCTTCATTTTGTTTTTTTTTAAGCCATTCAGAGGTGGACTTGCTGGTGTGTTTTGGAGCATTGTCCTGCTGCAGAATCCAAGTGCACTTCAGCTTGAGGACATTCTCCTTCAGGATTTTTTGGTACAGAGCAGAATTCATGGTTCCATCAATCACGGCAAGTCGTTCAGGTCGTGAAGCAGCAAAGCAGCCCCATACCATAACATCACCACCACCATATTTGGCTGTTGGTATGATGTTCTTTTTCTGAAAATGATGTGTTACTTTCATGTCAGATGTAACGGGATGCAAACCTTCCAAAAAGTTCAGCTTTTGTTTTATCAGTCCACAGAATATTTTCCCAAAAGTCTTGGGGATCATCCAGATTTTTTTGGCAAAAGTGAGCTTTTTGGTCAGCAGTGGTTTTCATTTTGGAACTCTGCCATGTATGCCATTTTTGCCCAGTCTCTTTCTTATGGTTGAGTCATGAACACTGACCTTAACAGAGGCAAGTGAGGTCTGCAGTTCTTTAGATGTTGTTCTGGGTTCTTTTGTGACCTCTTGGATGAGTTGTCACTGTACTTATTTTTGTAGGCTGGCCATTCCTGGGAAGGTTCACCACTGTTCCATGTTTTCTCCATTTGTGGATAATGGCTCTCACCATGGTTCACTGGAGTCCCAAAGCTTTAGAATGGCTTTGTAACCTTTTCCAGACTGATAGATGTAAATTACTTTGTTTCTCATCTTTTCCTGAATTTCTTTAGATTGCGGCATGATGTCTTCCTTTTTGGGATATTTTGGCCTACTTTACTTTGTCTGACTGGTTCTATTTAAGGTCTGGCAGTAATCAGGCCTGGGTGTGGCTAGTGAAATTGAACTCAGCTTTCCAAAAAATGTGATTAACCACAGTTACTTCATGATTTAACAAGGGGGGCAATTACTTTTCACATAGGGCCATGTAGTTTTGGATAAATTTTTTTCCTTAATAAATAAAATCATCACTTAAAAACTGCATTTTGTGTTTACTTGGGTTATCTTTGTCTAATATGTAAATTTGTTTGATGATCTGAAACATTTAAGTGTGACAAACATGCAAAAAAAAAAAAAAAAAAAAGAAATCAGGAAGGGGGCAAATACTTTTTCAAAGCACTGTACAAACAGACTTGAAGACAGAACATTTGCTTTGGAACTCCTTCAAATTCCCATCATCTGGAAAATATTGCCACTAACAGAGTTTGTTTAACTTTGTATTACAGACATTTAAGTTGTATCCTGTTTATATTAACATAGTGTTTGTGTGGGTAGCCACAGGGAAACAAGAACTTTCAAAAACATAATTGGAAGGATATCCTTGGGAAAGAAATAAACATATTACTGCAACAATTAATATTCCCCAGTATGGCTATGAAGTGACTTACACCTTAAAATCTCAAAGACTTAAACCTATTTTGTTCTCTCTAATAACCAGATTTCCTATTGCATATAAGTTCTTGCCTTCCATATTGTTGTCCTGCTGCTTTTGTTTAACTCTTACTGAGGGTGATCATTTAAAACTCACTACAAATTACTCCTGGTGTCTCTTCACTTCTTAATCCTTACATACACTTAATAGAAGTAATATCTTTTTCCCTATCGTACCTGACACTCCCATCTATTTGTGAAGCTTAGCATAAATAGCCTGGTATTTCCCTGAATCCCCAACTTTCACAAACTGACTATAATACAAGGCTCAATGGTCACAGTTTTGAAGCAGATATTGAGGACCCCATATCTGGCCTTAGTTTGCCATTCCAGTACTTAATGTCATGTTCAGGCTTTCATTTTTGGTTTATTACAATTTCTTTTTTGTTTTTAGGATTTTAGGGGGCAAGGAATCTTGTGGTCACATCTGTTTTTTGCTCTATGTGATGCAATGCTTTTTATTTTTTTAATGTGGGCAGCCATTTTGAGGGTTATTAATAGTTACTATGCTGTTGCTATGTATGATCAACAAGAGTGGTCAGATGCATGACTTCACTCGGTCAAAAATATAAAAGGTTAGTTTGGTGCACTTCCTGGTTGTCCATGAATGAATTAATCTCAAAACAAAAAAAAAATATTCCTTTGTTATTTTGTAAAGCTCTGCATAAAGGATAAGTTTAGTATTTTTCAAGTCAAAGTTACTTCTTCACGATCAAGTATATATTATTTTGCCACATGACATTGCCTACTAAAGTGATGCATATTTTATAAATTATACAAAATAAATAACATGCTCTTTCACTTTATAATGGAGCATATGGATACAGGGGTCGAATTATGAAGATGGCTTTAACATTTACTAGATACATCCATTTTTCAAACCAAAAATTTTATCAAGTATTGATCCATGTCTTGAGATAACACACATATTGCAAAATATCATATCCATGTTGTCTCAAGAAGGTAAAAAGCAAAAAGTTAAACAGTGTTGCGAGAATCCACCATTTTACAACCGGAGACCGGAGCCAGTGTTGTGCAAGTTCACACCTCACAAGAACTAGCTCAAAGTTCAGTTCACACAGATTAAAATGAATAAATTCACGTTCATAGTTCACTGTTTTAATTTTAAACTAGTTCATGTTCAGTTTATTTTGTATTTTTTAAGGAGTGAGTATAAATGACCCATGAGTTTACTTTTTTCAATTTTGCATGCCATATGGCTAGGCTATTGCAGTGTTTCTGAATAAAATATAATAATTATGAAGACATTTTTATTTAAATACACTTTATTGAGTTATACCCAGCAACAAACACATAACTATATATGCTATTCTCCCGGTCGAAAAAATAAATTAAATAGATGCAAGTATACATATAAATTATTGCTCTATTTCCAACCATGTGACACAAATGGTGACTGTGGAACCAGCATGTAGGTGAACTAACCTATTATGCTGCCAGTCAAAATTCACGTAACATATTGCATGTCCAATGGGGAAAAATATAAAGTGGCCTCGCGAACTACAACGTTTTCCTAAAAGTGAAACTGGACTGCATGCTCGTGTCAATGGGGGTGCAGCTTAAGCACAAGCAGGCAGACACAGACACTTGCAAATTTGTTACGCTAAGTTCACCAACAATGAACTCGCTCTTTGAAACTAGTGCATGCACAACACTGACCAGATTTGTCTCTCACTTCCCCAAGTGTGTCTTCCTCTGCAGCACCCTTTCGGGCCCGTAAGACTGTTCTTGCTGCAGCCTATGGAAGGGTGAGGAGGCACTTGACTTTAGAGGTGTGGATTCACCTTGGAAAGTCGTCACCATGTACTGTTATTGGCATTATTGAACGGCCCAGTTGTGAACTGCTGCTTATATTCTGTAGACAAATAATAACTAAAACAGGTACACTAACAATCACTTATTCTTTCAATATCTGTATGCTTATTTCTTTGGCAAAGATACTCCCTGCTGTTGCTGGAATGATAACACACATATGTGCTTCAGACAGAGGAGAGTGTGAATGCACGTAGCATGCAATCAAGTGACAAGAACTTAACCTACGTTATTGGCATCCATTCAACAATTTAACCCACTTAATCAAAAGTTGGGTTGTGGGGCAGCTGGAACTTACACCAGCAAGTGTTGGGTGCAATGCAGGAACAACACCTAGATAGGGTGCCAGTCCAAAACAGGCCAAACAAACACATACACAGGCCAATTTAGCAACACCTATTCACCTATGTTTAACCAGAGTTTAGCAAAGGCAGAGCTGTCGTTTCTGCCTCACAGCACCAGGGTCTACATGAGCTTTCCATGTTCTCCCTATATTCATGCTCATAACATACCAAGGAAAATGCGATGTGCAGGTGTCTTTTATTAAAAATAAAGCTTTTATTAAAAATACAATCCAGTGTAATCAGTTAATTTCAGATTTACTGTTATTTGTATAAAGTACAATGAAACGTATATGGCTTCTTTCACTATGCTGCCACTTGGCGTAAATCTCACTCTGTAGACTCCAAAATAACAACACAGCATGTAATGGGCAAAAAGTCTATCCTGTTACACTAAAAATAATTATATGATTTGAGCGTGCATCTGTTATTTGTGAAAATCCATGGAAGAACATAACCACTGAAGAAACAGAATTGCAGAAGCAAAAGCAGGATGATAAGCAGAGTATTTGAAGCATGTTTGGGGTTATTATAACTCCACCCATGATGGCAGCTGTGAGCAGTCAAATGAAAAGGGAATACATTCTAACCTCAAGATAAATAGTTCAAAGAATCTGTAAAAAAATAATTATTTCTAGTTTCCTTTCATTATCACTAGGATATCTCAAAAATGGAAGATGTGGTTTTTTTTTTTTTTTTGCTTCAAAGATAAGATGTCTTTGGTAGGTTTTACAGCTTTTTCACTCACCTATGGACTCTTGCACTACTCAGCCCTATCGTAAGATGCAAGAACAGACAAGGTATTCTTAAAATTTATAAAAAAAACTTTATAACATAAATTTTGGTCAAAATAATATATACAGTGCATCCAGAAAGTATTCACAGCGCATCACTTTTTCCACATTTTATTATGTTACAGCCTTTTTCCAAAATGGATTAAATTCATTTTTTTCCTCAGAATTCTACACACAACACCCCATAATGACAATGTGAAAAAAGTTTAGTTGATGTTTTAGCAAATTTATTAAAAATTAAAAAACTGAGAAATCACATGTACATAAGTATTCACAGCCTTTGCTCAATACTTTGTCGATGCACCTTTGGCAGCAACTACAGCCTCAAGTCTTTTTGAATGTGATGCCACAAGCTTGGCACATCTATCCTTGGCCAGTTTCACCCATTCCTCTTTGCAGCACCTCTCAAGCTCCATCAGGTTGGATGGGAAGCGTCGGTGCACAGCCATTTTAAGATCTCTCCAGTGATGTTCAATCGGATTCAAGTCTGGGCTCTGGCTGGGCCACTCAAGGACATTCACAGAGTTGTCCTGAAGCCACTCCTTTGATATCTTGGCTGTGTGCTTAGGGTCGTTGTCCTGCTGAAAGATGAGCCGTCACCCCAGTCTGAGGTCAAGAGCGCTCTGGAGCAGGTTTTCATCCAGGATGTCTCTGTACATTGCTGCAGTCATCTTTCCCTTTATCCTGACAAGTCTCCCAGTTCCTGCCGCTGAAAAACATTCCCACAGCATGATGCTGCCACCACCATGCTTCACTGTAGGGATGAAATTGGCCTGGTGATGAGCGGTGCCTGGTTTCCTCCAAATGTGACGCCTGGCATTGAATAAGGCTGTAACATAACATAACAATGTGGAAAAAGTGATGCGCTGTGAATACTTTCCGGATGCACTGTACAATGACTGAGCACAAATAACTTTGACTTGAAAAATACCAAACTTACCTTCTAATGAATTATAGCTGCCTCTTGACTATGAATTTAAGTTTAACATTTTGGCTATGGTTACTGTTTTTCAAATTTCTGTACCTGACTATGATTTTTGTTACATGTATTGAGCCTTAGTTATTTGTTTCTCAACAGCTTGTTACTTTGGTTTCTATACACATCCTGATTTCAATTAAAATCTGTGGCTGCACTTTGTAGTTAGCATACTCATCATTTAGGATTTTTTGAACCAATTTTGCAGGCATATCCCATTCCTGTTACATACCTTGAGTTAACTGTCACATGATAATATTCAAGTTTACAATTTTAAACAATTAAAAAATTAAATGATAAAAAGTAACTACTAGTAAAAAGATTTATTCAGAACTTCCAGTAACCCAAACAGAAAATTAAAACAAAACAATACAGCATGAGTCAAATTTTAATTCATTCTCCTGAATGCATAAAATGTACAGCAGTTGGCAACTACCTGCTTCATTGTGGCATTGTAGAAGAAGTCTCTACGGCCATTCTTTTCCCACACTACAAAATTAGTTTCGACATGTTTTACAAAAACATCACCATCATATCTGCATATGAAACACAAAGAAAAATGATTACATCCAATACAAGAAATGAAAACTAGTCACAAAAACAATTAAAGTACTATAATAATTTAAAACTGCAGGTAATCTTCCAAAGGATATCACATTTATATACATCTAAAACTTCACCTCTTTGGCCACTTAATACTGAAATGAAAATCGTAATAGGCTTTTGATGCAATTTTTCCCTATAAACTATAAACCATTTAAATAGATACTGTAGATTTAGTAATACATTTCTCTAGTGCCCATCCCATTCCGAAAACACTACACCAAAATCATAATGCAACAATGAGAGAAAAAGCACAGAAAAACATACATTAAACACTGGATACAAAAATAACATCAACATTAAATACCAAATCAAAGAAAATACAGGAAACACAAAGCATCAAATTAAACTTGAGTAAAAATTCAAACAACTACAAGAAATCCATCAACAATTCATCATGCAATCAATACATCATCTTTAGCATCTAGGCATAGAGTGTGAACTGAGATTTAAGTTATTTTGAATTTATTGAGCTGATCTAATTTACTGTATTTAGACATTTAAAACACTAAAAAGCAGACAACTAAGGACAGTGCCTTGATAATTGTAAAAAGCTTTGCTTTATTGAAAGAGAAGCAAATATCAATGCAGTGTTACCAACAGATAAGCCCAATGTGCAGGACAAAACCAATATGTAACCATGATAGTGAGAAGAAAAATGCGACATGCTGCACCAAGTCAAACTAGTTCAACAGGGTTAAACTAGTCCAACAGGGGCAGGAATTCATTTCTAAACTTACATGAAAGCCAATGTGGGTATTAAAGTTCAATTTAAATTATTTTTTGCAAAGCACTGTTCACTGAGTGCTCTCAAAATCACCACAAGTTTTCTGGAAAAGATAACTGAGTCAGTAGTTCAGTAAGGCCAATATATAAGAAAATGATAATGTCCATTGTGTCATAAGTGAATAACAGGGTTCAATTATGCAGCCATATGCTGCAGGTCTGTATTTGTTTGGAGACAGTTTGATTGCTTTGGCTTGAGGGGTTCTGGAGGAAAATAAAAATGGAGTTTGGTGTTGCACAAAAGGGCTATCAGTCTCTCTCTTTCAAACATAATAGATAAGTATTGCAGGACTTGGATTTTGTCATCAGTTTTCTTTTGAAGTTCAGATCAGACCTAAGAATTACAGCCAAACTACCACTGTGCCCTCGGTTGGTGGTAGCTTACAGAAAACATGCTCAGAGGGAGTCATTTAATTTAGAGTTTTAAACTCTTCAATTTTTTGCTATCTTTGTATTA
Organism: Polypterus bichir lapradei; assembly: GCA_026402145.1. Lineage (NCBI taxonomy): Eukaryota > Metazoa > Chordata > Cladistia > Polypteriformes > Polypteridae > Polypterus > Polypterus bichir. The sequence continues at coordinate 3,547,588 of JANRMT010062791.1, read as the reverse complement.
AACATAGCATACTGTGGCAATAATGACTCCAGACAATACCAGTGATTTACTACTCAAGGAAGGCAATATTAGAGGCTGAGAGTTCATTTAACACAGATCCATATCTGGAATTTGTTTCTAAATAACCTAAATATGGTTCACTGCCAGGGTTGTGATTAAAGTCCTGAGGAGCATGGCATACTTCAGAACAAACAATGGCAATTTACTGCTTCGCAACTTCCCATCAAGGTTTTTTTTTTAAATATTCCAGTTTGATCATTGGCTTTGGACAAAGTATTTAACATGAGGATGTTCATTGCAAAAGTACAGAAGCATAGTGGGAAGTAGTTAACCAAGAAATAGTAAAGCTGAAAAAAGGCAGAGCAGCATGGTGGGGAGGGTAAAGTGGGGGAGCACAGGGTGAGTGCTAACAGCAATGCAGCTGGAAGAAACAAAAACAACGCTATTGGCGATTTGATCTATTAAATATATGGGAAAATAATATACAGATGCAGCCATGAAAAAGATGTGGTTCAACCTTTAGTCACAGTATTTTATTTGCAAGCTACTGTGTTACGTGCTTGGCTAGCAAAAATGAACAAAAGGTGGCACTTCACTTTCATCATTGTTAGTGAACCATTGCTTTATTTAATCTCTCTTTGTATACATTTACATTTATTTAATAGAAAATTTTACAGCTACATGGTCACAAGTTATTTTGGAAAATGTTTTTAAGTGTATGTTCTACCTATACTGAGTTTATATACTTTATAAAAAGCTATGTTTTACACTTTCTCTGAATATTTGTGTTTTTATCCCAGTTTTTTGTAAAAAAAAACTCTTAAAAAGAAACCTCTTAAAAGAAAGTTAACATGGACTTGCCAATTTAAAATAATGGATATCTATAAGGATCTAAATATTGTATACCTGTATATAGTGTAGATACTTGCCTAAAGTATAAATCCTAATTTACTTTCTTTGCAGACATGAAGTTGGCTCACTCAGGTATTACTTTTCAAAAAAAAGGTTGTCATTATATCAATAAATAGCACAGAGGTTTAACTGATTATCTTCTGTTTCAAAAAGTTATGATTTGACTCTCGTATGAAATAACCATTTTTCTCCTAAAATATAAGTATTTCTTCTTTTAACAAAATATTAACCAAACAAGCATTTTAAGAGTAAAACTGAATAACATGAACACTATGTAGATTTTTGGCTTTAAAGTCATATTGTATTTACTGTATTTAAAATCAACAACAGCAAAGTCCATGCAATTTAAAGACTAAAGAAACTAAATTATAACAGTGTTTATGACATATTAAGTAGCAGTTATTAATATTTAACAATTCAAACTGATTGCATTTTGAAATTTTGTGTTTTCAAAGCCTTCACTCTCTAATAATTACACATACAGTATTTAAACAGTTGTCCAAATTTCTCTTTCATGGCCATTGACTTGGCATAAGCATTCAGTGTGGAATGATAAGTTACAACATAAACAACAACTATTATTATTATTATTATTATTATTATTATTATTATTAATAATAATAATAATAATAATAATAATAATAATAATAATAATAATAATAATGCCCTGTTCATGGATTGTTACAGCCTTGCACCCAAGGCTTACTGGGATGAACTGCATTTTCTGATGACCCTGTTTTGGACAAGGGGATTTGGAGGTTGGATAAATGGATGGATAATAATTATTACACTGGGGAAGCATGGGAAACAGAGACTCAAAAAAGATAAACATGACAACAGGACTAGAATTGTAGGTTTTGAATGCATTGTTAAAGGCTTATGTAGTTCAAAGTACAAGTATCTCTCAAATAGACTTACATTGAAGCTTGCTTTCTATTCACTTCAAGGTGTTAGTAATAACACTTGACAGATGTGGAAGAGGAACTTGGGGGTAAGGGCCTACGCGTGAACCATTTCTTGGGATACATCTGGCTTTACTGAGGGAACCACTGAAAACTACAACATAATGTCAAATTTTAGGAGTAACCTAGACTTGAGCAGCCAATGCATAAGAACAGTATGAGCATGAGCAGAGAGTGACAGTAAGCATTGGGTAAAAGCATTTCACCAACATTCTATTCTGGTGTGCAAATTACAGAGAATCTATTATCAGTAATACAAAGAACAGTTTATCAAAAGTCACTTTTGTCCAAAGTGACAGGTAACTTATTGGCAAGAATTTGCAAACATCTGAAACCAGAGTTTTTCAACATCAGGCTTCTGAATCATATAAGTGCAAAGAAAATATGTAGCTCATCGCTACTGGCAAAATTCAGTTTACATGACAAGCGCCATGTGTTCCCTGCATAGAGTTTGCACATTTTTTCCATGCTTATATGGGTTTCTTCCTTTTAACTTCTTATATTCACTGCTTGAAGAACCCAGCCACAGGGGATGCACAAGCCAGTGTGTTTCTTTGTGTCTGTCCCAAGCCCGGATAAATGGGGAGGGTTACGTCAGGAAGGGCATTCAGTGTAAAATTTTGCCAAATCAATATGTGGGCAACAAAACAAATTTCCATACCAGATCGGTCGAGGCCTGGGTTAACAAAGACCGCCACCAGTACTGTTAGCCAGCAGGTTGCTGGTGGAAATTGGGCTACTGTTGGCCAAAGAAGAAGAAGAAGGAGGAGAAGAAGAGGGGGGAGACATGTCCAGAGGCAGGAGGAGAGGAGGAAGGTAAAGAGAGTGGAACTGAGGGAATATTGGCAGTATGACTGGTAAGGAGAGAGAGTTAGCAGATATGATGTAGAGAAGGAAGGTTGATATATTGTGTGTGCAAGAGACTAAATGGAAGGGGAGTAAGGCCAGGTGGATCAGAGGTGGATTCAAATTGTTCTATCATGGTGTGGATAGGAGTCGGGTTTATTCTGAAGGAACAGTATGTCAAGAGTGTTTTTGAGGTGAAAAGTGTGTCAGACAGAGTAATGATTATTAAGATGGAAATTGGAGGTGTGATGATGAATGTTGTTAGTGCATATACCCTGCAAGTTGGGTGTACAATGGATGAGAGAGATTTTTGGAGTGAGTTGGATGAAGTGATAAACAGTCTATCCAAGGGACAGAAAGTGGTGATTGGAGCGGATTTCAATGGACATGTTGGTGAAGGGAACAGAGGAGACAAGGAGGTAATGGGTAGGTATGGTGTCAAGGAGAGGAATGAAGAAGGTCAGAGGATAGTGGACTTTTCCAAAAGGATGGACATGGCTGTGGTGAATATGTATTTTAAGAATAAGGAGGAACATAGGGTTACGTACACGAGGGGAGGAAGATGCACACAGGTAGATTACATCATATGCAGAAGAGTCAATCTGAAGGAGACTGAAGACTGCAATGTGGTGGCAGGGCAAAGTGTAGTTAAGCAGCATAGGATGGTGGTCTGTAGGATGACGTTGAAGATCAAGAAGAGGAACAGAGTGAGGGCAGAGCCAAGGATCAAATGGTGGAAGTTGAAAAGGAAGACTGCAAGGTTGAGTTTAGTGTGAAGGTGAGACAGGCACTGGGTGGCAGTAAAGAATTACCAGACAGTTTAGAAACTACAGCAGATGTAGTAAGGGTGAAGTACAGGAGAGTATACAGAGGAAGAGGATGATAAAGAAGAAGCAGGATAGTCAGAGAGATGCAGAAAGTAGACAAGAGTACAAGGAAATAAGGCACAAGGTGAAGAGAGAGGTGGTGAGGACTAAAGAAAAGGCGTATGATGAGTTGTATGAGAGGTTGGACACTAAGGAGGGAGAAAACAACCAGCACCGATTGGCTAGACAGAGGGACCGAGCTGAGAAAGATGTGCAGCAGGTTAGGATAATAAACAATAAAGATGGAAACGTACTCACAAGCAAGGAGAGTGTGTTGAGCAGATGGAAAGAGTACTTTGAGAGGCTGATGAATGAAGAGAATGAGAAAGAGAAGAGGTTGGATGATGTGGAGATAGTGAATCAGGAAGTGCAATGGATTAGCAAGGAGGAAGTAAGGACAGCTATGAAGAGGATGAAGAATGGAAAATCCGTTGGTCCAGATGACATACCTGTGGAAGCATAGAGGTGTTTAGAAGAGATGGCAGTGGAGTTTCTAACCAGATTGTTTAATGGAATTTTGTAAAGAGAGAGGATGCCTGAGGAGTGGAGAAGAAGTGTACTGGTGCCGATATTTAAGAATAAGAGGGATGTGCAGGACTGTAGTAACTACAAATTGATGAGCCACAGCATGAAGTTATGGGAAAGAGTAGTGGAAACTAGGTTAAGAAGTGAGGTGATGATTAGTGAGCAGCAGTATGGTTTCATGCCAAGAAAAAGCACCACAGATGCGATGTTTGCTGTGAGGGTGTTGATGGAGAAGTATAGAGAAGGCCAGAAGGAGTTGCATTGTGTCTTTGTGGACCTGGAGAAAGCATATGACAGGGTGCCTCAAGAGGAGTTGTGGTATTGTATGAAGAAGTCAGGAGTGGCAGAGAAGTATATAAGAGTTGTACAGGATATGTACAAGGGAAGTGTGACCGTGGTGAGGTCTGCGGTAGGAGTGACGGATGCATTCAAGATGGAAGTGGGATTATATCAGGGAACGGCTCTGAGCCCTTTCTTATTTGCAATGGTGATGGACAGGTTGACAGACGAGATTAGACAGGAGTCCCCGTGGACTATGATGTTTGCCAATGACATTGTGATCTGTAGCGATAATAGGGAGCAGGTTGAGGAGACCCTAGAGAGGTGGAGATATGAATGAAGGTCAGTAGGAATGTAGGTCAGTAGGAACAAGACAGAATACATGTGTGTAAATGAGAGGAAGGTCAGTGGAATGGTGAGGATGCAAGGAGTAGAGTTGGCGAAGGTGGATGAGTTTAAATACTTGCGATCAACAGTACAGAGTAATCGGGATTGTGGAAGAGAGGTGAAAAAGAGAGTGCAGGCAGGGTGGAATAGGTAGAGAAGAGTGTCAGGAGTGATTTGTGACAGATGGATATCAGCAAGAGTGAAAGGGAAGGTCTACAGGACGATAGTGAGACCAGCTATGTTATATGGGTTGGAGAGGGTGGCACAGACCAGAAAGCAGGAGACAGAGCTGGAGACAGCAGAGTTAAAGATGCTAAGATTTGCATTGGGTGTGACAAGGATGGATAGGATTAGAAATGAGTACATTAGAGGGTCAGCTCAAGTTGGACAGTTGGGAGACAAAGTCAGAAAGGCGAGATTGCGCTGGTTTGGACACGTGCAGAGGAGAGATGCGGAGTATATTGGGAGAAGGATTCTAAGGATAGAGCTGCCAGGCAAAAGAAAAAGAGGAAGGCCTAAGAGAAGGTTTATGGATGTGGTGAGACAGGGCATGCAGGTGATGGGTGTAACAGAAGAAGATACAAAGGACAGAAAGATATTGAAGAAGAAGATCCGCTGTGGTGACCCGAAACTGGAGCAGCCGAAAGAAGAATAAGATATTCATTACTTGAAGGAATGAAATACTGCGTTAACAGATTATTTAGTTTGTGCAAAAATATGAATGGTATATACATTATATGGATAAATATATATGGAGATCCCACCAAAATATTGAGTTAATGTGTTTCAGACACACCCATTGACATGTGCAAAGAACCAAGTACATAGCTATGCAATATATTATGACAAACATTGGTAGAAGAATAGGTCACACCATAGAGCTCAGTGACTTCAAACATGACACTGTCATATAATGCCGGTTTTGCCCAAGTCAGCATGTGAAATGTCTGCAATGATACATCTGCCCCGGTCAACTGTCTGTGTGATTGGTGATATTATTGAGGAGTGTCTAGCAACAACAGCCACAAAGTTGTAGATCATGTAAACACACAGAGTGGGCCTGGAAAGTGCTGAAATGCATAGCGTTTAAAAATCACTAATCCTTAGTTACATCACTCACAACAGAGTTCCAAACTGCCTCTGGGACATCACTGCAAGAACTGAGTGTTGAGAGCTTCTTGAAATAGATTTCCATGGCCTAGCAATCTGCATACAAGTCTAAGACTTAGTAAATATTGTCTGGAGTGGTGTAAGACATGTCAAGATTGGACTCTGAAGCAGAGGAAGCGTGATATGTGTAGTGATGGATCACATTTCACTATCTAACAGTCTGATGGATGAAGCTGATTTTGGTAGTTGAAAGAAGAAGGCTACTTTACAGACTCCATAATGCTTTCTGTAACATTTAGTGGAGAAGGGATAAAGGTATTGAGCTGTTTTTTCAGGGTTTAGGTTAGGGCCCTTGTTTCCAGTGAAGGGTACACTTAATATTACAGCATAAAAAAGTATTTTAAACAATTGTGAGCTGCCAACTCGTATATGCCAACAGCTTGTGAGAGACATTTGTTGTTGCAGCATGACTGTACCCCTGTCTGCAAAGTCAAATCCATAAAGACATGGTTTGATGAATTTAGTGTGGATGAACTTGAGTGGCCTACACAGCCCAACCTTATTTGAACACTTCAGGGATAAATTGGAGCACTGAGTGTGAGCCATGTATTCTCATTCAACATTGGTACATGACCTTAAAAATGTTGTTTTGGCTGAATGGGCAAAAATTCCCATAAGCATACTCTAAAAACTTGTGGAAAGCATAGAGTGTAGGCTTCTATAGGCAGAAAGCAGCAGGGCAATTTATTATTACTGGAAAATCCAGCAAATTCATATTAGGGGTGTCCAAAAACTTTTGGTCATATACTGTGTTTTTTTCTGTTTTAAGAGCAACCCTAAATTCCATCTGCAACACTCCCAGAAAAAATCCATTGAAATTCAAGGAAATGTACAAAAAAAGGTCAAGGAATAAACACATAATTTAGAATTTTCTTATTTTCCTGTTGTTCTGGCCAATCTGTTCTTATATAATTTTCACTGTTACAGGAAAAATGTTTTACAGTGTTTCTATTATACAGTAAAACTATCTGCTATATGTTATGCTTGTATTACATTTTGTAGTAACTTACATGTCTAGCAAAGGGAGAAAAGGAACCTTGGCATGAAGCCTGAAAATACAGTCATGCCTAGTCCAGTCAAAGGTGGTTTCCTAAATATAAAGAAATAATATTGCATGTCATATTATATTCATGAAGGTGCCTTCATTAGTCCTAGATCTCTTTGTATGGTATTTACTATATCTCTAATGAGTCAGTATATAGTGAAATTAATTTTGAAATTTTACTACTTACCCAATTCAGACTACTTTAAAAATAAGGAGTAGTTACAGCATTGCTGATGCTTTCAACATAAAACGGCTTTCAAGAATCACAAAATATATAAAATTAGCCTTCAGTATTTCCTTTTTCACCATCAATACTTTATCACTGTATTCATAGGAGATGATTTGTTAAATCTCACACAAATTACAAGTGTAAAATTACATGACACCAAAGAGTTATTTCTTCACAAACATTATATATTGTCACACACGTGCGAGTATGAGGCAGCTAAAGGGTCTGAGTAATGGTAAGAAAACATCCGACCAGGGGGCGGCGGAGTGCGCTGACTGTCTTTCTCAGTTCCCTACAGACTTTTCCCAGGAAATCCTGCAAGGTTCACTTCCAGAGCCGGCCCCTTTGCTGACGTCACTTCCAGTCCAGACTACATCACTTTTGGTTCCGGCCCTTTTGATGACGTCACTTCCTCTACAGGACTTTAAAGCCTTCATCTTTGTCTATTGTAATCAGTTCTGTTGTGGGCTCTGTTCTATGCACATTGTTCTTAAAAACCTAAACTTTTGCAGCCGGGAGAAACAATATACGGGTGGCTGCCCCAACTCTTTATGATGTCTGTGTTGTATTATTATCACAGTGGCGTAGCCGGCAGGATGAAGTCCCAGAAGAAACCGGGACATGTACATGACACTAACCAGGTAGGAAAGTACCGGGGCCAAGTTTCGGGGGGAGGAGTGCGTTTGGGGGTCAGGAAGGACTCAGTAGAGGCTCCGCTCGCCAAATACAACCCTGGCTTGTAACTTACCAAGTGGAGAGTGTGAAAGGGACACATAGACGTAGGCTGGTTTCTGGGGATGAAACAAAAAGGGCTTATTATGCTCGGAAGAGAGAGCTGAGCCACTCATTGGGGCTGAGGTCCCAGTTAAATATGGGCTATCCCCAGTCTAGCAGGCAAGACTAATACAAAATTTAGAATTTGATCCAGAGAGATCAATCTAGGGGCAGGCTATGAACCTCTGGGAGCAGGTGGCCTTATGGCTAAGGCCATTTTAACTGACCACCTACCAAATAGTGCAGCAGGTAGCCTGCTTTATGTTTTTAAAGAGCCTCCCCAAAAACTTTGCCCAGCCAGACTGTGGAGATTTCCATTCTATGGAAGAGCTTATAAAGCTCATAAAAACACCCATGCCAATCTCGAAATCTGGGAGAGCAGAGCAGTCCCCTAGTGGATTTCCTAGAGATTACATCTTACAAAATAAGTCTATTCCACATAAATCGGAGCCTGTGTCTGAGTTCCCGAGCCACCGGGCGTGCAACCTACCCGGGAACGAGGCGGGATGTACGTGGAGGGGAGGAGACGGTTTGTTTGCTCTTGCTAACCCCCTGACATTATCAAATACGGGATCCGTAGTCATTAATGGTTACAAACTCGATGCCTTGTTTGATTCCGGCAGCATCATTTCCATTGTTGATTGCCGATATGTTTTACCGTGACAAAGAATTAAAGAAAAGACCAGTATTAAAAGTATTCACGGAGACATTCGTATGTACAATACCGCCCTATGTTTCGTGAGTCAGGGAGGATTGCTAAAAAAATTCTCCATGGTGGTCCACCCTAATCCACCTTTTCCAGCGATTCTGGGGCAGGACTGGTCTGAAAATAAATGCAGTAAACTATTGACTACACCCGATAAAAACTTATGCATTGTTATAGATGGGGATAACTCGTCTCAAGCTGTCTCCACACCGTGTACACAGCCGGCGGAGAGAGATACAGAAGCCCACGAGGAGGACGGGGAGATTCCTGGACCATCACAGGTGAATGCGTCATCCACCCAAGCCTCGACAAGTCGGGAGGAATCCCCGCCCCTTGAGGTCAGACCAGATCCTCTCTCCAACATACACTTTCAATTTAGAAAAGCACCGGCTTCTTTTAAAAGGGAGCAGTGGAATGATGACTCCCTTAAATTTGCAAAAAAATGCAGTAGTCCTTGTCAATGTACACATCAGTCCATGCCACAAGGACCTAACTTTGTAACAGAAAATGATCTATTATATTGGGTCGCGGAACATGGGGCGGAGGTGCGGAAACTGTTGTTAATCCCATGAACCTACCGGCGGCAGGTTTGTGAATTAGCACACGCCCACCTCCTTGTAGGCCATTTAGGCTCCAAAAAAAGCTCAGATTAAGCTCAGATTTTATTGGCCAGGAATTAATTAGGAGGGTCGCCGTTTTTGTATTTCTTGTCTGGAATGTCAGTTACGGCAAATTCCTAGGAGCGACCATGCTCCTCTCGTTCCCCTTCCCTTAGTTGATGTCCCCTTTGAAAGAATCGGGGTCGAAATTGTAGGACCCTTAGAGCCCTCAGCTCGAGGACATAAATATATATTAGACCTTGTGGATTATGTGACCCGATATCCGGAAGCTATTACCTTGCGCTCAGCTACATCTAAAGCAATCGCACAGGAACTAGTAGGGGTCTTTGCGCATGCTGGCATTCCTAAAGAAGTCCTAACGGACCAAGGGATGCCTTTTGCCTCGGAGACGTTCAAGGAAATGGCCAAGTCACTGAAAATAAAGCACTTAAAAACTTCGGTGTATAATCCTCAAACCGTTGTTCTAGTGGAGAGGTTTTAATCAGACTCTCAAGCAGATGCTTCGCAAGGTGGTCAGCAGGGATGGGAGGAATTGGAATCAACTCCTCCCCCTCATTCTCTTTGCCTAACGGGAAGTCCCACAAGTCTCTACGGGGTTCTCACCTTTTGAATTATTACATGGACAACAACCCTGAGGTATATTGGATATTTTGAAAGAAGGCTGAGAAGGAGAGGCTCTTCCCTCTACAAATATTTTGGAATATATCGCTCAATTACATGATAGATTTGGGAAAACCCGACCTATTCTAAAAAGTCATATGGAAGAGGCACAAGCAGCACATGCCCGTTATTATGACAATGGCATGACGCTCCGAGAATTCCGTCCGGGGGATCGTGTCATGGTATTAGTTCCAATCTCACATTCTAAATTACTCGCCCATTGGCAAGGCCCTCATGAAATTAAGGAGAGAAAATGGTTGGTCGACTATTTGGTGAAACAACCCAATCGTAGACCCAGCAAGCAGGTTTATCATGTGAACTTGCTGAAGCCGTGGAAGGAAAGGGAGTCAGATCCCTCCTCCGCGCAGCTCTGCTCATTCTTTGCTCACATAGACACCCTTAATTTCGGTTAGGAATTAAGACAGAGCAGGAATCAGCTATCCTGTCCGTCTCTGAGGTGGTGAGTGAAAAACCTGGGAGGACCTTTCTGACTGAGCAAGACATAGTGACTGAACTGGGGGTTATAGTCTGAGAGTGCCCCTATAGACTTCCTGAGGCAAAGAAAGCAGAAGTGGACCTGGGAATCAAGCGAATGCTGGAACTAGGAGTGATAGAGGAAAGTTATAGTCCCTGGTCCAGCCCAATCACCTTGGTTAGTAAGCATGACAGCAGTTGGAGGTTTTGCAATGACTTCCATCAGCTTAACCAGGTCTCCCTTTTTGATGCTTATCCCATGCCTCGCGTGGATGACCTCCTCAAGAGGCTTGGCCAAGCAGAATTTTTTACCACACCTGACATGACAAAGTGGTACTGGCAGATTCCTTTAACGGACTCCGAAAAGTTCAAGACGGCATTGAGCACCCCTAGCGGACACTGGCAGTATCGTGTCCTTCCATTCGGGTTACACGGGGCTCCTGCGACTTTCCAGCGTCTGGTGGACAAAGTGCTCCGACCCCATAATGCGTACAGTGCTGCTTATCTGGATGACGTTGTCATCTATTCCAGCACATGGAAGGAACACATACAGCAGGTCACTGCGGCATTGTGGGCACTAGGGGAACCAGGCTTCGTATCAATCCCAAGAAATGTTTCTTTGGACTGAAAGAGGCTAAATATTTGAGCTACCTGGTGGATCGGGGTACCATGAAACCACAGTGTTTAAAAATAGATGCCATTTTAAAATGGTCCCGTCCGCGAACCAAGCAGCAAGTCCAAGTATTTCTCGGATTGGTTGGGTACTACCACCGGTTCGTACCTAGGTTTTCAGACAGAGTGGCGCCCTTGAATGATTTAACAAAGAAAAGGGCTCCTAGTCATATGTTATGGACTGACAAGATGGACGCTGCATTCTGTGACTTAAAACAGGCTCTTACTTCAGCACCAATATTAAAAGCTCCTAATTTTTCTCTCCCTTTTAGTCTCCAGATGGACGCTTCAGACATAGGCCTGGGGGCCGAGCTGAGCCAAAGTGTCGATGGTGTTGAACACCCCGTCATTTACCTGAACCGGAAACCGTTGGATTGGGAGACCAGGTATGCAGCGGTGGAAAGGGAAGCCCTTGCCATTAAATGGGCAATTACGCAGTTGAGGTACTACCTCTTGGGCCAGGAGTTCACTCTGGTGACGGATCATGCTCCCTTACAGTAGATGGCCCTTCACAAAGAGTCGAATCCACAGGTCACTAAGTGGTTTCTTGACCTCCAACCTTACAAGTTTCTGCTAATTCATTGTACGGGCTCTCTCCATACCAACGCTGATGCTCTCTCTCGTGCCCACGACCTCTCGGAGCAGGACGCCCGACCCAATGGGTCTGGGCTGAGGAGGGGGTCTTGTCACACATGTGCGAGTAGGAGGCAGCTAAAGGGTCTGAGTAATGGTAATAAAACATCCGACCAGGGGGCGGCAGAGTGCGCTGACTGTCTTTCTCAGTTCCCTACAGACCTTTCCCGGGAAATCCTGCAAGGTTCCGACGCCTCAGAAGACATCACTTCCGGAGCGGGCCCCTTTGCTGACATCACTTCCGAAGCCAGTCCCTTTGCTGACATCATTTCCAAAGCCGGCCCCTGTGCTGACGTCACTTCTGGTCCAGACGACATCACTTCTGGTTCCGGCCCTTTTGATGACATCACTTCTCTACGGGCCTTTAAAGCCTCCATCTTTGTCTATTGTAATCAGTTTTGTTGTGGACTCTGTTCTATGCACATTGTGCTTAAAAAACTTAAACTTTTGCAGCCGGGAAAAACAATATACAGGTAGCTGCCCCAACTCTTTATGATGTCTGTGTTGTATTATTGTCACAATATATATATATAATAAACTGTGTTCTAAAGTTAACCACTTTCTATAAAATTGAAAAATATCTTGCCTGCTCTGGCACTTTACTTTGAAGAGTACTAGACACAGAGGAAAAGTTAAAAACATTAGCAAATATGTCTATTTTTCAAGCCAAGACAGTATGGATCTATGCTTCCTCCGTGTCCAATGGATATTTGTGACAACAAATGGATCAGGAAATAATCATTTTATTGCATATTCCAGCATTTTTCCCATGGCAACAATACATTTCCCATTTGCTTGCACAACTTCTCATGTAAAAATGGAAGTACAGATAAATCAAAACAAAACCAACATCATGGCACAAAAAGTTTACTTTGATTTGTTCTTTTGAGAGTAGTACTAGGGGGTTGTACCGTGTTAGCCATTATGAATGTAGTGAGAAGTCAAGCAAAATGACACCTTTTATTGACTAAATAAAAGATTACAATATGCAAGCTTTCGTGGCAACTCAGGCCCCTTCTTCAGGCAAGATGTAACCTTGATTACAATGATTACATCTTGCCTGAAGATGGAGCCTGAGTTGCCTCGAAAGCTTGCATATTGTGATCTTTTTAGTTAGCCAATAAAAGGTGTAATTTTGCTTGACTTCTTTTGAGAGGAAACCACACCAAAGGTGTGCAGGACAACTAAGTGCTAGGCTTTCATACATAGCTGGTCTTTAATGGCTAAATCTCACAATATTTGTGATTTTTTTCTGTTCAAAAATGACATGTATAAACTATTTTAAAAGGTGTGTGTAATCACAAGATACAGATCAATACCTGACTATCTTGGCTTGTGTTTGGCAACTTTTTCTCCATCCCACACAGACTGTAAAGTGTCTATGCAGGCATGATATTTTTTTAATTTAGAGAAACTTTAGCACACAATTTTGAGTGGCAAATGCATCTATAAGCAAGTTTGTGAAGAAATTACTCAAACTCAAAGAAATTTGTCTAGAAGAAAAACTATGTAACACTTGCAGTATTTTCTGAAATCTGCCCTTAGCAAGATTAAATTTTAAAGTTACATTTTAGCAAATTTAGAACATAGGATGGATTCTGAAAGTATTCAGACTCCTCCCCTTTTCTTTGCATTTTGTGTGTTGCAGATTTCATTTTAAATGGATAAATTTGCCAATTTTGGCAATCAGTGTACACTCAACAATTCATAATGATAAAGTGAAAATCATGGGATTTGAGAAACTCTAGTAAATTAAACATCGATTTTAAGATGAAGTTTACAATGTTCTACTTTAAGACAAAATAAACTACGAGATTGAAGTGCAAATTTTGAGATTAAAGTCATTTTGACATTTTTTTTCTTCATTGTGTTCATAATTTTGTTTCTTTTCTCTATGCCCTAATATGTTTCCGTATGACACTTTGACGGTGGGCTGCAACTTGCCTTTTCATCTCATCTTTGACATCTGGCCACTTTCGTCTTTGTTTCAAGGACTTTGCAACTTTCTGAACTTGAAATTTTGAGTGCCACTCCATCAATTTCCTTTTACTGCTCATGCCACTGCCTAAGCCACCAAAACATATGATTTTCCTTGCCTCCACTTCACTGAGTGGACCTCCACTTTTTTTTCCCCATGCTTTTGCCATTCTTTTCACAAAACGCTGAATGTAAGGAGCTATTTATATATTGAAAGGGACAGAATTCTGGGAGGAGTTGGAGTGGGTGGCAGGAGCTTTTTGTGGAAGCTGGCTTATGCATGGTTTTGTGCATGTGAATTTTTTTGAGCATACACACATTTTCACTTTTTTCCGTACGCCATGTTTTACTGTGAATTCTACATACGGCATTATAAATGAGGCCCCAAAGCACCAGAACAGGAGGAGAAAACCAATGTCAGTACATATGCATAAATCTCCCTGCGTCATCATAGGGAAAAAAGTGACAGTGGGGATCGTGAATGAAAAAGTGGAAGAGAAAGTGAACAGCAGAAATACTGTAACACCTAAAATATTGCCAATCCCTCCCATTCTGTTATGTTTCCCATATGCAACCAAAGAAATGATTAGCACAATTAGAAAGCACTGCAAAAACATAAAGGAGTTTCATTATAGGGAAAATATTATATTGACACCTGGCACATTGAATGCAACAGCAGACATAGCACTCCAAGTAAAGCCTGTTCTGTCATACCCACTGATCCATACTGTGATAAACATATAATGCAAAATCCTTGAAAAATTAACAGTATATGCCTGAAAGAGCAGAATCTTGAAAAATAAACAATGATCTACAGTAAAATAGAACTACTGTAGATTAAATTATAATACAGATGTCCAGCACTAGACTACGTCCAGGCCATCTATTTATATTATTAGTCTCAAGAATTTTTTTTTTTTACATTGATGGTACAATTCATGTACATAATTGCTTCTCTTTGGGATGCATGGATGGTGCAGAATTGAAAAATCATTTCTAAAGCAGCCTGCTGTCCTGAATTCATTCATGGACCATACTATATTCTTGAGATAAAGTCTAACTTCAGTGATACCAGGAAAATAAGGAATGTTCGCAGACCATATTTTTTCATCTTTCTAGTTACTTAATTTATTGCATTCCTTACCTGGGAGGAAAACCTTTCTTGAAAATAATTCTTCTTAATTAGCTTGGTTTCATAACAAGTGGAAGTACCAACTGATGTTGGCTCCCTAATGGAAAATCTCCAGTGCCTTAAGAGTCTCAGCCAACACACCTTGTCTATCTATATATTTTAAAAACTTGGTAAAGTGAATGCAGCGCTTGGAAGAATTTGATTGGTTCAAGTAGATCCTGTGAGCTTTTACAATTTCCAAAATGGTGCCACTTGGTCATATTGAGGATTTCTGAAGGTCCCCAAGGATTATTGTGTGTAAAAATGTACAAAATATCATTAGCAGGGTCAGAATTACAATGAAGGTAGACAGACAAAAGGTCATATCCAGTTTGAAATCAGAGTCAAAGTAGAAGGAATAACCAAAAGGGGACATCATACTGAAGCCAAAGTCAGAAACATGCTTCTTCACTTGTTAAGAAGCCAAGCTAATAAAGCAGAAGTGATTTCAAGAAAGGTTTTATTCACCGAGGGATAAAGATGTGTGAGATTGCTGCCATATTTAAACCAGAAATTCAAATGATTTCACTGATAGCGACATTTATTCTCACTTGACGACACCTAAAATGCTGTCAAGTAAATAACGAAAAATAAAACAGTAAAAAATGAGCCAATTTAAAATGACACCCATTCCAAAAATTAATGATAAAATTGACGTCCACATGACAAGAAACCCTAAAGGGTACAAAACATTTATACTAGGACCTTAAAGACTAGATAAAAACGTAAATGAAGCCTGAATCATAACAGACATGGTTTTGAAGAGAGAAGTTAAGAGACTTTGCTGGAGTAACACCATAGAAACAAAAAATAAACATTGAGGCAGGTATACATTTTAACTTTTTGGACAAATAGAAACTACTCACAATTATCTCATTTGTGGGATAATGAAGGTATATCCTTAAAAAGAAAAGAGCAAATGATTAAATGATGATAAAAAAAATTAAAATATAAACATATTGTTGTGATGTGAAATTTTGCATACAAGTTGATAAGTATATTGTATGTCTTTATTTGTAACTTAGACAAAGCAATGTAATATTAGTGTTACATTATAGATAATAACAGCAATGGTTTTGATGGTTTAAGAACTCCTTCCCCCCTTTTAGGAATGAATCCCTTTGTAATTTTATGACAGGGTTGGGGGAAGTGCCTCAAACAAGTTTGGCTAATATTTCTCTGCAGGACTCCCAGTCAACCCCCACAGGAAAACCAGGCTGCCTAACTGCCAAGCATTACCTTAACACATGGTTTGGAGGGCAGGGGTGAAGGTGTTCTATCCTCCCATTGGTCTTATATATGGCTGTTTGGAAGTGGCTTGTATCAGAAGCTTTTAAGTACCATGACATCCTATTGGCTCTAGGGGTTGGACAGAAAATCTATAAATTTTCTTGCTTTACCTCACTCTCTCTCTCTTACCAAACTGATGAAAGACCATCTCACACCATGAACTGAAAAGGACAACACAGTAAAGAGCACAGCTCGGCTGCCATATTGAGACAGGCATGCGGCCTGTTTTAAAGAAAGCTGACAACAAATGTGGACTTTACTAGAGACATTTTAAGTAACTAACATGTCTGTGTGCCACCTGAATCTACACATCAACATTTATCAGGTTGTATGGTTGTCAATATTCAAATGTACTTTGCATATTGTTATTATTTATGAACATTATCAATAGTACATTATTTAAATTGAAACTTAACTCCTGCTTGTCTTTTAATACACCTATTTGCCTGAGGTTATAGATGTAGAAGGGAAGGTGGGGAGAAGTTATATGGTACAGTACCTTATAAACAGTGGTAAATCTGGGAGATTTGAGGTATTCTGACAAAGGTTACATATTAATAATAAAAGGGGAATATAGAGTAATATATTACTCTACCAAGACAAAACACATATACATGCACATGCGTATACATTTGCAGCTTTAAAATCTGGCCATGACATTGCCTTGGCTGGGCAACAGAATGCTGTTATTAGACAAATGTACTCTCAATGGTAGTGTGTGCTAGGAATAAAGCTGGTTACAACATTGATACCAATTGAAATTCATTAAAATATAATCTGAAATTGAACCAGTAAAAAAAAAAAAAAGTGAGCCATTTACTTTTCATCCTTCGAGTGCAATAGTTGTCATTTCACTCTGCCCTCTAGCTATTAGGAAGGGGAGAGGGAAGAAATGGAAGGGAAAAGGGAGGAAATACTGTCTGAGTACAGTAAAAGTCAATAAACTCTATTGCTATTGGAGCAGCAAACAGATGACTAAAAATGTTTAAAGAAAATGCCACGAGCCAGGAGAAGAAAACAAGTTACACCTTATTAAAGAAAACTCCATATTCTTAAGTGAGTTACACATGGGGAAAGTCTTTTGCTTAGTAAGTAACACACAATAAATGAGCACACAAATAGACACAGAGGTAAATGTAATTAATGTTATTTTATGTTCATTTTGAGCAACCTTGCTATGTAATGTTTTAATAGATTGGTACATGAAAGTGATATTGCTAATTATAAATATCTGTTAATTTGAGGGGCAAAGATTAAGAAAATACCATTTGAATTATAGCTAAACAGCAGAGGTCAAACCCAGGAAAATCATATCAAAAATGAAAACTGAGAAAATAAAGGAAAGTCACAAATAAGCACTTTTAGGTACTAACTATACTATTGGTCAGTCAATATAAGACTACATTTTTCATATTATTTATCAATCTATAATAATAAAAGGCAAAGCCCTCACTCACTGACTGACTGACTCATCACTAATTCTCCAACTTCCCATGTAGGTAGAAAGCTGAAATTTGGCAGCCTCATTCCTTACAGCTTACTTACAAAAGTAAAGCAGGTTTCATTTCAAAATTCTACACATAACGGTCATAACGGTCGATAACGGTCGACAACGTCCGCCATGTTGAACTTTCTTATTTATGGCCCCATCTTCACGAAATTTGGTAGGCGGCTTCCCTGCGCTAACCGAAACCGATGTATGTACTTATTTCGATGGTATGATGCCACTGTCGGCCGCCATATTGAACTTTCCAACGTCACCAATTTTCAAACTTCTCGTGTAGGTAGAAGGCTGACCCCATCTTCACGAAATTTGGTAGGTGACTTCCCTGCGCTAACCAAAACCGATGTACGTACTTATTTCGATGGTATGACGCCACTGTCGGCCGCCATATTGAATTTTCCAAACGTCACTAATTCTCCAACTTCCCGTGTAGGTAGAAGGCTGAAATTTGGTAGGCCCATTCCTTACAGCTTACTTACAAAAGTTAAGCAGGTTTCATTTCGAAATTCTACGCGTAACGGTCATAACGATCAACAACGTCCGCCATATTGAACTTTCTTATTCATGGCCCCATCTTCACGAAATTTGGTAGGCAGCTTCCCTGCGCTAACCGAAACCAATGTGCATACTTATTTCGGTGGTATGACGCCACTGTCAGCCGCCATATTGAACTTTCCAACATCACTAATTCTCCAACTTCCCGTATAGGTAGAAGGCTGAAATTTGGCAAGCTCATTCCTTACAGCTTACTTACAAAAGTTAAGCAGGTTTCATTTCGAAATTCTACGCGTAACGATCAACAACGTCCGCCATGTTGAACTTTCTTATTTATGGCCTCATCTTCTCAAAATTTGGTAGGCGGCTTCCCTGCACTAACCGAAACCAATGTACGTACTTATTTCGGTGGTATGACGCCACTGTCAGCTGCCATATTGAACTTTTCAACAGTCTTTGTTACTTATGGGCCCATCTTCAAGACATTTGGTACACGGGTTCCCAACGCTAGCTGAATCCTATTTACGTACATATATACGTCCATAGCCTGCAGCTTGGTCACCGTGTGAGGCGGTGTTGGGTCCCCCATCCCCACACCTCCCACGTTGTTGGCTGCCTGCCTATATAAGGCCGTCCGTCGCTCCAGTCTCTACATTCCCTTCCTTGCTTCGCCACGGGATTCACGTCTCCCTGCTGATAACTACAGCCTTTTTGTTTAATCCACGGCTTCTCCGCTGTTTTATTGTTTGTTTATTACAATTATAGTTATTGTATAGGTATTTTACACTTACTTTACATTACTCAGGTACCCATTTCCTTCATCATTCCAACCCCCATTACCATGTCTATCGAGGTAATCACCATCGATCAAAGAACTGTCACTTACCGAGTGGTTTCCATGCCCGGAGATGGCACCTGCCTTTTCCAATCTCTTTGTTACATATTGCACGGCCATATCAGGCTCACTCTTGATATCTGGAAGAACATTGTGTCTTATGTATTGAATGACTGGGACAGGTTCAAGGTGAGGACTGATGACGGTACAGGAGATAATTATACTACACAGGAGCACTAGAAGAGTGAAATGCTTAAGCCCTTCACCTATGGTTCTGCATGTGAGTTGATGGCTGCCGCTGAATTGTTCGGTTGGTGCTTTCAAGTGTACCGAAATGGCCAAATATTTTACACCTTTCGACAACCGCCAATGCCTCTTAAACATCTTACATTCATAGGTGACAATTTCAGTAGTGGACACTTTGATGTTTATGAATGTTTAAACTCTCAAAAGCTGGATGTGAAGTTATCGATGAAACCGGCTGTAAGCTTACAACGCTTGACAGATGCCGAATGTCACTTCAACACAAGTCCTGCAAATACTGTCGTAATTGAAACAAACCATGAAACTGAAATCGATTATGACAGCAGCAATCCATGCTGTGAGATTTGAAACAAGATTACTATTCACATGGCCAACTGTAAGTTGCATGCTCAAGAGTAAGCTCAGCGCACAGCTTGGTCATGTTACAACCGGAGGGCCGAACTGACAACGTGGTATACAAAGAGATCCTTAACAAATAATTATTGCCATATTTTCCCTCACTTTAAAAAGGTTAAATTTTCTTCTTAATAAAAATTTTAATGCAGTACTTCGCCGCTGCGAAGCGCGGGTATTTTGCTAGTATATTATATTCCGAAACTGTCTTACCCTGGAATAAAATAATTTGTCAAATTTGTTTTTTCACATTTCAGCTCCCATCGCCTAAAAAGAAAAAAGAAAAGTTATAGGCTGAAACAAAATTAAAGCTTGGACATATACTTGTCAGCTCAACACAACATTGTCTACATCATGAAGCACAAATTTATATTTGCTCCAGTAAAACACTTCTTTGGAATGCTTAATTTGACCCACATAATGCTTAGGGAAATTAATCATACTCAGATGTACATCACATGACTATTTGTGGTAAGTTTCACACATCAAGGCTCTGGGGCAGTGGTCCAGCATAAAAGAGAAGTAGAGTTTTGTAGGTTTCATACCACCAGCAGTATAGGTTGGTCCAGATCTAATTATGCAATTTTCATTACACTATAACTTATTAAGTTTATTACATAGAGAATTCACAAAAAAATATTTTTGTTGCCGATAGATGGCAGCACCTGCCCTGCATTCCAAAATGGCGGGGAGACGGTTGTCAGTCGAACAGCGGGTGTGATGTGTTCGCCTTTTCATAATTGCATAACTAGATCTGGACCACCCTGTATTTATGT
Organism: Polypterus bichir lapradei; assembly: GCA_026402145.1. Lineage (NCBI taxonomy): Eukaryota > Metazoa > Chordata > Cladistia > Polypteriformes > Polypteridae > Polypterus > Polypterus bichir. Next base: position 3,527,123 of record JANRMT010062791.1, on the reverse strand, counting down.
ATTTATATTAGTTTATCATAATTAATCCCCTTGTAACTTCAGCGAACCATTATAAAATTTAAATTTAATTTTTATCTGCAACATGCACCACAAAAGCCATTAACCAATTCACAGTGGGCAGTCAGTTTCTCTTCCCCTTTGTATTTTGGTTATTAATTTGGGCATCCGTTAAGCTATACCAATTTAAATTGACAGGTACCTTATATGATCATAAAGTGCATATTTGATCCTCAGTCCTATGACAAGATGAAACCTTTTTTTTTGTTGTTTATGTCAACCTCTTCTTGGTTCTTCCAGTCTATCATGCTAAAACTTTTATTCAACTGATGCCTATAGTATGCTTTGGAAAATCTGAAAGCCAATATTAATGATCATGTCAACATTGAGGAGAACAAATGTTGGCAATAAAATACTTGTGGATTTAAGCACTACCATTTGACATTTCTTTCACTTTTAACTAAGCTGTTAGACAGGTGGCACAGTAATAAGTGGTATCCTTTTCAAAAGCTAAATGTTTTGTGTATGATGACAATGGAGCGGGAATTGTATGGGAATTATGTTTGCCTGAGTCTGAGTTTGATCCAAGGAGTATCAATCCAAAGAGAAATTAAGCTACAAAATTTGTGAGCAGAACCATGGAATAAAGCACAACAGAAAAAAGTACCTCTGAACACGAAGATGTCTTCCTTTTGGGCAACCAATATTGAAATACTTAACCTGGTGAAGAGAGATGAAAGTGAGTGTTAATGCAAAACCTTACATTAAAAAATCAAAAAATTCCTTGCCTCCACACACTGATGCACACACCGATGATTAACATGTCCCATCAAGAAATATTATTCTGATCTTGTGTCATTTTATTATTGCAAGCATCTCTTCACTTTCATAATAAGATAAAAGGTGATCAGAATCAGATTTGTGTTTATTCTTGGCATAATTAGTGTGTAAATGCTTTCCCCTGAACTACTAGACATTCAAGTGTTGACATGTTGTAATGAACGATATGCAGCAAGTTTCGTTGATGTACATAAATTAATTTTTATGTGCTAGTACTCTCCAGAATATTCCAGTATTCCCTATGAATCTTGTCTGGAAGAGCCACCATAGTTTTTTTAGGCAGGACCAGGAAACAACTGAAACACTGGCAGGTGTTGTATCCAATTCAGTTCCTCCTAAGACCTCAAAATCACTGAAGTTTCATGATCAGGACTTGCACAGAAATGACTATGCCCTTCTCATTGTAAGGTCCAAATTTTATTCTCTAAAAAAAAAAAGTTATTTGCATTTACGAACGGTCCGCACGCAGCATTAAGGAACCTGCCAGAACATGCGTTTCTGCAGCTCAATCACAGATGACAATTGAGTACGTAATCGTTGTTGATTCTGTTAAGTTATAGAGATAAGAACATGAATGAAGAATTATGCATGTGTGCCTTCATACATAAAACATACCATTTTAAAGCTTTTTCTAAAATATTTTTTTGCTCGATAGCTTAGTTCTCATTTGTACAACATGCATCCTCCCAAGTGCAAACAATCGCTAGTGGAGGAGAAACAGAACAATTAACCGTTGATGTCCTGAATTCAAATCTGATCAACTGCGAGAGTGAGATGGGTGCAGGTGCAGCTCTGTTGGACAGTCAATTGAATTGCAGGTTTCTGTCACTTGGTTTAAATAACACTTGGTTTAAACAACCTGAATCTTAACCATCAGTGCAAGTAGGCATTATCACTGACATATAATGTAAAGCGACAACCTTCTTAATGGCATAGAGCATTTTGGTGAGGGTAAGCATTTGTTTGTCACATGCCATCAGGGTTTGAAGCCTTCTAAAGATAGCCATTAAAACCGAATAATTAAAATGCCCTTTTATTACTTGTAATATTTTCAATGCACATATGTTAATCATTTTTTTTATGTGAAGTTATAATCTCTAAGAAACACAAAGTGTTATTAAATACTATAAACTCATGTCAATTTAGAGGTTCAGACTCTGACAAACTTCAGCAAGCCTCCTTTTGTTGCTAATATTTTGTTCTCAAAAAGCATTATAGACGTGAATAACTTAGGAAAGACATTAATGCAAAAATGTCACTCCTTTATTTTCGTTAAGTTTATTAAGTTAAGGAAACCAAGTTCTTACTAGCATATCATTTAATATTAATCAAATTTGAAAATGCATAAAGTAAATTCTTATTTACTGTGGTTATTAACAGACGGACAGGTCATCATTTTTGGTCCCCCTATAATTGAATGTATCAGTACAGAATAAAAAACAATACATACATCTTTTAAAACATTCTTGTGTCTCATAATATGAAAGGAATAAGCAATTCTTATTTTTTTTAACTGAAAATAAAGGGGGAACCAAGATTGATGGGTAGGTCATCAGATTTGGTCCCCATTATGATTTAATGTAGTGGTAAGGAATATCAAATGAATTGATGCATGTTTTAAAGCATTCATGTGTCTCATAATATAAAAGCAATACACCTTCACTTTAATTCTTATTTTTGACCTGACAATAAAGACGGGACCTAAACTGATATGTATCAATAATGATTTGTTAAAAATGATTTTTAATCCTTCATTTGAAATACACAATTTCTTGTATTAGGAATTTGACATTTTTTGCATACCACAACTTACCTTCTAGAAAGTTTGAGAGTCAGAGTGCAGGGCCAGCTATTTGTACAGTGCCCCTGGAGCAATTGCAGACAGAGTAGCATTACTTCTGTCATTGCTAGGATTCAAACTGGCAACCTTCGAGTTACCAGTCCAGATCTTTTAGCCAAAAAGCCACCACACTGCCCAGCAGGAAAAATAAATCAATTGTTAAATTTTTTTATATTATTTTTGTCTTTCATAATACAGTATATAAAGAACAAACCATCACTTTCTTTTTTTAACTGAAAATAAAGGGGGGACAAAAACTAATAGATTGGTTATCAAATTTGGACGCCCCCTGTAATTTAATGTAGGAGTAAGGAATATGAAATCAACTCAGCCATAGGGGATGCAAAAACTAGTCTGTTTCTTCATGCCAGTCCCAAGCACAGATAAATGGGGAGTGTTATATCCCTGGTCCCTGGTCCCTGGTCCCTGGTTTAACAAAGGTCACCACCTGTACTGCTAGCCAACATGGTGCTCGCGAAAATTGGGCTACCGTTGCCCAAAGAAGGAGAAGAAAAGGAGACTTGTCTGGAAGAAGGAGAGGAGGAAGGTAAAGAGAGTGGAACTGAGGGTAGTATCTTTGAATGTTGGCTGTATGACTGGTAAGGGAAGAGAGTTAGCCGATCGGATCGGAGGTGGATTCAAATTGTTCTATCATGGTGTGGATAAGAGGAGAAATGGAGTAGGGGTTATTCAGAAGGAATAGTATGTCAAGAGTGTTTTGGAAGTGAAAAGAGTGTCAGACTGTGAATTTGGAAATTGGAAGTGTGATGAAGTGATGGACAGTGTAGCCATGGGACAGAAAGTGGTGATTGGAGTGGATATCAATGGACATGTTGGTGAAGGGAACAGAGGAGATCAGGAGGTGATGGGTGGTGTCAAGGACAAGAATGAAGAAGGTCAGATGATAGTGGATTTTGTGAAAAGGATGGGCATGACTGTGGTGAATATATACTTTAAGAACAGGGAGGAAAATAGGGTGATGTACAAGATAGGAGGAAGATGCACACAGGTAGATTATATCCTATGCAGAAGAGTCAATCTAAAGGAGACTGAAGACTGCAAAGTGGTGGCAGGGGAAAGTCTAGTTAGGCAGCATAGGATGGTGGTCTGTAGGATGACATTGGGGATCAAGAATAGGAGGAGAGTGAAGCCAAGGATCAAAAGGTGGAAGTTGAAAAAAGGTAGACTGCAAGGTTTTGTTCAGGTAGGAGGCAAGACAGGCACCGGGTGGCAGTGAAGAGTTACCAGACAGCTGGGTAACTACAGCAGAAGTAGTAAGGGTGACAGCTAGAAGGGTGCTTGGTGTGACATCTGGACAGAGGAAGGAGGAAATGGAAACCTGATGGTGGAATAGGAAAGTACAGGAGAGTATACACAGGAAGAAGATTACGAAGAAGAAGTGGAATAGTCAGAGAGATGCAGAAAGTAGACAAAAGTACAAGGAGTTAAGGCTCAAAGTGAAGAGAGAGGCGGTGAAGACTAAAGAAAAGGCGTATGATAAGTTGTATGAGAGGTTGGACACTAAGGAGGGAGAAAAGGACCTGTACCGATTAGCTAGACAAAGGGTCAGAGTTGGGAAAGATGTGCAGCAGGTTAGGGTAATAAAGGATAAAGATGGGAACATACTCACATGCAAGGAGGGTGTGTTGAGATGATGGAAAGAGTACTTTGAGAGTGCCGATTTTTAAGAATAAGGTGGATGTGCAGAGCTGTAGTAACTACAGAGAGATAAAATTGATGAGCCACAGCATGAAGTTATGGGAAAGAGTAGTGGAAGCTATGTTAAGAAGGGAGTTGATGATTAGTGAGCAGCAGTATGGTTTCATGCCAAGAAAGAGCACCACAGATGTAGTGTTTGCTCTGAGGGTGTTGATGAAGTATAGAGAAGGCCAAAAGGAGTTGCATTGTGTTTTTGTGGACCTGCATATGACAGGGTGCCTCAAGAGGAGTTTTGGTATTGTATGAAGTTGTGGTATTGTATGAGGAAGCCGGGAGTGGCAGAGAAGTATGCAAGAGTTGTACAGAATATGTACGAGGGAAGTGTGACAGTGGTGAAGTCTGCGGTAGGAGTGACGGATGCATTCAACGTGGTGGTGGGATTACATCAGGGATCGGCTCTGAGCCCTTTCTTATTTGCAATGTTGATGGACACGTTGACAGAAGAGATTAGACAGGAGTCCCCATGGACTATGATGTTTGGTGATGACACTGTGATCTGTAGTGAGAGTAGGGAGCAGGTTGAGGAGACCCTGGAAAGTTGGAGATATGTGTGTGTGAATGAGAGGAAGGTCAGTGGAATGGTGAGGATGCAGGGAGTAGAGTTGGTGAAGGTGGATGGGTTTAAATACTTGGGATCAACAGTAAAGAGTAATGGGGATTGTGGAAGAGAGGTGAAAAAGAGAGTGCAGGGAGGATGGAATGGGTGGAGAAGAGTTTCAGGAGTAATTTGTGACAGATGGTTATCACCAAGAGTGAAAGGGAAGGTCTACAGGATGATATTGAGACCAACTTTGTCATATGGGTTGGAGACCGTGGCAATTACCAGAAAGTAGGAGACAGAGCTGGAGGTGGCAGAATTAAATATGCTAAGATTTGCATTGGGAGTGACGCGGATGGACAGGATTAGAAATGAATACATTAGAGGGTTTGCTCAGGTTGGACGGTTGGGAAACAAAGTCAGAGAGATGAGATTGCGTTGGTTTGGACATGTGCACCGGAGAGATGCTGAGTATAATGGGAGAAGGATGCTAAGGATAGAGTTGCCAGGCAAGAGGAAAAGATGAAGGGCTAAGAGAAGTTTTATGGATGTGGTTATGGATGTGGTGAGAGAAGACATGCAAGTGATGGGAGTGACAGAGCAAGATGCAGAGGACAGGAAAATATGGAACAAGATGATCCGCTGTGGCAAGCCATAACAGGAGCAGCCGAAACAAGAAGAAGAAAGGAATATGAAATCAACTGAGATGTGCTTGATACAATTCGTGTCTCTCATAATATTAAAATGACCAACTTTAATGATTAGTTTGATGTTTTGGATTAACATGGAAAGAAATATTAAATAGTAAAGCAGTTTTTGGAGACCAACAACATTAGCGTAACATTTATAATGTAGACATAATTCTCATTCTATCACAATTCTCACAAGGTGCAAATGATCAACATATGCATGGAAAAAATATGAGAAATGATGGTGCATTTTCATGATTATGCTTTCATGGCTACCTTTAGAAGGCTTCAAACATCTGATCACATGATAATGTTTAAATTCAGAACATCACAGGTTAATCATCCTGTTCCCCTTGTCACAATTGTGCACATTGCAGCCAGCTAAAGGGCTCAAAGGGTAATTCCATGCCGGGCCATTTGGTGGCAGAGTACGCTAATCTTTTCTCTTTTATCCCTGCAGAAAAAAACGGGAAATTCTGCCTGGTACCAAGGACATCACTTCCGATTCCAGACTCAATGATTCCACGTCCGACTCAGATAACATCATTTCCGGTTCCAGGTTCGATGATGTCGCTTTAGGTTCTAGGCCAGATAATGCCACTACTCCTTACCAATGTTGAAAACCACCAGCTCTGTACTGGACTCTTGTCTGTAAAGACCTTTAATTCCTACTTTGCCATTTTTTCAGCCAAATTTCAAGTATATGGGGAGGCTGCCCCGAATCTTTTTGTGGTGTCAGTTTCACATCCTCCTCTAGCAATCATTTGTACTTGGGAGGATGTGTACTGTACGCCTGAGAACTAAGCTACCAAGATGAAAAATGTTTTAGAAAAAGCTATATATATGTATATTTTGCATATAAAGGCACATCTGCGTGATTCTTCATTCATATTCTGATCTCTACACTTTAAAAAGAATTGAGCATTGTACACACAATTGTCACCTGTGTATGAGCTGCAGAAACGCGCATTCTCGTTTCCCAGTGCTGCAGGCGGAACATTTGTAAATGTAAATAACTTTTTTTTATATATATTAGGGGAATACAATTTGTACCTTGCAATGATCTGTACAGAAGGATATGGTCTAGTACTGATTTTTGTGCAAGCCCTGATTTCGAAATGTCACTGATTTTAAGGTTTGATTGACTTATTTGAAAGTAGGAAAGAGATGGACTGAATTGGAAACAACATCTGTTGAGAAAAGGTTAGTGTTTTATTTATTTATTTTTATGGCTAGAATGAAGGGAGGATTGAAGCCCAGATCAAAAGGAGCTGTCTCAGCTAAACCCAGCAGAAACATGTTGAAAGGTTTCTGTGCCTGACAAGTTGGTGGAACTTTTTGGCAAGTGGATTAATTATTAAGACTTCCTTAAAGTTTAGCTAGCTGACCTGTGACAGATAGGTACTGGTGAGCTGTACATTTCCAAACTTTGGTGAACCTAGCATTTTTTTTTTCAAAAATGACAGGTTGTGTTATAATTTCCTCTGGATTGCTTTTCATTGATATAAAGACAGTAACAAGCTGGACGTGTTATCGCTGTGTTGACAAGTGGCCTACAGTTGTGCTTGAAAGTTTGTGAACACTTTAGAATTTTCTATATTTCTGCATAAATATGACCTAAAACATCATCAGATTTTCACTCAAATCCTAAAAGTACAGTAGATAAAGAGAAACCAGTTAAACAAATGAGACAAAAATATTATACTTGGTCATTTATTTATTAAGGAAAATGATGATGATGAATATTACATATTTGTGAGTGGCAAAAGTATGTGAATCTTTGCTTTCAGTATCTGGTGTGACCCCCCTTTGCAGCAATAACTGCAACTTAACGTTTCCGGTAACTTTTGATCATTCCTGCACACCAGCTTGGAGGAATTTTAGCCCATTCCTCCGTACAGAACAGCTTCAGCTCTGGGATGTTGGTGGGTTTCCTCACATTAACTGCTCGCTTCAGGTCCTTCCACAACATTTCGATTGGACTAAGGTCAGGACTTTGACTTGGCCATTCCAAAATTAACTTTATTCTTCTTTAACCATTCTTTGGTAGAACGACCTGTGTGCTTAGGGATGTTGTCTTGCTGCATGACCCACCTTCTCTTGAGATTCCGTTCATGGACAGATGTCCTGACATTTTCCTTTAGAATTCTCTGATATAATTCAGAATTCATTGTTCCATCAATGAAGGCAAGCCATCCTGGCCCAGATGCAGTAAAACAGACCCAAACCATGATACTACCACCACCATGTTTCACAGATGGGATAAGGTTCTTATGTTGGAATGCAGTGTTTTCCTTTCTCCAAACATAACGCTTTACATTTAAACCAAAAAGTTCTATTTTGGTCTCATCCGTCAACAAAACATTCTTCCAATAGCCTTCTGGTTTGTTCATGTGATCTTTAGCAAACTGCAGATGAGCAACAATGTTTTTTTGGAGAGTAGTGGCTTTCTCCTTGCAAACCTGCCATGCACACCATTGTTGTTCAGTGTTCTCCTGATGGTGGACTCATGAACATGAACATTAGCCAATGTGAGAGAGGCCTTCAGTTGCTTAGAAATTACCCTGGGGTCGTTTGTGACCTCGCCGACTATTACACGCCTTGCTCTTGGAGTGATCTTTGTTGGTCGACCACTCCTGGGGAGGGTAACAATGGTCTTGAATTTCCTCCATTTGTACACAATCTGTCTGACTGTGGATTGGTGGAGTCCAAACTCTTTCCTAGCCTGATGAGCATCAACAACTCTTTTTCTGAGGTCCTCAGAAATCTCCTTTGTTCATGCCATGATACACTTCCACAAACGTGTTGTGAAGAGTAGACTTTGACAGATCCCTGTTCTTTAAATAACACAGGGTGCCCACTCACATCTGATTGTCATCCCATTGATTGAAAACACCTGACTCTAATTTCACCTTCAAACTAACTGCTAATCCTAGAGGTTCACATACTTTTGCCACTCACAAATATGTAATATTCGATCATTTTCCTTAATAAATAAATGACCAAGTATAATATTTTTGTTTCATTTGTTTAACTGGTTTCTCTTTATCTACTTTTAGGACTTGAGTGAAAATCTGATGATGTTTTAGGCCACAAATTATGCAGAAATATAGACAATTCGAAAGGGTTCACAAACTTTCAAGCACAACTGTATATGTGTAACACATGTGTGTCTATAAATGTTTGATTTAATGCCTAGGTCTGTTTCTTTCTCTGCAACCTTCTATAAACTCAAAACATCATTAACGTTACTATTCTTTAGATTATCATTACTATTTTTTAGATTATCATTTTGGGGTGCCCCTAAAAGTACAGTTCAACAGCAACATAGATTGCACTAATTCAAAAGAAACTGTTGCAATATGGCCTTTGCTGTTTCATAAATTTGTGTCGTGTGATCTTTAAGTTCTGAGACCATGCCAAACATTACCAGAAAGAAAAATAATTGTTGTCAAACCATAAAAGTATAGCATTGAATTTTAAACATATGGCCTTTTCATTTATTTACTAAATGTAGAAAATATACAATACTGTGTAAAAGGGTAAAGTACCCAGTTAGATAATTCACAAAAATATTTCCCTTAGATGGTTATTCTATGTGTTCTGGATTAGTGTGCCAATAGAAAAACAAGTATTTTAGAGGTACAAATGTTTCTTTTGCAAAAATTAAAGCAATACAATAAGATATCTGAATTTACTTAAAGAAAGAAACTAACATAGTAATATGCCAGTTTCCAGTTAACAAAGTGAGATTTTTGTAGGCATATAAACCAGTGCTTAATTAATGAAATATTTAAGCCAGTGACAATTATCGATTGTACTCAGCACTTCTGTCAGCAGACTATGGTACACACCCATCCACAGTCCAGAGAAGACTAAAAAGCCATTTCTCTGAATGGTAATAAAGCCAGAAGATTAAACTACTTTACATGCAAAACACAAGGACCAAGTTTCAGAAAAATGGCGGTAGATGTTTTGGACTGATGAATGAAATGTAAAACTTTTGATTCAAACAGAAGGCTGATAGTCCACCAAAGACCTGGAGAATGGCTGTAGGATACAGTGAAGTAAGGTGGAAGTTTCTTGCAGGCTTGGGGCTAAATTTTCACAGACAGATTTGCTGCTTTGATCACAATTAGTTTCCCTTTCACTAAGGAGAAATATAAGTCTGTACACTGAGAGAGCTGGAGATAATGTCCTTTGTATTCAGGGGATTTTCAAACCTGCAGTAAAAAGCATTCATTTCATCAGGAAGGTGGTGATTTACTGCAGTATGGAGGGATGGTTTCCAGTAATTTTTAATATTTGTAGTCGTTTCCAAACTGATGCATGGGCATTGGCTAAAAACTGATTTTTCAGCTTTTCAGAGTAATTCTTTTTAGCCAGTCTGATTTCTTTTGTCAGTGTGTCACTTGCCTGTCTAAAGAGATTTCAATCCGCACTTCTATAGACCAGGGGTCTCATGTATAAATGGTGGGTACGCACAAAAATGTTACACATGAAAATTTCCACACTCAAATCACAATGTATAAAACCTAAACTTGGCGTAAAGCCACACACATTCCCATGGTAGCTCATACCCTGGTATATGCAAGTTCTGTGCTCGATTTTGCAGACTGGCAGCATCTAGCGTCAAAGCAGTGCTACTATTCCAGTGTGGTTTCCTTTTCTTTTTTAGATCCACATCCCTGACGCGGCTTTTGTTTGTATTGTTTAATTGAAATTAACCTGTAACAATATAATGTTCCACAGAATGGTCAAACTATTCTAAATACAATAGCTGCTTTAGCGTTGTTACTCTTACTGCACCTTCTTCTTCTTTCAGCTGCTCCTGTTAGGGGTTGCCACAGCGGATCATCTTTTTTCATATTACTCTCACTGCACCACTTGGAGTATTTATATCACTGTATCTGAGTGGGGAATCACAGCTGTACAGCAGCTGATCGGAAAGAGAATTATAGGTATACAGCATCAAGCACACGCTGCCTCAGTCATGCTCTCTATTGAACTGCTCTCATACGTCAAACTTTTCAGAGCCTTTCCTTGCAGTTCAGAAACAGTTTCATCCCAAGAACTATAAACGCACTCAATCAGTCCATCAAGTGCTCCTTGTAGAACTGTTTGTACTTATAAGTACAATTACCTCATTGTAAACTTGCGATACAGTTATGATATTGCACAACCTGAGCCACTTTAAAAAGCGCGTATTTACATATGATAACAATATCATTTTTAAGATGAAATTCAGCAAAATAAAACTTTAACTTAATTTAAATAATCTAATAAATAAACATGTGAGAACACAGTGTCGCAGCGCTAGCAAGGAGCTGGCGCGCCGTTCACGGATTGTTCCTGCCTCACACTGTATTCTTGCTGGGACTGGCGCGACACTGGATAGATGGAATAATTTAACATGTACTACGAAGATATGTCAATGTTCCCCAAAAGTTTTGAACAATCGGCATTCTAAGCTTACAGATGGCTTAATGTCTATTACAGAGCTGATTGTGTGGCGATTGGATATTTGGAGAAAGAAAAGTAAGGAATTGGGGGTTAGTACGTTTGAAAGAGACAGTACTGCTGCAATAAATTATCGAAGGTAGCACATGTCGCAACAAGCATCTTGTGTGAGGCATGAACAATCACTGCGCCACCGTGTTCCCATGTTTAATAACATGTTTCAACTCCCTTCATCATGAAAATGATATCAAGTATACATCTCAGTATTTTAATTATTCAGAGAGGTGTAATATCACGAATGTAATGGATTCAGTGTCCTGTCGGAGGAAGAGAAAGCTGGTTTAAGAAGCACGTAGTGATTCACACACATAGAGCACATAGAAGATCAAATACAAAACAAAGCATTTAATGTGCTTCTTTAGTTACGATGGGATTTGAGAAACTAGTAAATTAAACAATTTTAAGATGAAGTTTATGATGTTCTACTTTAATGAAAAAATAAACTACGTGATTAAAGTGGAAATTTAGACATTAAAGTTGACATTTTGTGCTTTTTCCCCACTGTGTGCCTATTTTTTTTTTCTGTGTACCCTAATAAGCTTTCATATGACACTCAGATGGTGGGCTATGACTCACCTTTTCACGGCGACTTTGATATCTGACAACTTCTTTTTTATTTCGGGCACTGTGCGACTTTGTGAACTTGAGCTTTCGGGTTTCTCCGACACTCTATGTCACTCGATCAACTTCCTTTTGTTGTTTATCCCACTGTTTAAACCAACAAATAGTACGTTTTTCTTTGCCTACACTTGGTATTCGCTGAAATTCTTCTATTTCCCCCCTGTGCTTTTGCCATTGCCTTTTTACAGAACGCTGAGCTTAAGGGATATTTATATTGATTTGCATATACATAGAGGCATAATTCTGGGAGGAGCCAGGGCGGGACAGCAGGTGCATGCACATGCGTTACTTTTCACGCTGACCGGGATTTATGTAGTGGAAGAACATGGAAGTTGGTGATCGCAGAGATTTATGCATCTGGATTTTTGTGTGCATAAGCATATTTCCACTTTTGTCCATACGCCAAGTTAGAGTGTGAATTCTATGCATGGCATTATGCATGAGGCCCCAGGTCCTTAGCTTGATGAAGATTCTGGAGTTTTGCAGTGAACCATGGTTTACTATTGTTAAATTTTAATCAGGTCTTGGTGGAGACACATATATCTTCACAAAAGCTACCATAAGATATTACTGTATCTTCTAGTTCATCTAAGTTAGCAGCAGTATCTTCAAAGACACCCCAGTCAATATGCTCAAAGCAGACTTGCAGCTTCAGTAAATACATTGGCATACAGTGCATCCAGAAGGTATTCCCAGCGCATCACTTTTTCCATATTTTGTTATGTTACAGCCTTATTCCAAAATGGATTAAATTCATTTTTTTCCTCTGAATTCTACAAACACCCCATAATGACAATGTGAAAAAAGTTTACTTGAGGTTTTTGCAAATTTATTAAAAATAAAAAAAACTGAGAAATCACAAGTACATACAGTAAGTACTCACAGCCTTTGCTCAATACTTTGTTGATGCACCTTTGGCAGCAATTACAATCTCAAGTCTTTTTGAATATGATGCCACAAGCTTGGCACATCTATCCTTGGCCAGTTTTGCCCATTCCTCTTTGCAGCACCTCTCAAGCTCCATCAGGTTGGATGGGAAGCGTTGGTGCACAGCCATTTTAAGATCTCTCTAGAGATGTTCAATCGGATTCAAGTCTGGGCTCTGGCTGGGCCACTCAAGGACATTCACAGAGTTGTACTGAAGCCACTCCTTTGATATCTTGGCTGTGTGCTTAGGGTCGTTGTCCTGCTGAAAGATGAACTGTCGCCCCAGTCTGATGTCAAGAGTGCTCTGGAGCAGGTTTTCATCCAGGATGTCTCTGTACATTGCTGCAGTCATCTTTCCCTTTATCCTGACTAGTCTCCCAGTTCCTGCCGCTGAAAAACATCCCCACAGCATGATGCTGCCACCACCATGCTTCACTGTAGGAATGGTATTGGCCTGGTGATGAGCGCTGCCTGGTTTCCTGCAAACGTGACGCCTGGCATTCACACTAAAGAGTTCAATCTTTGTCTCATCAGACCAGAGAATTTTGTTTCTCATTGGCTGAGAGTCCTTCAGGTGCCTTTTGGCAAACTCCAGGCGGGCTGCCATGTGCCTTTTACTAAGGAGTGGCTTACATCTGGCCACTCTACCATACAGGCTTGATTGGTGGATTGCTGCAGAGATGGTTGTCCTCCTGGAAGGTTCTCCTCTCTCCACAGAGGACCTCTGGAGCTCTGACAGCGTGACCATCGGGTTCTTGGTCACCTCCCTGACCTAGGCCCTTCTCCCCCGATTGCTCAGGTTAGATCGCCGACCAGCTCTAGGAAGAATCCTCGTGGTTTTGAACTTCTTCCACTTACAGATGATGGAGGCCACTGTGCTCATTGGGACCTTCAAAGCAGCAGAAATTTTTCTGTAACCTTCCCCAGATTTGTGCCTTCAGACAATCCTGTCTCGGAGGTCTACAGACAATTCCTTTCACTTCATGCTTTTTGTGCTCTGACATGAACTGTCAACTGTGGGACCTTATATAGACAGGTGTATGCCTTTCCAAATCATGTCCAAACAACTGAATTTACCACAGGTGGACTCCAAATAAGCTGCAGAAACATCTCAAGGAGGATCAGGGGAAGCAGAATGGACCTGAGCTCAATTTTGAGCTTCATGGCAAAGGCTGTGGATACTTATGTACATGTGATTTCTCAGTTTTTTTATTTTTAATAAATTTGCAAAAACCTCAAGTAAACGTTTTTCATGTTGTCATTATGGGGTGTTGTGTGTAGATTTCTGAGGAAAAAAATGAATTTAATCCATTTTGCAATAAGGCTGTAACATAACAAAATGTGGAAAAAGTGATGCGCTGTGAATACTTTCCAGATTCACTGTAAAATCAAGCTTTTGATTGCTTAGAGCTCTGGAACACACAAATGTTTAATGATGCCAGTCAAACTTAAAAGAGTATTTACTTGAACTATTCAAGTGACTGTAATTACATTTTCAGGATGACTTTGAGAGAGATATAAAATATATAGATAAAAACATCCACAGTCTAAACTTACTCAGCGGTAGTCCACAGTTCATGGCACTCTTTCACATAATAACTGACTCTAAAAGCAACCCACCAATAAACCAAGAAGTCTATTAATTAAACAGGAAGTGACTTCAGATCCATTTGTTAAGCAAAGTAGTAAAATCACCAAAAAGACACTTATGAAGCACTACTTACCCTGTTTTCTGGTAAAGAACAAGTTATTCCAGAAATGCTGGGCACTATTTCAAAGCTGACTATTCCAGTTGTTTGGTTTCTTAAAGACGATGAGAAATATACATATCAGTTAAGTATGAGCAGTACAGTTTATAAGGAGGTTACATTTTATCAATATCATCAGTTAAAGTACACTCTTATGTAAAAAGTTTCATGTCTATTTACTGTACCTACTTGTAATGCAGTCTACACTTTCATCCATATGACCTGGATATTAGCCTAATTAACAATTCTAAGCTAGCCTGCTGTGAATGAAGGGTTGTGGTTTGTCTTGTTATGCACTGGCACCTTTTCAAGGACTTATACAAGTGTTGCAACCCAGGGCCTTTAGGATATTTCCCAGTCCATGCAATCTTTAATTTGAACTGTTTTTGTTAAAAGTAATACCTTGAAATAATTTCCTTATTGTACTGTTGCTCAACTACAGACAGCACTTAAGTCAGCCTATCAGTCACCTGATTGTAGCAGATTCCACACTTTCTGTATACAGTTGTGCTTGAAAGTTTGTGAACACTTTAGAATTTTCTATATTTCTGCATAAATATGACCTAAAACATCATCAGATTTTCACTCAAGTCCTAAAAGCAGATAAAGAGAAACCAGTTAAACAAATGAGACAAAAATATTATACTTGGTCATTTATTTATTAAGGAAAATGATCAAATATTACATATTTGTGATTAGCAAAAGTATGTGAACTTTTGCTTTCAGTATCTGGTGTGACCCCCCCCTTTGCAGCAATAACTGCAACTAAATGTTTCTGGTAACTTTTGATCATTCCTGCACACTGGCTTGGAGGAATTTTAGCCCATTCCTGCGTACAGAACAGCTTCAACTCTGGGATGTTGGTGGGTTTCCTCACATTAACTGCTCGCTTCAGGTCCTTCCACAACATTTCGATTGGATTAAGGTCAGGACTTTGGCTTAGCCATTCCAAAACATTAACTTTATTCTTCTTTAACCATTCTTTGGTAGAACGACTTGTGTGCTTAGGGTTGTTGCCTTGCTGCATGACCCACCTTCTCTTGAGATTCAGTTCATGGACAGATGTCCTGACATTTTCCTTTAGAATTCTCTGATATAATTCAGAATTCATTGTTCCATCAATGAAGGCAAGCCGTCCTTGCCCAGATGCAGCAAAACATGCCCAAACCATGATACTACCACCACCATGTTTTACAGATGGGATAAGATTCTTATGCTGGAATGCAGTGTTTTCTTTTCTCCAAACATAACGCTTTTCATTTAAACCAAAAAGTTCTATTTTGGTCTCATCCGTCAAACAAAACATTCTTCCAATAGCCTTCTGGTTTGTCCACGTGATCTTTAGCAAACTGCAGATGAGCAACAATGTTTTTTTGGAGAGCAGTGGCTTTCTCCTTGCAACCCTGCCATGCACACCATTGTTGTTCAGTGTTCTCCTGATGGTGGACTCATGAACATGAACATTAGCCAATTTGAGAGAGACCTTCAGTTGCTTAGAAGTTGCCCTGGGGTCGTTTGTGACCTCGCCGACTTATTACATGCCTTGCTCTTGGAATGATTTTTGTTGGTCGACCGCTCCTGGGGAAGGTAACAATGGTCTTGAATTTCCTCCATTTGTACACAATCTGTCTGACTGTGGATTGGTGGAGTCCAAATTATTTAGAGATGGTTTTGTAACCTTTTCCAGCCTGATGAGCATCAACAACTCTTTTTCTGAGGTCCTCAGAAATCTCCTTTGTTCGTGCCATGATACACTTCCACAAACATGTGTTGTGAAGAGCAGGCTTTGATAGATCGCTGTTCTTTAAATAACACAGGGTGCCCCCTCACACCTGATTGTCATCCCATTGATTGAAAACACCTGACTCTAATTTCACCTTCAAACTAACTGCTAATCCTAGAGGTTCACATACTTTTGCCGCTCACAAATATGTAATATTCAATCATTTTCCTTAATAAATAAATAACCAAGTATAATATTTTTGTCTCATTTGTTTAACTGGTTTCTCTTTATCTACTTTTAGGACTTGAGTGAAAATCTGATGATGTTTTAGGTTATGTTTATGCAGAAATATAGAAAATTCTAAAGGGTTCACAAACTTTCAAGCACAACTGTATGTCTGTCTTAATATACATTGTTATGTACAGATAGTGTGCGATCTGTTACAGCTGAGAGACTTATAGATCAAATTCAGATTAACTTTCTCTAAAACAAAGTCATTCATTCCTCTTTATCTTAAATATCTTCCCATGTTTCTAGCAGAATCAGTGGGCAAAAATTTCATTTGTTTCAAAGCATGAGATTTCTCTCAAAGGTAAAATAAAAAAAGTAGCCTTCATTATAAAACAGCAGAGCAAACATACATTTTGAAGTCATTGATTCCACCAACTACACACCAAATCAATTCTGAAGATATTACTTGATTAGTGCACTCATGGTTAGCACTGTAATACTGTTGCCTAACAACTACAATGCCCTGGGTTACAATCTAGCATAGGTGCACTGTTTGCGGTGTTTTTTTGTTTCCTTGATTTCTAAAGCCAGGTTAAGTTTGTTTGGGACTCTACAGGCACTGTTTGATTTAGTATAAATGTACAAATTTTTATTCATGGGCTTCTGAGGATCACCTGTCAGTTTGCAAATCCCCAGAGTGGAAGGGTACACCATCACTAAGTATATTATCTCTGTTTACCTCCATAGAAAACACCCAATGAGGGTAACTTATCCATGCTAAAAATTCTCCCGAAAACCCTGCCCTTTCCAATCAAGCCCTATAAATATTGATGTACTCAGAAGGAGTGGTTTCAGTTGACAAGCAGACATCCTACATGATGTCCCTAAAACTTATCCGCTCGACAGAGCCTTGACACTAGAGAAGCTGAGTAGGCTACCAGGCAGTTACTGTACCACCAAACATCTGTTCTAGTTGTATTTATTGGACTCTGAATTGAACAGGATCGCCCACATCCCCCAACGTTTCCAAAAGACTCCTCCATTCATTTGCCCATTGACAGAATTAATGAATGAACTCTAAGATTAAAAGTTTAGAACATTAAAACAGTTTTTATGAGAACATACCGTTCAGCCCAACAAGCTCTGTTCTATTCACCAAGATTATTTAAAATAACATTAAGTTGAGATTTAAAGGTCCCTAAATTACTGATCACCACCACACTATTTGGTAATTTGTTCCATTTATTCCATGTGTCTAAAGTTCTTTGCATGAAGAAAAACAGTTTAGTAAAGAATCTGCCCTCATGTTTCCAACAGCATCCCCACGTTCTTCATGAAGAAGAACAGTATTTATTTTTAAACACTTTGATCAGGTCACCTTTTAATCTGTGCGTTCATCTCTCTTTGTAGCTCATACCGCTCAATCCTGGAATCAGCCTAGCCTTTCTCCAGTGCTACTATGAATTTTTTGTAATATTGGGACCAAAACTGTACATAGTACTCCAGATGAGGCCTCACTAGTACATTATACATCTTTTAAGCATAACCTCCACACTTTATGGTATACAAATACATTTTCTAATAGCCTTCTTGATCGTTTCTATATACCATCTTGATTTAGATAGTAATGAGTCCATCAATACTCCTAGATCCTTCTTATAAGTTGTACTTTTGAAGTTTCTGACATCCCATTATGTATTCAGATCTAATATTTCTACTTTCTATGTGTAATACATTACAATATAATGCAGTGGTTAAGCCTTTGAATTCAACCCATGAGGTTGTAGATTCAGTTTCCACCATTGATATTGTGTGACAATGAAGTCACTTCATCCGCCGGTCTGCCAATTGGAAAAACAAACAAAATGCAACCAATAGTATCTTAAATGTTTTAAGTCGCCATGTATAACAGTGTCAGTTGCATAAATTAATTATTTAAATATGTATTCACATTAAGGTTCATATGCCACAATTCAACCCAAGCCTGTATGCTGTCAGCGTCTCTTTGTAGGTAGCAATTTAGCTGATTGCACATTATCTGCTTTGACAATTGAGTACTAAGTTTAACACCAGCTAAAGGCAAATTGGAAATACTACTTGGATATCCCCTATTTGACTCTACCAGTAGCCATGAGGGTGGGTTGGCAAAGGGTCTTATCTGTTGCCAGACTGGGCTCACTGTAAAAGTCCAGTGTTATAGCTCAGGATCTGGCAAGAAAACTCCACCCTCATCTTACCTTTAATCAATAGGTAGTGTTTAATATCAGGCTTTTTTGGTACCACAGGAAAATAGAAAAAAGTGACCCTACACTGTACCAGTACTTAATGAAGGGAATAAGTAGAAGCATTGCACTAACAAAATTAAGGCAGGGAACTATTTTTGTTTTAATAACAGCCAATCTAGATCTGAAAAATAGAAGTATTGATGACCATGAAGTTGGAAGATTGTCTGAAGTTATCAAGTGATAATTAAGAGTAATGGTGTCTTGCAGCAAAGGAAAGATATCAATGCCCAAGCTTTAAATTGATGTAGGCCCCAAAGCTGACTGACTCACTCAATCACTCATCAAGAAAACCATTATTTCCTGTTTACCTAAAAAGTTGAAATTTGGCAGGATGCTATATATATAGGGGGCAGCACGGTGGTGCAGTGGTAGCGCTGCTGCCTCGCAGTAAGGGGACCTGGGTTCACTTCCCGAGTCCTCTCTGTGTGGAGTTTGCATGTTCTCCCCGTGTCTGTGTGGGTTTCCTCTGGGTGCTCCAGTTTCCTCCCACAGTCCAAAGACATGTAAGTTAGATTCATTGGCAATTCTAAATTGTGTGTGTGTCCTGCGGTGGGTTGGCGCCCTGCCCAGGATTTGTTCCTACCTTGCACCCTATGCTGACTGGGATTGGCTCCAGCAGACCCCCGTGACCCTGTGTTAGGATATAGCGGGTTGGACAGTGACTGACTGGCTATATACAGTATAGGGCAGTAGGTATCTGCTAAGAGAGGACGTTTCAATATATCAATGTCTACGTTAAAAAAAAAACCACAATATTGCCCCAAAATCTCAAAAATGCCTTGACATATTTGATTGAAATTTGAAGAAAATTAGCTGACACATATTTTTTTATTTGTTAATATTTGTTGTCAATAATGCTGTACTGAGTGGGACATTGTAACACACAGCTTCCCCTGTTTCACCACAGGGCTGACAGTGATCTCACAGAGAACAGAGGCATGTTGGCTTCTGTAAATGAAGGCTGTCTGCAGAAGTAAAGTGAAAGGAGGAAAGTTCGGGGAAACTCAAAGAAGACGTATTTAGCAAGTCTTAGCCAGGTACCGTGGCTATGAGTGTATTCAAATTAGTACCACTGATCCTGTAAAAAAGGTGTTTAATATATATGAACTCCTTATACCCTTCACCTTGTGCAAATGCCAATGTGGGGACTACATTTTCTATCAGTCAGTGTACTGCTCCAAATGATTTCATCAGCACTCACAAAGTTTAAATAAATAAAAGCATCAATAAAAGTGCCATGTCATCAAAGGTAGTAACTGCTGCATTTTTTTCCTCAACCACTTTTATTGTCTTAATGAATTACAGCATTTAACTTAGAGCAGTATTTCTCAACCTTTATGGCCTTAGGACCCACTTTGACCCTTTTAAGTTTCTTGATGACACACAAATAGTATTTGAAGAGCTTGTTGTTCCCTTGGTGAAAGAATATGATGCAGTGTTGTCGATCAATTTGGTAGACTGGGGATGTGTCACTTGTGACAATAAATCTGCACTACATTTTTTTTTATCAGTGCATAGCCTTAAATTTCTGAAAAAGCCAACACTGTTGTCCACCTGCATATTGTCATTAGGTTTGCAATACTGATCAGTAATCAGCATTAAGTGCTTTTTGAAGTTAAAAAATCATGGAGCAAATAATAAGAGTTAAATAATTTGTCCCATAGCTGATGAAGATGTGATAAAAAGAGAACAGGACTGCATTTTAGTATGTAAAAGTAATTAGTATCTTTGTTTCTTCTTTTGGTAGACATTTATTCAAACTCTCTATATACTGAGGCGGTACTAATGTTAGGCTTTGATGCTAATGGCAGTTTTTATCTTTGATTTAATCAACTTTAACTTTTTACTGAATACCACTATTAATGATGTCCTTCAAAACAGAGTTCTGCCATAATCTCTTTCACACCAACACCACCAAAGACTATATGTAACATGTTCAACAGTAAGCAGCTCAAGTAAACTAATAGTAGCCCATGGTAAAAATATAAAAAAGTAAGAAATATTATATACAGAAATGCACTTAACATTAGCTATGTAGTACTTTATCCAAGTATCCAAGTAACCAGTGGCACTATAACTATGGCCTATTGTCTTAGAAAATTCCCTGGGTAACACAGCTAGTAAGAATATGGTCCAGCCTTGGTTGAGTGTGAAAAGGTGGAAAGAAGTAATAGAAAATCTTAGCAGGTAAAAATGAATCAGCCAGGTTCAAGTTTGAAGTAAGCTTGCAAAGGGAATGAGTAGAGTTGGCACACACTCATGTGTTTGCATCCATACATAGTACAATTACAAAATCATTAAACTTTAGGATTTGTTTTTTTATATATGAAAAGAAGCTACAGTGATATGGAGTGGGACTTTATAGAGAACAGAATATGATTTTCTTTCTCACAATTCTGTAAGCATATAGCAGAATCTACCCAAGTCATTAGAACAATAGTCCAAAATTCATTTTATCTACCTATATAAATTTAACCAGAGATTACTTAAGACATTAAAAACAGAAGAAAGTCCAAAAAAAGAACAGGAGGCATAGTAAATATGTACTACAACTAGAACGGGACCCACTGCATGAGGATAATAAATGGCACTTGTGTCCCCCAGAACTACAAGGTTCAAATGAAACAGGAACTAAAACAGCTCCAAAATGAATCAACATTAGTGACTTATTAGGAAAGTAGAAATAATATTCAGTGAGAAAAACTGCAGCAACATTAAACCTGACATGAAAGTAGAGTACACTAAACTCTAAAGTTAGTAAACCAAATTAAAATTTACCTTGTGCATATTTTTAGAGAGGAACACATCCAAACAATGCAGTGCATTTGAGATAAAGTAGTTGGAAAAGGTCATTACAAAGGAAAGACCCGGGCAGAGGAGAAATCGTCAGTAGCCTCCATAGCCTGTTATAAATATAACCAGTTGTGTGGGTGACCTTAATGCAAGCTGGATACAACAGGAAAGGATTAAATCCAGCTTTTTAAGCTCTAACTGATGTTTTTGTCTTTGAGCTCTACCAGCTTTTCATTTATGGAGGATACCTTCTCTTCCACCATATTAATCTGTTTTTCTTGATGGCCTGTAGCTTTGGTTATTTTTAATGCCAAGCTCAGCCCAAAAGCTCAACTGAATGGAGTAATTTGTGACTTTCAGAAAGTCAGTTGTAATGGACCTGACATTGCCAAGAATTATCTCCATGTTAAAGCCACTAGCCCCAGCAGACACACCTTTCTCCATGCAGGGGGAGGGGATTTTTTTTTTGTTGGGCTAGAGACCTGTTTTTGTGTTCTTCTCACCAGTTAGCAATTGAGTATACACTTTATACAGACATGTTATTTCCTTTGCAACTTCCTGTTTAGCTCCTAAATTAGCCTTTTTCATTTTCTTACCGCTTCTAAATTGTTGGACAGTGGAGAGAACAATTGGCTGTACCCTCCCCACTCTGGAACAAATCTACACCTCCTGTTGCCACAAAAAAGCAATACACATTTCACAGGATGCATCACATCCTGGTCATTGCGTCTTCCAGCTTTAGCCAATCAGCAAGAGATACAGAACAATGAAAACCAAGACAAACCGCCTTAAAAACAGTTTTTATCCAAAGGCAATCATGGCCTTGAACTCAAATTAAACTGCTCCCTATCATCCTCTCAATGTGCAATATAGACCTTAAGTCACTCAGTGCAATTTGTACATTTAACCAGTGCAATATATGTATATGAAAAGTGTAATTTCTATATATTTGTAGTGCACTCATTACTATTCTTTTCTTGTTTTTTAATTCTTATGCCTCACACTGAGTCGACAGCACTTTCAATTTCGTTGTTCTTTTGTAAAAGTGACAATGACAATAAAGATTTATCTTATCTTATATGTTAAACACTTTTATACCTGCCCCATATCTGCCTCTACTCTTAAACGATGATCCTAACTTATCTGATTTAGACTCTGCTGCATCTGCTCAAAATCCGCCTAACTAAATTAAATTTACCTTTTTCATTTGTTCTATAATGGTCACTAGATCCTAATGGCTCAATTACTTTTATTCCCAGAATCCTATCCTGATTATTACAGAATATTAAATCTTGACAGGCTTCCCCCTAGTTGGTGTTTAAAATACTGTGTTTACAAAGTCACTGATTACCTCCAAAAACTTGTGCTCCATTATTTTCAAGGCTAAATCAATACAAGAACAAGTCAGAGATCAAAGGAATGGTCATCATAGGTTTTAGTTATTGTACTTTGAAATTCCCGTTCTAATATCCATTAATATAAAACTTACATTTACTTTAGCAACATTAGTTACAAGGTTAGAACTGTATCCTCCTCACTACTCCACCAACAAAAGCAAATCATGTCCATCTGAAAATTCATATTGGAATAAATGGGTGGGATTATGTGATACCATGGGTATCTGCTAATTCAAGTGTAGAGAGCTCCATTCACATTTTAGACAGAATCCAGAGTGATGAGAAAGAACAGTTCCATATAATCACCAAGTCAATGTTACTTTGAGGAAATTCAGTGAATAGAATTGAGCTTTTTAGGCTGAATGACCTGTTGTTGCTAAAATTCTTCTAATATGCTAAATAACAGCTACTCCAGGCAGAATAATCCTCTGAATGCTGATTATATTAACAGACTAAAGAGTTGTGCCTGCTGTCTAAAGTATTAATAAAGTAGAAAAAAAGGATTTCTTACATGAGCTCTGAATAATTCTTCACATTTTCGTAGTTGTAAGGGGGCCACAGTGTAACAGTCTGAAAAAAAAAAAAAATTATTTCACTCATTATTATATTATAATATAATATATATATATATATATCATTTCATAATTATTTCACTCTCTGTAAATATATATATATATATATATATATATCATTTCATAATTCACAGCAACATCTTGATACTGCACCTATAATTCAAACCTCACGTATTTCAAAAAAGCTCAAGGAGAACAGCTCATAATCAAAAAAACTGGTTTCTTACTTGGATAAAAAGAGATGGTGCCTGTTAATTTCTATTAGTATATCCCCATTACTACTACTACTTCTAGCAATTCATATTTCTAATGGAGATTAATATTTTAACATTTTGATTGTATAATTGTCATTTACAGAATGAACCAGATATTTAAATGATAAGAAATAGCATTTGGGTGGCGCAGTGGTAGTGCTGCTGCCTCGCAGTAAGGAGACCTGGGTTCGCTTCCCGGGTCCTCCTTGCATGGAGTTTGCATGTTCTCCCCATGTCTGTATGGGTTTCCTCCAGGTGCTCTGGTTTCCTCCCACAGTCCAAAGACATGAAGTTTAGGTGCATTGGTGATCCTAAATTGTCCCTAGTGTGTGAGTGTGCCCTGTGGTGGGCTGGCACCCCGCCTGGGGTTTGTTCCTGCTTTGCACCCTGTGTTGGCTGGGATTGGCTCCAGCAGTCCCCCGTGACCCTGTGTTAGGATATAGCGTGTTGGACAATGACTGACTGAGAAATATCTTTCTGATGAGTAAGACTATATATGTTGAGTGAAAAAATTTATTGAGTGAAAAATAAAAAGGTGTATGTTATACTGATAGGAATGGCTATGTTTTATGATGTTACAACATCTACTTAACCTTCTGTCTTTAGGAAATTCTGTAGAATGCTGATTCAGGATGTGCAATGTAACTGATTACGCAAGAATGCTTTGTTATAATGTGCACAGTTCCTAATGTAGTTTACAAACAAATTGTCTAGTGAGAAGCTAGAAATTCAGCATTTTATCTGTGATGTCAGAAGTATGGATTTAGATGTATGTGCTCCAAATATTAAAGAGAGGGACATTTTACATTAGATGAGCCGATCCACTTAGGAAGAAAGCCTGGGCTAGATGGGATAAGTAAAATTATCACTCAGGAAGAGAAGACAGTTTACAACTTAATTACCTGTGTATCCTTTCTTAGTCGTTTATCTAGAATTGGAGAGGATGCTTACATGCATTAAGAAAGCACGGACTGGAATGGGAGTTGAGTTGTGCTGTGCTAGGGGTGTTGGCCCTGAACTAGAACATCTCATTGGTCCAGGAAGTACATCAAGAATGCTGGACTAGCATTAAAACAGGCTTTTTCTGTCCCCAGTGCCCATATTCAGACAGGGTATGCTGCCTGTTTCTATCCAAAGGCCATGCTGGACAACATTGTACCAGAAACCAAATGACATAATAATACATTAAAAAACCTTGTAGACTATTATCCAGGTTGTATTATTTTGTCACACTCATTGTACTTTATTCTTTTGGGCATATTATATTTGATACATGAATAAAGTGTTATGGCTCTATGGCTCTGTTTATTTACTAAAATATTATATTACCAATAGCATCCAATCCTGACAGTAAGGTATGATTATGGAATTTGGGGCATTCTGTTATTATCTATATAAAAAAAGAATCCAAAAGGGAAAATAGTGTCACCTTAGGACCCTACTATGACATAATAATATATTATACCAGGAAAAGCAAAGTTCCCTCTAAGGTGTATACATTTGCTAATGTGTACAACATTGTCCAGTAGCACACAAAGTTAGTTTGGAAATCCACTTCTCATGAGTTACTTAAAGTTTATAAAGGAGGGATAGCACAAAGGCCCTCTTCTTTGAAAACATTTACTAAAGCTTGGTACGGCTAGAAAATTCATACTTAGAAAACAATTATTAAAACCTGGTATGGCTAGAAAGCTCATTGGCAAATCCTTTGAAAACAAACATTAAAGTGACCCAGTTAGTTTTTTTTCTTTTGTTGGGCAAGTACTCATTTTGAAGTAACAATATTAAATTTATCCAAAAATTAAGATTCGGAAAATACTCATAGAAATGTGAGTATGAACGTTTAAAAATAACAATATATTTTAATATATCCATATGTAGGTTAAATATTCTGGGTGTTATATATACATTTGTATGCTGTTTCTTTATTTTTAAAAATTGTTACTGTTAATATTTTAATTTTTTTGCTTGCAGTGCATCAACAATGCATGAAGTGCTTCTGGCTAATGCCCAATTGTTTAAATAAGCAGGTGAAAACCATAGCCTTCAAAATAATGTAAGACTTGAAAATGCTACCTCTTTGTAAATTTTTCAATCAGTCTCATAAAACATGCAGTTGACGGAAATCGATTTGCCTACTGTGGGTTACAGCAAAAAAAGTAATATGATTAACCTCAAAAGTCAGCTTCAACCTAAGATACAGGTGACATAAGAAAATCCATGTTTGTTAAGCAGTTATGGGGATTTGGGCTCAGGTCAGACTGAAGTAACAAATTTGATGACTTTGAACATGACTTGAAAAATCAAAGAGACTTCCAACTTGACTTTTACTTGAATAGCAATGACTTCCACTTGGACTTTGACTTCCACCTTGTGACTCATGAAGAGTTGATGTCTCCAGGCAGGCTTATACTTGACACTCCCACATGGGAGACATCCACGTGCAGCTCATGTGCACTGGGTTCTCACCACATGATACACTATATATCCAAAATGGTAAATTTAGATGACAGGGTGTTTACGTCAGAGCAAGAATGGTGAATAAAGGACTGAATATGTTGCAACAGGTCATCAAAGTGCAAAACAGTCCTTCAAAAACATCTGAGAATATTATGCTTGCCCTTCTTTACCACATTTGTGGCAGTAGTAATAATTGTTATAACTATTCTTCCATTAGCAGAGTCTCACTTCCTATGCTGTGATATTGTTTGGTGGGCGAAATTGACCAAAAACTCTCACCTATTGACTAAGAAACTATCAATGTGTGAACTAAATTTCCACCAGTAGCATGACTGTATTTTGGTTGCTTTGCATTGCGGTCATCACATCGGTTCAACATGGTAAGTATAAACAAGCCATTGTTTTAAATGAAAGCAAGCACAAAGGGCTGGCAACATGCTCCCAAGTATTATCATCCTTATTTACAAAGACTACTGTATTATCAGAAGAAAGTATAAATCATGTACGATAAATTCACAGATGGAGATGTTAACAACCTTGAGCTTTGTTTGCCATTTGAAGCTACACAAAGAACAGTAAGTTTGGTTTATGTAATAATTAATATTAACAAACCAAATATAAGTAAGAGCTAAACTGTAAGTTGGTAATTGTGAAATGACAGCCAACGTAACTTTACAGATTCCTACTGTTGATTTTAAGCTTTTTAAACATATTTTATTACTTTTGCATCAGTTGCATGAAAAAGACTGTGTGGCTGTTAAGAAACAGCTAGTCAGGGAGAGGGAGTGCATCATTAACCCTACTTCAGTCTAGCATACCCTGTGTAGAGCTTCTGATTAGCTGCACATAGTACATACTGTATCTATTGTTAGTCATTGGAACTAAACCATAAGCAATGTTATATTCACAAACTGTTACTGAAACTCCCCTATTGTGTTTCTTTTCTTGGTATCCTCACGTGGCACTTGGTGCCGCTGCTCTACTGCCAAGTTGTTTGCCTGCCTATGTAAAAGTCATCCCAAATAAATGAGCACTGGAATCATGGGACAGAAGTGTCCTTTCCTCAGATTGGCTGGCTCAGCACTGACTTAGCTGTAGAATGGTTAGTAGAGGGTAGGCAGCTAGAAGGCTGAGGTCTCCAGGTGTCTTGATTGTGTCTGGCTTGTCTGACTCCTTTTCTACAATCTGGCAGTGGTTCTACAATTAGCTCATAAATATATATTGTTGTTTTTCACTTATGATAATTAGTTTCTAATTTGTTTTTGATGTATATGAAAAAAATCTGTATCTTGAAGAGAATTATGTTGTTTTGTGTATTGTACAAGTAACATTTTAAATTCATTGCAGTAACAAATAAAAAATCAAAAGATTGAAAATTATTTTTCATTGTCTTTAATATGAAAGGGAATTCTAGCTTTCACATGTTGTAATGAATGCTAACAGTTCAGGCATAAAGCAGCAGTAGGTCAGGGATCTCATCAAGCTAAACTCTGAAGGTGTCTAAAGTCCTTCTCTGCACAACACTTCTTGGTAATTTATTTCATGGGTGTATGGTTCTATGCATAAAAAATCAAACATTTGTGCTAAATCAACCTTAAAGGAATACTCCACCAAAAATTCAATTTTTTATGTTACTTACCCCATATAGTTTGTACAGTCTAAGAAAAAAAATGTAATCACATGTTTCCATGGAGAACGTACATAACCATGATTAAAAAAGAATGGGTCCCAATAGGGCACAGTAATAAACAGCAGCAAAAAAATATAAAAAACAGCCTTGGAAAAGAATCTCACATAATGCATGTCACATAATCCACTTGTCATCCATTTGTATGCTCAAAGCTTGCAAAACTGATGCATTTTCACTAAATTATTATTAATACTTTCTTCCTGAAAACATCAGCATCTAATACACACAGAAAAAGTGCCTTCTCATAATACTTTGTCACTCATTAGTCAAGAATACCATTTTCGGTTTAAAAACTCAGTATTATGGGAAGGTACCTTCTCTGTTTATATTATCACTGGATAACAAACTAGATGACATTCACTTAAAAGATGTTACATGAAGAGATATCAGAAAATAAGGCTTTTTATTATTTCTCTGATATATTGTATGACTAACAGGTGAGATACCAGACAGTGTACTACAGTCAGTGATGTTTCTCTCTTTCATTTGGTTCAGACTGAACTGCCAGGTAAAAGGAATGGAGACAGCTTATGTTTTTGTTAAAAATGCATGGTGCACAAATGTTAAAATCCTTTTTAAAATCTGTTCACCTGATCTGCAATATTTGATTAACAAATCAAATCTATTTTATCTTACAAGGCAGTTCTTAAGTGCTTTCTGGTTGCTGTTTACATTCCTCCACAAACTAACTCCAACAGTACACAGAAGAATATGCACATCAGTATTACATACTGTACTACAAATGTTTATCATCTAAAAGATTATTTATTGTTGCTGTGGTTTCAAAAAAGCAAACCTAAATTTACCCTAAATATCATTAGAGCCAAAAATACAAGAATAAACTGAATGTCACAAACAAAATAAAAAAAATCTGAAAAACATAAAGTAATTAAGATCATAGATGAACACTAAACCACATTCAGAATTATCCAAAACCTAGAAGATTAAAGCAGTATGACATCTTTTAAAAGTGGGGAATGACGCATGACCAGCAATGGTGTAGTGACTATAAACAACATAGCTGCAAATATGCAAAAATGGTGTCACTGTTAATGAATAAAAAAATTGTATTGCTTTATTTTGCAAAAAATATTGCCTTATTTCACAATAAGTATTGCACTATTTCACAGAAATTATTGCTTTATTTATTCAAACCTGAGCCCCCAAAGATTTGAGGTGCCCCCTAACACTGGACACTGTTCCACCAGATGGCATTGTTTTCAAATGTCTATAGCAAATAACTGGATTCAAACTAAACAGATACTTTATAGGTTTTTGTTACTGGTTTTCACGCAGCACAAACTTTTCTGATAAGCTGCCTTATTAAGCCATGCAAAGGACTGGCGTACCATCCACCACTATTACTTCTAGCCTTATACCGAGTGCTGAAAAGAAAATCACTGGTTCCCTGTGACTATAATTGGGTAGTTTAAATTTGAGCCTCAGCACATGTAGGATTATAAGTACAGGTCTATATAATCGGTTCATCTCTTGCATCTTGATTGCATGTTATGTGTATGCTAGAACCTCCTTCTCATTAGCTGTCACTGGACAACAGAAGCATGTGAAATAACACAATCATTTTTTTTTGATTGGCAGGAATAAGCTTCGTTATCAGATAAAAGTACTATGAAACTTCATAACCAACCTCAATAATTTAAAAATAGATGCAATCATCCTTAAATTGTCAAAATGGAAAATCATCATAGGACTCCCCTACTAAGTTACTGCCTCCAAACACACAGCCTGCTTGGACAAAATCTGGTGAAATTGCCACAGGAAAAGCAAGCCCACTAAAAACTACTATCAGAATCATAGCTCTTCCCAAAGATGAGATAAAGGTCTTTGTTAACCAATGTTCTAAAGTTCGAAATGTTCAGTTTTTGAATTCCTGATCCCATTCCATCACCACTGGAGGAGGGGAACGTAAGGGTCAAGAAAAAGGGGAGGTTGGCACTGGTTTGAAATTGGAGACAGGGAGGGTAGAATGAGTTTTGAAGTGACTGGGAAGAAGCAACCTATAAGAAATCAGGCTATTTTTTAAGATAGTATAAGGGCCACGGCAAGTTTTGACAGAAACTGGAATTCTCAGTCAGATATTCAACATGACATGCCATAACCTATGTCCAACCTTGTAATTTGGGAGAGTCTTTCTCTTTCTATCAGAGTTTGACCTGAGTTTCCTAAAGGTTTTTAGTTTCTGTCAATAGATCAGAGATCTTGAAAAGATTGTCTACTATTTTATTTACAGCTAAAAACCTTTATTGGAAATATTATCATTGTTATTATTGTTATTTCACCACCTTGCATGCTGCCAACCTTTCTCTCACCATCTTGGTAAGATATAGCAAAGTAAAACAGCTAAATGAAAGAGTACAGGAGGCTTGTCTAGCATTCAACCTTTTATAACTCGCATAAATAACAAATGGCTCTTCAGTCCCTTTTATTTAGAGACACAATTTTTCTAAGGCAAGTTTTATAGGAGGTACTTTCTTGTTCAACATCATAGTTTTTCTCTGAAAGAATTTATTTCATGGAATAGGAGGCACAGGAATGTAAATTACCAGTGACAGGGACATTCTGGGAAAGAACTCCACATATACCAACACAAGTTCAAACAGTTCAAATGTAATGATAAAATCTGAGGGGTGTCTGCACTGCAGCCAGTGGGTGTTCTAGAAGGGGTTATCTGTGTCTCAACCAGTAAACACTCCAGTGGGGGGGTTACTATCCCATCCAGCAGATATTCCAGTGGGATTGTCCCAGTCTTTAACTTAAGGCACTCCAGAGTCCTGTGTTATTTTCCTCCTCTTCTGTTGTTTTGTAAGTTATTAATATGTGGCCGAAAGCCCAACTTTGATGGGTTATGTCAAGAACGGTCTTGAGCCCCAGACCAGTCCCTCCTTTGACTTGTTTTTCATCCCTGGCCCCTACAGTTTCAGTCCATTCAATGGGACTGTTTGCTGTGCAGTGGTCACATGATGGACTGGTTGATATAATGACTTTGCTTTAACACTTGTTTACTCACCTTTTCGACAACAAATTAAAATTTTCTTAGAGTTAAGTGTGTTTTTGGAACTTTTGGCCTTTTTTAAATTTGCTTTGTAATTTGTTCTTTGTTTTTCCTTCATGTTTTGATTACTGCCTTTATATTTGCCACTTTCATGTTTTGAATACACTAACTAACCTGGTAGACATCAGAGACAGTTTTATTGTCCTTTATATTTTTATTGTTATTCTGATTACATCAGTTCAATGCCATTTTGCTTATGTGTTTTTCATTGTGGATTTTTTTTTTTTTTTGCAAGGGTGAATCCATTTTCTGCTTATAGCTGGTATAATGTTGTGTGGTTGCTAAATAAGACTCACAACATCATAGCAGCACAATATATAATGTATTAGATAGCCAGTAACATTAACTAACTTAAAGCAAGTAAATGAGAGTTATTGTAAAAGACTAGTACTCCAGAAAATAATCAATTAAATTATGGAAAAACTCTCTTTCTTGTTTAATTTTTACTTTGGATTTGTGTGAATGTATTCTAATAAATAATATTTTTGTCTGGAACCTTGCTAACAACCATTACAATTTCTCAGGTTTGCTTTTTAATAATCTCTTTTGATCATTGCTACTCAAAATATAAATCTCTCCAAAAGATCATATAATAAATGCTACTGAACATGACACAAGAAGTCACAACTGACCAAGAAGTGTAAAAATTCATCTGACAGGTATTTGTTGTTTTATTCTGTTATATCCTATATTGGAAAATTCTGTCTTTCTCTCTTTGGAAATCAATGATAAAGTTGATACCTACATAACCTTCCACATTCTTTCTCAAGGTACACTGGCAGCAGGAATCACTTACCACATTTTTAATGTAATATTGATTTTGTGTTCTGAAACTTGTGCTGGTCTCCATATGAAGCATATCCTTCTTATTGTTAAATATTTTAATTTCAAGTCCTGCACTCCTCACATATGCAATCTCAGCCCAAAAGGACACCATTTCTGACTTATCAAGATAAAAGACAAAGGCATCACTGCTGTAGTGAAAATAAACATATGGGCACAGTAGTATCCCTGAGGAAAAAGAGTTTTTGATCTCATTCTTCAGAGGGTATATTTTAGTCTCAATTATAGCACGAAGAGGTTCAATGAAACTAATAGAATTATCTGCTCTCACGTAAACAATTAAAGGAGGTGTAGAATCAGCCCATTTAAGAAGTTCATACAGCTCTGTCATGCCATACTTGCAGTGATAAAATCTGTTTGTAGTTGACTTTACCAGAATGTTCATTGAAGAATCTGTAGAAAAAAACAAAATAAAAAGTAACAGTCAATTTGTGTCTGCTTCAGTGAAAACTATTGTATATGCTGTCTTAAGGATGAATGTAGGTGTGAAGATTAATGTGCTATGTGATGCAATGGTGCCACATTCTTGAGAAGTTTCCCTCAACATGAATCCTGTTATCAGTGGAGAAGGATAAGTAGAGAATTGATTATGAATCTGTAGCTAAAGGTTAAAAGTGAGACATTCTGATCTTTGAGTTTTATTTCACCTTACATTGTTTTACTTAAGACGGGAGAATGGGGCCATGAACAGACACAGCAGAAGCAAACTGACAGGGAGAATACAGCTGAAGTAGGCACGTTGATAGGGAGAAGGTGAAAACAGATAAGGGAAAACAAGTCCAGCCGCTCAAGAAGTAGTAGTAGTAGTGATAGTAGTAGTAGTAGTAGTTTATTTATATAGCACCTTTCACAAACAAGGGTCACAGAGCACTGAACAGCAATACAATACAAAGCATAACAAACAGAACAAAACATAAACATTACTAATAAGATAACAAACAAAGATGAACTACTCGGGACTGATTAAAAGCCTGTTTAAAAAGAAATGTTTTCAGTTTTTTTTAAAAGAATCAACAGACTTAGCTGCGCGCAGTCCATAAGGCAGGCTATTCGACAGCCTTGGTGCCACAGCTGCATTTTGGAGTAATTGAAGATGGAGATAGAGGACTTGCTCAGACCCGTATAAATAGCATTACAGTAACCAAGTTGTGAGGAAACAAAAGAATGAACAAGCATCTCCAATTCTGACTTTGAAACAGCAGTTCTTAGTTTAGAACGATTTTTTAAATGAAAGAAACATGCACGGCTAACTGATCTTACATATGAATCCAGCATCAAGGACTGGTCAAAATGTAGACTTGACTTAATAGCAGGAGAGACAGAATATAATTTTAAACTAATTTCAGAATGGAGATCAGGAGGAGCAACAATTAGTACCTCAGTCTTTCCTGAATTCAACTGCAGGTAATTACTACTGGGCCAGTCATTAACCTGACACAGACAACCAAAGTGATCAAAGTGTGGTGTGGTGTGGAGTGGTGGCTCTGAGGCTAGGGATCCGCACTGGCAATCGGAAGGTTGACAGTTTGAATCCCATAAATGCCAAAAGGAACTCTGCTCTGTTGGGCCCTTGAGCAAGGCCTTTAACCTAGTAGTGAGAAAAGCGCTATACAAATGAAAAGAATTATTAAAGGAGCAGAGTCAGATGAAAAGCCAGCCACACTGACTGAAAACTCTTAATTAACAAATAAGAGGAGAACCAGTCCAAACCAGAGCCAGAGACAACTAACAGCTCTAATCTATTAATAAAGATTCGCTGGTCCACTGTATCAAAAGCTGTGGTAAGGTTTAACAGTACAAGTACAGAGCACTGGCCTGTATCAGCAGCAATTAAAGGATCATTGAAAACTTTAAGAAAAGCTGTTTCTGTAGAATTTCGTCTCTGAAAACCAGATTGTAAAAAATCAAAGAATCATTGCTCCTCTAAGAAAGCAGAAAGAAAGGCTAAGAAGCCTATCAAAAGGTGCTGGTGTGCTCCCTGTTGGGTGATGGTCAGTCAATATATGGTCAGTGGCTAATGTCTGCTTTTAGAGTTTCCCGATGTTAGCAAAGAATGAATCCCATGTTTGACAAGTGCATGTTCCAAAGACTGTGAGAACAGTATAAAAGCCCTGGCAATGTACTGCAAAACTGAAACTCCTCCTGCCCATTCCATGGAATCATGCCTCCAGCACTCTCTCAAAGTGGCCAGAGCCGAATACAGGAACCCCATGAATACACGCTTTTGCCAATAAATTTTCTTTGAAATTCTATTAGTGTGAGTGTCAGCAGATATTAATTAACATATTAAGAAGCCAAGTGTATTGAGAGACTAAAACGTACTGGAAATTGGAGAGATCATCCTTGCGAGTTTAAGTGCTGAGAGTTTTGTGTTCTGAGGTGTGAGTTAAATAAAACATAAATCTTCCTCGTGAAAAGTTTGCTTTTTTTCAGTTGCAGCTAAAGAACACTGCACAAATTTTTGAAGCTTTTTTCAATTTTCAAGATTCAATGCTTTATTGTTATGTGTGCAAGTACGGGTACCGAGTACAATTAAATACACCACAGACAAAATAAATATAGAATAAATACAAAAAGTGACAGCAAATGTAAGTGCAAGATAGCAATAGTAGTAGCAGTGGAGGTGACAAGAGTACTGATTATTCATGATGGGAGCCAAGTGCCTGTGATATTGTGTGCTGTTTTCATCACATGCTGTGAAGCTTTGCGATCCTTAACTAAGCAGATGCTGTACCAGGATGTAGTGCATCCTGTGAAGATGGATTCCACAGCACACCTGTAGAATCTGCACAGAGTTGTAGCTGACATTCGAGACTTCCTCATTTTCCAGAGGAAGTAAAGGCATTGTTGGGCTTTCTTAACCACTGCTGCAATGTGACTTGACCATTTAAGGTCATCAGTGACGGTCACCTTAAACAACCTGAAGCTGCTAATCTGCTCCACAGCCTCACCTCAGATGTAAATGGGATGATGCACTCTCACCTGCTTGTGGAAATCCATGATCATTGAGGGTGAGGCTGCTGTCCTGGCAACATTCTGCCAGGAGTCTGACCCCCTCTCTGTAAGCCATCTTGTTGTCCTTGCTGATCAGGCTGATAATGGTGGTGTCGTCAACAAACTTAAGGATGGTATTAGAGATGTACTTAGCCATGCAGTCATAGGTAAAGACAGAGTAAAACAGGGGACTCAGCAGGCTGCCCTGCGGGGTTCCAGTGTTGGTGATGATGGTGGACAAGTTTTTTCCACCAATATGCACATGCTAAGGTCTACCAGTGAGGAAGTCCAGGACCTAGTTACATAGTAAAGAGCTGAGTCACAGACCCAGGAATTTAGCAATGAGCTGGGATGGAATGACGGTATTAAGAATTGTAGTCCACAAACAGCAGCCTGGCTTAACAGTTCTTGTTCTCTAGGTGAGACAGAGTAGTATGAAGTGCTATGGAAATGGCATCCTCAGTGGATCTATTGCAATGGTAGGCAAACTGAAGGGGGTCCAAAGTGTTCGAGCACCAGCCTATCAAAGCACTTCATGGCTATGGGAGTAAGTGCCAATAGTTGGTATTCATTAAGAGTGTCTGCTTTATTTTTCTTTGGTACAGGAATGACAATTGTATTTTTGAAGCAGGTGGGGGCAAGTGAAATTCTCAAATATGTATTAAAATGCCCATAAAGACAGCAGCTAGCTAGATGCAGCATGTTTTTAAAATGCAACCTGCAACTCTGTCTGGGATGGCTGCTTTGCAGATGATGACTCAGGAGAAAGTCCTCCGCACATTATCCTTGTAAATCCTCAAGTTTGAGTCTTGCGGTGCTGCAGGCTTAGAGTCAGCGTGGTAGTTGTAGCCACATGTGTCCTGGATTTGTAATCTGTAACTGGATGCCCTGCCTGAGAGTTCAGTTTGTGAGCATACTAGGGCTTTGCATGTGTAATGGCTTTCCAAAGATCACACCTGCTCTTTTTGTATGCCTGCGTATCTCCGGAATGACATGCACTACTGCGCTTGCGGGTCTGCCGTCGGACCATGGGTTCTGGTCGGGAAATACGCGAACAGACATTATGGGCACATTAGCCTGACGAAGCCTGTGACAACTGCGGCATACTTGT
Source organism: Polypterus bichir lapradei (assembly GCA_026402145.1). Lineage (NCBI taxonomy): Eukaryota > Metazoa > Chordata > Cladistia > Polypteriformes > Polypteridae > Polypterus > Polypterus bichir. Next base: position 3,491,258 of record JANRMT010062791.1, on the reverse strand, counting down.
CCAGATTATAGGAGGACTCTTAGAACACATTCCAATCCACAGATTCAAAACAATCTCTAAGTTTCTCCTTTACTGCCAGGTTTCCAACAATGCACCTTTTGTAGGGCCGGTTCCGCGTACTTCAACTGCTGCTTGTAAACAGAAAGGAGCAGCACAGAGCAATGATCTGATTGTCCAAGATTCGGCTGCAGGAGCGAGTGGTACGTGTCTTTGTGTGCAGTATAGCAGTGATCTAGTGTGTTAGCCCCCATGGGGGGACTGGAGATGTGCTGGTAATATTTGGAGTAAACCAACCTGAAATTTACTTTGTTAAAGTCCCCAGTGATGATGACTAGTCCTTCGTGGGGGTGTTTTTACAGACCATAATGAGGCTATATAATTCCTTAAGTGCGAAGCTTGTGGTAGGTTGAGGGGGGATGTAAACAACAGCCATAAACACAGCTGAAAACTCTCTAGGAAGGTAGAACAGCTGGCACTTAATGAGCAGACACTCTAGGTCTGGTGAACAGCTTTATGAAATGACTTCCTCATCCGTACACTACGTGTTCTTGATGAGGAAACATACCCCACCACCTCTCTTCTTCCCAGATGAGTCTGCCCAGCCGATGCAATAGATAGAAAATCTGTCCAAATCCAGCATGGAGGTAGTGAATCATGTTTCTGTGAGGCAGAAAGCACAACAGACATTGAAATGAAATCTATTGTAGAGATCATCCAATTTGTTATGCAAAGACGGAGCATTAGCCAGGGGAATGCTGGGCTGTGAAAGTCGCAGTCCTCGGTGTTTTGTCCTCACTTGATCCCGGCACGCCAGCCATGTTTTCTTCTCTGCATCCTTCAGGCGTAGTTGGGTGAGATGCTTCTGCCATGATGATATCGGGTTATAGCAGTGAACAGCTCCAGGTCAATAACTTCAAAAGTGGCAACTTGTCTCTTTATTTTTCCGATATTTACCAATGTTCTATGGTCGTACATAATAAAATAGTTAACAGGGAGAGCAAACAGTGAAAGTAACAGAAATACAGGCACAAAAATGAGATGTCTACATGGAGCAACACAAAACACGTTGCATCTTTCTGGTACATTCTTCAACTGAAAAGGGTATTTTTCATTTTTTTATCTACACAGAAGCAAAAGGAGCGAAGTATTTCATGAAGCGTTTAGTTACTTGTTACTAAAGACAAACAGCACACAGTCAAAGGGGAGAATATTACAGGAGCTTAAGGAGTAAAATAACTGTAGCAGTTCTTTAATTTAATGTTTAGCTTTAATTTGTTTAGTTTTACAATGTAGATTAAATCATATAAATGTGATTAAAATTTGAGTAGTTTTAGTTATCAAAAGTCAAATTTTTGCACCAAGCTTTTAGAAAAGGACAGTTTCCTGCCAGATGGTTTTTGTCCTTGTTTTTAATTGATTTATGTATTGGAATTTTAACCTTCACAGTTCACTTTTTATTGGATTATTTATTTATTATGGATTTTGCACAGCACTTTTGAACGTTATTTGGATTTGTTTCTTTTAATAAAAGCACTGAGCACTGTTTCACCTTCCCTTTGCTTTGTATGGTGTCCTCATTTCCTAGGCTCATCCCTTGGAAACATTATCAGCAGTGGCGGGTTCAGAAGGCTCCTGGTGGGACCCAGTAGCATGGGGCTGACCTACATCATCACAATTCCCCAAGGAAGAAATGGACAATGAATGTACTGTTCCAATGGCTTTTCTTCGCCCTGGATTTGTATATATAAATGATATACTGCAATGTTTATTGGGAGTGAAACCTGCCTTTTATAAGAATATATATATATTGTGATTGTGGCACAGCTTCAGCCACCTCAACTACAGGGAAAACACCCTCTTATACAGTGTTCCTATGCTAAAGAAACTCACTGTCAGAATGGCAGTTGTTAGTTCAGCAGCTGCATTATTACATAAAACACACATCGCACATTAATTCAAGTCTTTAAAAGTCAGTTCAGTCACCAATTGTCATTTGCAAACTGCCTCTGACCTGGCCCCTGCTTCTGCTGTGTTCTTTTCTCTCCAGCTGAGTCCTCTCGAGGAAGACACCTACAAGTTCATTTAAACTCAAGCATTGGAGTTGCTGTAATAGATACAACAGAGACAACTTGTTTGCTTTGCTGTGAATTTGAATTGAATTTGAATCAAGACACCTGGGACATGCTATAGAAGATTATTCTCTTTGATAATCCTGAATGCTTCATGTATTGCTTTGAGCGCACGGCTGTTCTGATGCATGGGGAAAGAAGGAACGGTGCTGTCACTGTAGTACCAATTTTGACTGTCACTGTTCAACAAGCTGTCCAGAATGTCCCTTTTGACAGGACTGATGATTATGATCACTTAAAAGAGAAGGTCCTTCTTTGCACTGGCACAAGTTCCTTCACTAAGGGCCACAAGTTTTGAGCCTGCCAAATTGATCCTATAGAAGGACAGGTTCAGGACTTGGTGAATTTCATTGAGGGCTGATTCAGGGGTGAATCCTTTAAATGTATTATAGAGTAAGTTGCTATAGATGTTGTGCTGGCCAGGATAAACCAGGGTCATTGTAAAGAGATGTTCAGGAAGGATGTCAAGGGACTGACTGCTCTGATGAAGAAGTTTGAGACCACCCTTGCCATACACCAGCTACTGCGGTACCAGCTTATCTTGCACTCAGTTTGTTAAAGGTAGTGTAAAATTAAAACAGTTGGATTTATGCATATATGTGTAGGAAAATTTTACTGTGTAGAATTTGAATTGGAGTGTGTTAAAAGTAAAAATATATACTATGAGACAACCAAATGGTATATTATCTGATTATGCTGGAGAGTTAATATTATGCCTTGAGTTTAATTATGGTTAATTCTATAGTTTGCATGAGTGCTTGAGAGGGTAATTTAAGGATAAACCTGAATAACAAATTGAGCAAAGGAAAACTGTTTTTTTAAGAGAATTTATGTTAAAAATAAACAACTATTCTGAAATTGCTGTATTACTACTAAATGTAGTAACTGCCCTTCTAATATCCATCTTTACTTCAGTGAAGTTTAATAAACCCAATTTATGTTGATTTTCACTCAGTTTTTTAATATTGTGTAACTATTCAATTGATAGGGTGAATTGTTCACTTATTTTTTATTCTTATTTTTATATTTTATTATTTTATATTATTATTATTCTCTGTGAAGTAGGGATGTCTCATCTGCTGCTGCCAAGAATTCCAGTAGGAGAGGCACAGTGTAGGAATTACAGTATCCATACATACTTGTACCAAACTTAGGGTCATCACCGTGACACTGACTGCTTTTATGTACTGATCAAAGGCATGATTGTATTTGCATAATTCATTATTCTGTAGTGTATTTATGTTATCTAAAGAAAGCCTCGTACCTTCTCATTATTATAAAATGTTCTTTTACTTTTGGTACTTGAGAACTTTTGTAAACAGATATTTTTTAATTTTACTCAGTACAATTAACATAAATACTTCAGTGAAAGTAAAAATCTGTCTTTTACTCAACTATCCTTTCTAAGTACTTTCACAGCTCTGCTTGAAAGTCTTCAGAGATCATCAATATAAGCTAAAAAAAAATACCCAAAACTTTGCAAAAAATGTCATTCACTAAAGAAAACTTCTGGGACAGTGGCCAAACTATATAGCAATACATGGTATTCATAGTCCATATTCATGCGGTTGAACGTTGTTTTCCACTTGTCACCTTCTCTGATGCATATCAAATTATAAGCGCTGCATAAGTCTAACTTTGCAAAAATAACAGAGAACATTACTTGATTAAGCAGTGAATAAATAATAGGAGTAGGGTTATTATTCTTTAACGGGATTGAATTAATCACAAATAATATTCATTTTTTTCTGAATATAATACCTTAACCTGAACACTAATATGTGTTCCAAAACACTGTGACCAATAGGATTGCCATAAATCGACAAAACTCTTGGTTACATTTATTAACAGGATTTGAGAATTTTGTAAAACATCCACTAGAGTAGAACCAATACATTTTTTGCAGCTACTGAGTTTTTTACCGCACACAACTCTTGTCATTTAACATTCATCTAGACTCACTCTTCCCATTGTCAAATAATGAGGCAGAGATAATGAATGTCACTTTCCTCTGCTCTAAACCATTTTTAAACTGATGCTTGAGGTAAATTTGCATTAAAATTCTTTTTCTCGTAAAGCCACAGTCCATATTTAAGCATCTGAATATTCCTGCCTAAATGGAATATTTGATTTACTACTGTGCCATAGAAGTGTGAGACTAAAATAGTATGTTTGAGACTAAAAGAGTAGGTTGTATGGCGTGCCACTTCAGTTCAGTTTTTACTTATTTTATTTTACAATTAAACCCCTCCATCTCAGGATTTCCAAACTGAATGGTCTAAGTATTTGGCATGGCAGAAGTTGTTTTGAGATTCTGAGAAAGCAAGTTAAAGTTGTAACCAAGCAAGCAAAAATCTAATAAACTAAGCCAAAGACATGACAAAAAACTGTAGTGAAAGATGAGACCAAGTAATTCAAAAGCTCTTTGGTTTCAAAATTGTTTCTGTCTCTGATTCTTATTTAAAGTCTGTTACTTAGCCAAAATGACAGACATTAAATTAGACACAAAGAAAAACAGAACATTGGATATTTCAGTAAATCCAAACATGGACATCAAGGAAATCTGACTTTTATCATTCTTGTCCTGTCATTTCATGTCACCTATGAACTACATAGCAATTGTTAACATTAATGTCCCAAAAAGGGGGTGCCTAAATAAAAACAAAATGGCACTGCAAAAATAACTAACATAAGAAAAGATGGTTTAAACAAAAATAAATGTTATAATTGGATTCCTGTGTCTTAAAACTCCCCAAAAGAAAATGTATAACTTATTTGTACAGCCTCAGGAACCATTAAGAAAAAAAAAAATCAGAGTTAAATCTTGGTATTATTAGCGATTACTCCAGAGCACTGTTAATAATTTCTGTCAGCTCATATTTAATTAATTATGTTTAAATTGTGGTAGCACAACTGAATTTTTTTTTCTGATCAATAAAGCAAGTAAATTGTCTTTCCTTGGGATACAAGGTAATTATGTTTCTAAAATCCAGCTGAGGGTTTAAAATTGGACACATTAAAATAAATATGTCAAGTAAAAAAGTCAATCTGTTGTTGATTTGCAAAATTAGACTTATGTCATACACACAGTATATACTATACTCATTAAATTACACAATAATCACTAATAAACAATTCCTCCACTCCCAGACATGTTGCCACCCTTCCACCCAGCTCAGCTCACCGTCTGGGAGCTCCCACAGCCCTTTTATTCTCCCTAACCCGGAAGTGTTCCCAATCCCCAGTCCATGTGATTCTTTATCACTTCCGGGTCCGGTACAAGTCCTTTTTTTTACCCCGGAAGTACACCACTTCTGTCGTCGCTCCTCCTATGACGCACTTTCATGTTATAGGGCACATATGACTCTTCGGTCCTCCCTGCTGCTCTCTCTTGCGGCCCCTGTGGTATCCATCCAGTATAAAAACTACATAGTCCATGATTCCCTACTGGTCTTCGGGGCACCTCCATACTGCAGGGAGGGCTCCATCTGGCAGCCTGGGGGTATTGGCCGGGATGACAAGCCGGCCATATACCACAATATATATATTGTCACGCACGCGCGAATAGGGGGCCGCGGACAGACCTTACTACGTTCGCGAAAGCATACGCCAGCAGGGAGTGGCGGGGTACTAACCTTTCTCCTTTTGTTTTTCACAGAAGAAAAGACGCACCGCCGCCATGAGCCTCCCTCCTACAGCTTCCCGCACTACGCTACTTCCGCCCTTCCTCCGTCCACTGCTCATGACGTCATCATTCCCATCTTCCACCACGGTTCCTACCCAGCATTCCTCCACTTCCGGCCCCTCCTCCATAAATGTCCGTCAATGCCATCTTTTTTTTGTCATGTACCGGGAACTTATTTGTTCATGTATATTTTTTTTTTGATGTTTTTCTGTATATTCTGTTTTTGTTGATATTGTGGATCAACTTTCAGTATACGGGGCCGGAAACCCCAAACCTTTATGTTGTGTTCTGATTCATCTTTTACAATATATATATATATATATATATATATATTACACACAGTACATTAAAATTAATTTACCAAATAAAATAATACCAGTACCAATTTTTTATAATGACTTTTAAGATACACAAGTTCACAAATTGTTCTCATCTCAAAAAAATCAAACAAACAATGGTATGCTGGAGCCTGGCCTATCTGACTGGCATGTTACAATTGTGATAATCTCTGACACATTCATCATCTGACAAATATAGAAATATCTCTCTATTATAAAAAAAAAATCTTGGGAGGGAGACAAGACGTGATCTTCTCGGAAGACACTTTGAGGTCCCATGAGACTACTTGCACGACACACCCTAAATACAAACAAATTTTTGGAGACACTTTAATGTCCCACGAGACAAAAAAGTGAGATAAAAGCACAGCTGCTGTACAGGCTTTTAAATAATCAACACGCAAAACGACATGCAGATCATGCAGCACAGCACTAGCAGCCCCAGGGAAGGAGGGGTATAACTCATTCACTACAGCTTTATTACTGGCAAATATCAAGAAATAAAAAATGAATGAAATGAAAATAGCAATCTCTTTAAATTGTATAACCGGATAACCAAACCCGGGAGTTGGCGAGCAAAGCGAGTGGGACCAGAGCCGGCTGCTATATTTAAAAATCAAGTACTGACAGCCTTGTGAATACCCACTGTCCAAGATATTTAATTAGTAGTAAATCATGAATAGAGTCTGGGTAACTTGCAAATCACACTTTTTGATTGGACCACCTATTGCATAGCATTGCTGGATCTTCTAAGTAAGTTTGATTGGAAACCATGTCTCTACTAATCAAACTATTAATCCTAATACAGGAGGTCCTCGGGTTACAACGTCTCGACATACAACGTTTCAAGTTTACAACGTTCACTCCCATAAAAACTTAAAAAAAATTGAGACATGAGAAGGAATAAAGGTAAGGATTTTTTTACACTCATTTTTTCTGTTACTACAGTACAGTGTACAGTACAGTATATTTATGTCCTTTTCCTTTTTTTGAGGCTTAGATTTTGTGTTTTTATGTTCTAGATTATGATTTTGCAAATGTGTGAAGATAGGTAAGTGTCTTAGGCTAGAGTGTGTTTCGGCTTACACCAAAATTCGGGTTACATCACTGTTGTAGGAACGGAACTGTGTCGTAACCCGAGGACCCCCTGTAATTAGTCAATCAGCCTTTTAACCCTTGTAAGACAAATTTTTCTGCTTACTTTTCTGGGACTTATCTATGCCATGGATTAGATGTCCAGAAACAAATTGTGCTGAATATTGGCATATTGATGGGATATTAAAAAAATACATATCTTTAAAACTCACTTTTCTTTTTCTTTTTACATGTTATCATTGGACCAAACCTAGAGAGTTAATCTAACTACCACAACACAACCTGCTGATACCATTGACCCCAAAAAGATCAGCAAAAGCACAGCAGACAAGTTTTACGGATGCAAATTATAAAATAAATTCAACATTAAAGTGTATTTGATTTTTTGTCTTTTTTGTTTCTGGGGCCCTGTTGATTTTTGTCAACACACTGAGGATTAAGAGGATGAACTTCTTACCTGTGACAACCTGGTGAACAGGATTGGAAGTCAGGGGTTCTCCAATCACCTCCATCTTTCCATAATTACTGTTGTTGTTATAGCTGTAATAAATATTGTTGTCTGACCACAACAAAGCAGACAATGATGTTGACTCAAAGAAAATCAAGTTAATGGGTCCACCACTCAGTATTTCAAATTTAGTGCTATAGAAAGCAGGACTTAGTGTAGAGGTGTTGGTTACTTCATTATAAATGATCAGACGTAATTGCTGATTCAGTGCAGTTCCAGTCAAAATTGCAACCTCAGCAGGATAAGAAGCAAAAGACACTGTCAATATGATGGAGTCTTCTGGAATGTCGAAGGGACTTCTCAAGAGAGTCAACTCCACATTTTTGGTAAAATTATTCATGTTGTTTTCTTTGGCAAGGTAGAGAACAGTATCTGTCCATACTGCCACTGTGCTTAATGTGTCACCCTAAATCAGAAGGAAAACAAAAATACAAATTAGCACTTTATGTGCATTACCAGTCAAAGGTTTTAGAACACCTAGATTTTTCCAATTTTTCTTCAAACTTAATCAGTTGAAATGCAATGAATGACCTAAAATGGTTAAAGGTAAGCAGTAAACTGCCACAGGTTTAAATTTAAAGTTTAGGTTAGCAAAACCTGAAAAAGGGGAAATGTCAGAATACTACAAATGGGCCATCTACAGGGAACAACTAATAGGTTGCAACCTACAGATGTTCCGCAGCAATTAAACCAAATTAAGCACTGCAAGTTGAAGCAAATAATTTGCACAGGTGTCCTAACTGTTCTTGGTTATGTTATAAAATCCTGTACCTGACCTTCTAATACATCAGCTTTCTTGAAGATTGTTTCAGTTTGCATGTATGCTGGGTAGTTAGACCTTCTCTTAAACAATATATCTTAATTTCTTGTCTGATATTCTTACAGCTTAAAACAATGCTTCTTCATTCCTTGTCTGATATTAAAGGGTAATTTCTTCATAGACATTGTACGATAGTGAAGCTTTTTTTAGAAATTTTAAAAATACCCTGTTCAAAGCCTTAAAATTTGCCAAATACCTCTACTTTCAAGCAGCAAAAGTTTTTATTTCAGAAAACATGCCTGTCTTTGTGAAAACAAAAAGAAACTAGACATAATTATTTTATCACTGATTCTTGGAACTATTTTTCTTGAGGTAAGGAAACATGTCCTGTTTGCTTGTCTGCTCACAGCAGCCACTGTGTGTGGTGTTATGAAAATACCAAAGCCCCCAGTGCCAAGCTATACTCTGTTTATAATCCTAATTTGGCTCCTACAGTTCTGTCTTTTCAGCAGTTAGGTTCTGCCATGGCTCGATGCAACAGACAGATGTGCTCTCAAATCATATGATTATTTGTACCTAAATGTCCCTAACTTTTTACCAGTTATGTTCGATATTGTTATTTTATATCATCTACAGAGCGAGGTTTACACCAAGTGGCAATGCAGTGGAAAGAACACATTAAGAGTTTCATTGTGCTTTGTACAAATCAGAATAAATCTGAAGTGAAGTGATTACATTGCAATTTTGAAAGGCCAAAACCAATCTGCATGTTGCAGTTTCTCTGAGTTTGTGATAGAGCAGACTGAATTACCGCAACACAATTATTGACTTTATTCAGAACATTAGAAAATTAGAGCCGGTCAGGTCATTCATCCCAACAACAAATGTGCCCTTGTTTTTTACTAGCATTTACTCTTAACTGTATGAGTACTATATGGGGCTCTATCCCATTTTTCTTTATCTGCTTTTTTCTACTGAAGTTACTTTTAACCATTCATTGCTATGACACTAGTTATTTACTTGCAGACTTGCTGATTTCAGCTATCACCTTGTGCCTAACCTCACCTCACCTCACCTCGGTTTGCCTCATCAATGATAGTTTTGAATATAAATAACAGTATGAGTAATATTGAATTTTATAAGTATATACTTATATGAAGTTATAAGATAAGAATTTAATGTAATTAAAGAGTTAACTAAATGTTGTTATAAGCCTAGGCACATGAGGCTTTTGCCTCATCTTAGTGGAGCCACCAAGATAGTTGCCAAGGTTAAAAATGAAGTAGATGAGCAACGACCCCCCCCCCTCTAGAAAGTGGGAATAAACTAATGGGAAAGCCCAAACACCCCTCGTTTAGCAGTGCTAAAATCAATAGAAGAGTCTTCAGATCACACCTATTTATAAGACAATATTCAGAATAATGACAGAATCAAAAGGAGTCAGAAATCACTGGTGGCACTCATTGATTGGATGAAGCTATGCATATTATGCATATTAAAACTAAGATGACATGATTTATTGGTTGAGGTAATGTAACAGAAAAGCTTAAAGGCAGATGAATTGTTCACTCAATGGACTGGGACATTTGTGCATATCTGTGTACAAATAAAGAATTGTTCTGCATTTTCTGCAGTCTCTGTGAATGACTTCTTTGAAAACAAGTAATTTTCCAAATGCTTCCCTAAACCTTCAATGCCTTTTGTTCCTGTGCTGGCGAAAACAAAAAAGTCAACAGCCCTTCTAAAGGGAAAAAATGCTATAAAAAGTCCTGCATAGCTCCTTAGTAGCAACCAGAAAAGCAAAGTTTTAGGAGGAAAATTTGTTGTTCGAGTATTTCACACCTCAACACAAAAACCTAAGCACTACTTCCACTTCCACTCACAAGGATGACGTAAGTACATCTCAGTCTTCAATCACTGCTTCCTCCAAACTTATTATGCATTCTTAATGCATGATGAGTTGTTCTTGGTAAGGATATGGTAATAAAAGAACTTGTTTGAGTGAATAAACTCACTTACACTTACTTGTTTCAATAAATCCATTAATGCTCAGGTACATGTAAAAGGTATGCAGACTTTGATGCTGTGACACTGGAATGACAGCTCTGCATAACCCCACTGACTTTGTTAAATCATCTGTACTGAACTAATTAAAAATTCAAACTGATTAAACTTTTGTGAAATGATGTTGCTAAATTGTCCCCTTTGTGTCTGTGTGTTCTCCCTGTGTCTGATTGCTGCCCTGTTCAGATGTTGTTCCTTCCTTGAGCCCGATGCCTGCTCTGCTCTTTGCAGAAAAAATACACTCCCACATATTGAAAGAGGAGAGAGAAGTTAGGAGCACATGCTGATACAGCGCATTACCGCACCCAACACATGACAAACCAACTCAGGATCCCAGATTAGGACCCAAGTGCAGCCATGCAATGGGTGACGCCTCAGCACCACACTAGTTCAGATGGAATGGAACAATGTGAGGTTTTTTATGGTGGAGTGAAGGGCCTATATGCCAGGCTGGATGCAGATTAATGTCATACCCAAGACAGAGCAATTGCAGATTAAGGGCCTTACTTCAATGGCACATTGAAGTAGAGTCACTTTTGGCATTTATGGGATTTGAATTGGCCACCTTCCGATTGCCAGTGCAAATCCCTAGCCTCAGAGCCACCACTCCACCATAGTATGCCTTTTTCAGTTAATATTGTCTAGTTGTCTACAAAACAGAAACAGCAATTTACCACTGGGCATCAATATTCAATTAATCCAATAATGGCACTTGGATGTGAATTTCCAAGGTATATCCAACTCACTGGGGTCCAGTACCTCCTTGTTCCATAAGTTGCAGTAAGGAAGATTAACATATGTAAGTGAGGCATACAGCTGGTCTTCTTTAAAAATTGCTCAATCTCACAGCAGAGGTGTGATCATAGCAAAATTAACTTACAGAGTATCAGCATTTGGTTTGTGGCATAGGGAGGAAACACTGAATTGCCTGATAGCAGCGGGTAGAAAAGACCTACAGTGTTTCTTAGTATACCGTGGTGGAACAAGCCTGTGGCTAAAAGCGCTCCAAGACAGCTCTTTGGGAATGAAGGGGATTTTCATTAGGGCATCCAGTTTGCCATCATCCTCTCTTCCACAACAGCTTGTCCAAAAATGTGTCCGGGGTTAGCCCAGTAATGGGGCAGGTTTTACCGATAAGTTTGTTCAGCCATTGTGCATCATTTGAGCTCAAGTTGCTTCCCCAGGAGACTGCTTCACATAGAACAATAGGCCACGATTAGCCCAGTAATGGAGCTGACTTTACTGATAAGTTTGTTCACTCATTGTTTGCAATATATGTGTAATCTCAAGATGCAGATTAATGCTCAATAACATTTTTTGCTTGTAAAATTGACATTTTCTGTAAATTTTAAGACTTTTCTGTATAAGGAGACCTCAGTATCCACAAGCTCTATTATAAAACTCAAAATTTTTCTAAGTTTATAAAATATGCTTCAATTTAGAATGCAATTTCATGTATCAAACTTTTATATACCATGACTGTGAAGAAATAACTTTGACTTGAGAAATACCAAATATAATCTTTTAAGCAAAATACTTAGTACGAGCTAAAATACTTAGATGTAAATGGAAAAATGCATATTAACTGTATAATCAATGGTAACAGCCCTTTGAGAACATAAGCCTTAGAAATCTTGTTAAGTGAATATGCCCAAGATAATAACATTTTTATGTGAAAATATATTAAACTACCTATATAATCAGAGAGTCCCTAACATTTCTATTACCTCATTCGGATTATGGCCAGGCATCACATACCGCTCATAAAAACATCAGCCTGATAGAAAAGCAGTATGAAAAAAAATAGTCTTTTATAGTTTCTGGTAGAGATACATTACAGTAGGGTTGATCTTTTACTAAAATAAAACACATGGCCAGACTTTTCTGCTTATGGGTGCTACACACAGTAAAGTTTCTTTAAAAATGGAGTTCCTTCTTTTGTAGAGATTCTCACAGCAAAGTCACCATTCAGTATGTTATCACTGCTTAAATACATTTTAATTTAAGTTAGGCTATATATATTATTCAGGTATAAGTACAGGGCCTCCAGCACCCTATGGTTGCAGTAACCTGTACTGTAGTTACTGTATTTTGTTATTTTTAGAAATGAATATTATTTGCCCAGTATGTCATAGAAATGTAAAGCAATCTATATACAGTATATAAAATTCTTTTCGCGTTTGAAACAGAAATTGCATATGACCACGCAAAACGGAAATTACATATGACCACAGAACATATTATAATACAGGAACTAATGACTTTGTTTGTGGATGCCATTTTTATATCGTCTTTACGAATTGTTATTATTTGTGTGAGAGTTATTTTACTGATATTGAAAAGAAGTAAATACAAACACGCCGATCTATTCCATAGAAGTGCACCCTGCGTCACCCTCTCCCAGCCCTCCTTCTCTGGACTCCAGCGCTCAGCCGTCCGCTGCCAGGCATGTTCTGACAGAGAAGTTTTATTTATTGGTCTGCGTGACTGTCGCAGAAACTGACACATTGTAACTTTTTTTTAATTGGCAGTACTTGATAGTAGAAGAGATGAGGAAAACCTCTTTGTGTTTTTCTACTTTTTAACTGCGCCGAGCTGTAAACAATGTGAAGATGAGACCGCCTTCAGCGGTGAGGCGTCATGAGAACAAAGTGGGTGCTGGGATGTGCGGAATGTAGGGCTGCTCACGCCGGATCGAGAGCTTCGCAGTTTCGGGCAGCGTGCTCTCTTCTCGCACTGTTTGTGACACTTCGAGTGCCCCGTCAGCTCCTGGGAGAGTGGAAATCTTTGCGAATGAGTGTATTCGGCGCCATCGAAGCAAGACTCTCTTTGTAAATTGCGCTGCATGACTACTTATTGTCCCTTAAGGTGAGTTCGGGTCACTAAAACCCCGCAACATTCAAGGTTGCTTTTGTGATGAATTCTTTTAAGAACATGGAGGGTTTACATCTAAGAAGATGTACCGACCTCTTCATGTAAAGTATTGGACTTGGGAATTGTTTGGACCTTCTGCCCATTAAGCACGGAACGGCAGCGTCCACATTTCTCAGAATAATTTTTCTCTTAAATCACAGGCACGTAGTGCAACTTTGTCAGGCAGAAATTTGGAGGATCACTTAGAAAATGTAATTTCTATACCACAGCGGTCGTGCAGCGCCTTACACAAGGGATCTGCTGCCGAGAGATGATACAAATACATTTAAGCTGCTGTTAGTGCTACTTACCTGTTGTGTTATAGCGCCTTTAAAATGTACTTTACCCGAATGTACACCAGTAGTACTCAATTTATCTTTACTTCTTAAATGTTAATGTTTTACTGTTTAATAATTTATATACTACATTTTATTTTTTTTCCCTTGCACTCAGTGAGCGAAGCCACTGGGTAATCAGCTAGTATATTTATAATGAAGGTATTAAGTATGAGAAAAGAAATGTCACATTTCAGATGGGATGTTGTGGTTTTGTGAGGTGCACAGTAGAGACGGTGGTGTCAACGTCCAAGAAGTGAAAAATGTGGATTACAGTATGTGGGACTCCATGGAAGGAACCACTGGCAGCCATGCATTGCAGGGCAGTCTACAAAGGAGACAGCAGATGGCATAAGCTCTGTAACAACGACCCAAAGATGCCCCACTCCTCGATTGTTACAATACTTATCCATATTCCACTTATGTTATATCCAGTGACAAAGGACAATGTATCTACTTCATTAACTGATACATTCTGCATTAATTTAGATTTACATGGGCTAGAAGATGCAAGGGGAAATGTTACTAATGTTGCATCCTCCATATATTGTAATGTATGCATTATTATACATTACAATATAAATAATTTAATGTATATAAATATTATAAATTGTAATCAAATGACAAAAAGCATATCTCTTAGAAATTAACGTTCTTATTCCAAACCAATTAAACAAACTGAAAGATAATACATGATCAAAATTACCTTATGTATACTTAAAAATATGAGCATTTTATTTTTTTATTGTAGTTGTAATTGTTCTTTTTGTAAGAAAATAAGCTTAAAATAATTTTAGAAATGTAAACACTAGACATAAAGTAAAAATAGTTCACACAAATCACTATTGTGTGTGTGTATGTGCTGTTAATATTAAACAAGCATCTGGACTGTTGTGGTCATATCTTTATTCATCACCAGTTAGATCATTTAACATGAAGATTTTGATTTCATTTTAAAAACATGACCATAAAACAGATGAATATTTTGTAAATATTATGTTAGCTAAAGTACAATCGGAATCATACTCACTATAATTGGATAATGTTTCCAGCATCTGATTCTTGATGTGATTCCTTTGACTGAATTTTTAGGAAGATTCTGATCAATTTCAAGCTGAAGCAATTGCCACTCCTGTGTTAGAAGGTATATTGAGCCATCAATGAAGAAAAGAATGTTCTCTCCCAAGAATGCAGCATTCTTGATTGTAGCATCACTAGTGAAGATGACTTTAATTTCTTCTCTGGTCTCAAAGCCATCATTTGTTAAGAAGCTACCACGGTCTGTCATTAGAACTGCTTTGTTGTAATAACAACAGTGCCACACCAGTTTTTCTGAGGGATTTACTACTAGATATACTGGTTTTGTAGCAGCAACTGGAGGCTTTTTGCTCTCGTGCATATGGAAGATTTCAGTGACAGGAGCGATGTAGCAGTTCATAAACATAACAGTGGACTGCCGCACCTTGATAGTGGTTATAGACTTGATATCATTCAGTGAGGTCTCCCAAAACCTACATGAAACAAAACAATAGATGAGTTTTTTTGAGTATGAACCCAAAGCAACTGCATCAATGCTTAGTGATATTGATTTACAGTTCACTAGAAATTAATAAATGTTGGACTTTATACTCTTCCTGACTTGTTAAGAAGCTGGAGTGCAGTGTGTAAACAGAGGTACCATGCCATGTATCTCAGTAAGACTAGGTGGGATTCTGTCATGACAAAATATTTAACAGTACATTAGAAAAGATGTAAATGATGTGAAGCAGAATATAAAATTCCATGTTCTCTTTATTTATAAATGGTAATATTCAAGTATCAAATAGAAATGAGAAATGCAATAATACACCATCAATACAGTACTTGTATGTGGTGTACCTTTGTTTTTGTGATTAAGTTTGGTGTTGTCAAACATCTTTAAATTTTGTGACAGCCCACAAAAATATGTAAAATTAAAAAGTCTGTATAATTCTGTAAATACATTTGACTGCCTGTAAGAAAATTCTGTTAAATACAGCAACACTACAAATCAATCTCCATGTAAAGGAATAACGCAGCTGGTCATTTGTCCTGTGTGTGTCTGTTGTGACAGATAGGGGGTGCTGTCATCCCCTTGAACCCTCAGACCAGACGCCAGACACCAGATAAAAGTCCACTATTTTGTTTTATTACAATAATAAAGTGCGCAAAGCGCCCTACACTCCACTATATTCATAAATCAATAACAATACTCCAATCAATAAATAATTCTCCACTCCCAGACGCGTTGTCACCCTGCCACTCGACTCAGCTCATCCGTCTGGGCTTTCCCATAGTCCTTTATAGTCCATGACCCAGAAGTGCTTCTGAACCCTCAGTCCATGTGACTTCCTAGCACAGATCAAAACTGTTCTTTTTCATCCCGGATGTACGTCATTTTCTCTGTCCCTGTGACCGGGACGTACTTCCGGGTTATAGGGCAAATAAAAGTCTCTGAGCCTCCCTGCAGCGTCCCCTTGCTGCCCCCATGGTTTCCAGCAGGGCTGTGAAGGAAAACTCCAATGTCCATGATGCCCTGCTGGAATTCCGGGCACCTCCATGTTGCCGGAAGGGCTCCATCTAGCGGCATGGGGGTATTGGCCGGGATGAACGGCCAGCCATATCTCACAGTACTCCCCCCCCCAGCGAAGAACCAGGGTTCGAAGCGGCCAGCCTCGCGAGGGACGTCTTCCACCAGGAGAGCTATTGGTCAGGCCTTGGCAGTGTCTTGAATACTCCCGGGAGATCCTAGGGGGAATATTATATAAATAAGAACTTTTATCCCTTGTCCTTCCAGGACAACTTCGCCATACCTGGCTCGGTTCTCCTACTGGTCTCCCTCTGCGTGACTGGAAACAGTTTGGAAACTTTTGCTCCGCCCCTTTGTCCGCTGAGGAGGGTTCTACCACCGCAGTTGAGCTCTTAGTTCCCTTCTCTATTTTGTCAGGAGACCCCCGGTTCTCATTTGGGATCTCCTTTTTAATCTGGGGTTTTCCCACAGTCTGAGTCTCTCTATTTGTCAAAGAGAAACCCTTTACTGTTTGTACCCCTTTCGATTTGTAAATGACTGGTGGCGGCGTCTTCAGAACGGCATCACTCCAGGAGACAGCATAAGTCAGCTGCTCTGGCATGATCGGTTCTTCCCCTGCCCACTCGGTCAAGGTTCCTGACTCCCTTGTAGGGTTCGCAGCTACTTGGCACCCGCTATGGATTAATTGCAGGCCTGTGTCACTCTGCGTCCCTATTTCTTTATATACGGTACCAGTAGAACTCATCTGTACCACCGAATCAGTCATGACGGTCGGCTCCTGACTCAATCGCCATAGGTAATCATCTACCTTTTTAAAAGGCGCTTCGGCCACTGCTTTCAGTTCCTCAACAATCTTCTTTATTGTTGCCACAATCTGCAAGAAACTGTGCACGGGCTGAAGCAATTTCTCCAGCTCGTGCATGTCTATATATTATTAATTAAATCAGCCGAAGGCAGGCTCCATCCATCATCAGCCTTACCTCCCAGATGTAAGCCAATAAGCACGCCCGCTCCTGGCACGTGCTCTGACAGGCTTCGCAAGGGTGGCTAGGATTTGGAGTTCTTTTCGGAGGCCCGAGGTGCCGCCTTTGGCTGACTGCAATCCGTCTGTCTCAGTTTATCGACAGACCGGTCAGTCATTTCCCGGAACTCCTTACCTTTTTGTAGGGAGAGCGGTGCTTCGCTCACCTCCCCCTTCGAAAAAACCAAGTCCGTCTTTACTTGGGTGAAGCTGTAAGCAGTAGGACACGGTCCTTCTCCTTCCCACAATCCTTCGGAAATGGACATGTTTGTGATGCACTCGTCATTTGCATAAACTGCACTATCAGTGCAGTGCAGTCAATGAACGTCTGCATAACTTCAGTTTTTGTCCTGAAATATTGATGTACCAGGTCAAAGATTTGGTTCTGGACATATTTAATCAGGGGAAGGCAGTAGACTAAGGGAGCTGTGCAAATTTTGGCAGAGACTGGTCCAACAGTGTGGGTTTGTATACTGGACATACACATGTATATTGTCAAACATGTATGATTGGGAAATAACCTAAGAGCTCATCTGATTGTAATTCCAGCCCTGACCGAGTGTTGGCACTGTCGCCTAATGTTTCCCCATTTTTTCATTTGCAGATCAGATTATCGACTAGACCCATGTCTGGAAACAAACATTAATTGTTTTGTTTGCCTACAGGTGCCCCAAATCTCTATGCTCTGTCATTTTTGTTAAAATACATACAGTAGTTGTATTATATGTATACATACTGTGACGGACAACCAGATATGCACAGGGCACTGCCTTTCCCAGAGAGCTAGATAGCAGCCCCCCAGGCATTGAAGCAGTACCTTGAATTCCCACAGGGCTACATGGGAGTTGAAATTTGGCACACCTGGGAGTGCTTCTGGACCTTGCCTATGAACCATCTGAAGTACTCCTAGGTGCAGCATAAAAGGAGCCACCTGCCTTCATTCAGGGAGCCAGAGTCAGGAGGAAGAGGACGACACTTGCCAGAGGAGTAGTGGAGGTGAAGAGAGACAGAGAGAAGTCCTGTGGACTTTGGTTATTGTGCTTTTGTGTGGTTTCCTAGAAAATTCTATTTGAAGTGTTTCCGCTGCATATAGATAGTGTGTGTTGTACTGAACCTCTGTCCATGATCTCTATATCAGGTTTGGGAGGGTGGTGCACCCCCTGGTGGCCGTATATATCCTCAAGGCTCTGGATGTTGTAGGACTGTTTTGATTGACACGCCTCTGCAACATCACATGGACACCGGGGACAGTGCCTCTAGATTGGCAGGCCGGGGTGATGGTCACCCTCTTTAAGAAGGGGGACCGGAGGGTGTGTTCCAACTACAGATGGATCGCACTCCTCAGCCTCCCTGGAAAAGTCTATTTGGGGGTCCTGGAAAGGAGGGTCTGTCAGATAGTCGAACCTCAGATTCAGGAGGAACAGTGTGGTTTTCATCCTAGTCGCTGAACAGTTGACCAGCTCTACACCCTTGGCAGAGTCCAGGAGGGTGCATGGGAGCTTGCCCAACCAGTCTACATGTGTTTTGTTGACTTGGAAAAGGTGTTCGATCATGTCCCTCGGGGAATCCTGTGGGGGGTGCTCTGGGAGTATTAGGTACCGGACCCCCTGATAAGGGCTGTTCGGTCCTTGTACAACCGGTGTCAGAGCTTGGTCCGCTTTGCCGGTAGTAAGTCGAACCTGTTTCCGGTGAAAGTTGGACTCCGCCAGGGCTGCCCTTTGTCACTGATTCTGTTCATAACTTTTATGGACAGAATTTCTAGGCGCAGCCAGGGCGTTGAGGGGGTCCGGTTTGGTGGGCTCAGGATTGGGTCACTGCTTTTTGCAGATGATGTTGTCCTGTTTGCTTCGCAGCCGAGTGTGAAGCGGCTGGGATGGGAATCAGCACCTCCAAATCCGAGACCATGGTTCTCAGCCAGAAAAGGGTGGAGTGCCCTCTCAGGATTAGGAGCGAGATCCTGCCCCAAGTGGAGGAGTTCAAGTATCTTGGGGTTTTGTTCACAAGTGAGGGAAGAATAGAGCGGGAGATCGACAGGCAGATCGGTGTGTAACAGGTAGAGGAAAGAAAGGCACATCTGCGCTCTCTGATTTTGATCTGCAAAAGACATCTGTAATTGGAGATGCCTTTTTATGTCGCATTATGCCAAGAGCAGTCTTTACGATTGTCAGTTGTGGAAGACCAGCCCACGCACAGACAGGCAGTCACCAATAAGTCCAACACACACGTTTATTTACACTATTTACATAAACAGTCCCGCACAGCACACAGTGCCCCTGCACCAATCACCCTCAAGTCCGGGCCTTTCAATGCACCTTCCTTCACCACCTCCTCTCCTCCGAGCTTCATCCTCTTCCTCTCAACTACAGCTAATGACTGGAGGGAGGCGGCCTCTTTTATCCCCACCCGGACGTGCTCCAGGTGCCCTCTGATGAACTTCCTTCGGCACTTCCTGGTGTGGCTGAAGTGCCGCATGAGCACCCGGAAGCACTCCAGGTGTCCCTGGTATTCCTGCCTCCAGCACCTACATGTGTGACGGAAGTGCTGATGTCCAGGGCTCCACAATTGTCCGCCCCCTAGCGGTGGCCACGGGCCCTTATAGGGTTGAGCTTCCATGCTCAATTCCCGTGGCCCCCATACAAACCAGGGTGGCTGCCCTCTCGTGGTCCGGGGGAGGCATAGTCCCTCTGCAGGTCCTTCCAGGCATCCTGGCTGGGCACAGCCACCAGCCGCCCACCACAGAGTCTTATCTTGACATCACAGATAACTTGCATATTATATAATGTAGCTGCTTACAGTTAACAAAAACAGATTCATTCTCACTAGGTGCCCTTATTAAAATATGAGTGCATTAAAGTATTCCAAATACGTTAGGAATACGGACACTGGTGCAAATTATCTTTTTATGTTGGTTACAGTTATATGTATATGCACCCACACCATGCAAAAACTAGATATAGCACTTCATCAGTCAGTTAAAAGCTTCCAGCACAGCGGGCATGACAGAATGAAGCTTGGCTAAGATATTCCTGACCTTTTCCCTGAGAAGTGACAACAGGTAATCTAAACTGACTGAAAAAAACCCAAAAAAGTTCTTCTGTGCAAATATGCAACATTGGTCCTCTTAAAAGGGAACTAAAATACAGTCTGTGAATCAAATTTATCACATTTGAGCTTTAATGTGTTTGTCACGTCAACGTACATTATAATAACAGCTTAGTGATATGATTTATTATGCGTGCAAGTCGGCATTTATCTGATTTTCGTACTTGATCAAGGATGTTATCAGTTCCCAGCTTCTGAATGTTGCATATATATCAGACAGAGTTGCCATGAATATACGCACGTTCCCCCGTGTGAAGTTGCACACTCACATTTCAAACTTCTTTTTGTGAGTACATAAGTTCTATAAATGATGCCCCAGGTGCAGAAGAGTATTAATACCTTTAGGGTAACAGAAGAAAAACAGGAGATAATAAGTTTAGGATTCAAAGACCAAGCTCAACATTATTGATTTGTACAGTGTTGGTCAACAGAAATTGCATTCTTAATGTTAACAGAGGTTAATGTAAAGGTCAGCAGAAAAATGTGTTCGTATTTGATTGGTTGCTCTACAAACAAAAAATCTGTGTTAAAAGTATAAAATAAGTGATATACCGCCTATGGAATTTTAAGCTCATCTACAGTATGAATGTACTGAGACATTTCCTGCCGTCTGTGCCTAGAAAAATGCTCCCCTGGATTGTTAAAAATCTTATAACTGCATCTTGCTTTTTCATGAATCTTCTTCAACTGTTTTCATTTGAAAGTGTAAGCAAGCTAAGTGTGTTGTTTCTTTAGTGTTATATTTCTTTATTTCAATATATCTGCCATAGGCACTGGACAGGCATATTGTTTTCTGTAAGGCTACAATTCTTAAAGAATATAAAGGGAGTGTACATTATCTGTTGCATGCAATCCCTGGAAAAAAAAATCATTACCACTGTAATCCATATTTCTCACCTTCATCCATTAAGCCATCTTCAAATGTTTGGTGATATGGGAAGTTATTGGGCTTAGCTTCAAGATAGTGTGCAATGGGATGGAGAGGGATTAGTAGAGATGAGTAGATTAGTAGCAAAATATATATACATTGTAGACGCTAGAGGTCACTATTGCCCCATGAAACCCACCAGACAGATGTCCAAGACACACTTGTAAAAAGCACCAAGAAAAATTTTAATATTTTTCTTCAAATATAGTGCATAGATCACCACACTCACCACAATTCTTCAATAAACAATAATCAATAATCACAATCCTCCACTCCTCCCAGCAGCTCTGTCACTCTACCACCCAACTCCGGCTCTCTTTGCTGGGTCTCGACCAGTCCTTTAAATAGTCCTCAACCCGGAAGTGTTCCTCCTCTTCTTCCGGGTCAAATAACACATCATTAGTTCTCAAGTAGTCCGGAAGTACTGCAGGTTTCCGTCCTCGTGACTCTGAAGTACTTCCGGGTTGTCTTAACAGTAGTAGTCCCCAGGTTCTTTGTGAGTTCCCCCTGGCAGCACCCACGGCACCGAACAGGGCTGAGGAAACGGACTCCACGTCTCAGGATGCTTTGAGGGAATCCGGGGCACCGTTGCCATCCAGGGGAGCTGCCACCTAGAATCCCGGGGGATACAGTGCCCTGAAAAGGCTGCCTTCCTCCATTCTTTTTTTTTCAGGGACATCCGTCCAGAAACTGAACCGCCGGCTGTCCATCACAACATGCCAGGGGTTGGAATTACCTTGCACTTAAATGCATTTTTTCTGGCAATGCATTACCGACACAGTCACTCCAACTGTTATAAAATTATCTGGATGTAAGCAACCTTTTTTTTCATTTTCTATTAGAATTTATGCTTTATCATTATTTATCTTATGACTAGTATGTTTCTCTAATTTTTGTGTCTCTGTCCTGAACAGATTCTGACTATTTGTGTATCCTTTTGGGGATCTGAATCTCAGACATTCTGATTTTAAAGTCAATATTTATGTATATTGCATTTTTGAAGAACTTAAAATTTAAATTTACATATCTGATCATCCTTTCTTGAGTCTCAGTTCCCACTGGCATGGCCTCAAAGGTCATGACATCATGGAGTCATTTAGATGAGGGTTAAAAGGTCATCTTCAATCCTTCTAAGCCTTCCATTTTTGCCTTCCCAGTTTTTGCTGTAATTTCTTACTTCTTACTTCTGATTTTAGATTACTTTTACAATTTTTTTAAAGGACAGGATTGATTTTTTGGCTCTGAACTCGGCTTGTTTTTCAGCTTTGCATTTCTTCTGTTTGTTAACATAAAAATATTACTATCACCTTTTGGGGTAGAACGTTATCATTCACACAAACATTTAAGTAAAGAAAATTATCAATAGTAAGTGTGTTAAGCCAGTGTATCTAATGACAATAATGATTACAATAATGATTTTCGGCACTTACCCAGATGCATAATTAAACTTCACACTAGCCCAATTGGTAGGAGACAGGAGAATTTCTGGAATTTGTCCAAGTGATCTGAACTGTCTGGTAATAAAGGCAGAATTCTAAACAAAAATAAAGAAACCTAAATTTCAGAACTGGCAAAATGTTAGCAACTTTGACTGGGGATACACATCTTTATATATATAAAATCCAATGTTTGTCTGTATGTCTGTCAGCTTTTCACAAGAGAACTACTTAATGGATTTAGATTGGGTTTTATTCTATAATTTGCTTGAATATTCCGGTTGATTTTGCGAGTTCTCTCATCGTGCTAAGTATCATAATTCGCTTGCAGAAGCGATTTATTTGTGTCAATCTGAGACAGAGGCTGCAGGCCGAGAGGAGTGGGAAGTGTGACGTCAGTAGTGGGGAGCCGGGCAGGGCCCTCCTCACTCATGCGCCATGTTTTCAGGGTGGACCTTGCTTCTGCTTAGCTAGTGATACCTGTTGGTGGACTTTACTTCTGCTTAGCTAGCGATACCTGTTTGTTTATTTATTTTTAAAGTTTTGTCCTGTTTCTCTACTATGTGGGTGGAGCTGCGGGGGATGGCTAGTTTTGAATAAAGCAAATGTGAATAATTGTATATAATTATATTTACGTGCAATTTCTTGTATTTGGCAAGAATTCTTAATACACAGTAGAATAAAAAATATATATCCATATTACTGTCAGTCCTGAAAATGTATGACATACTCATTTGATCTATTATTGATATATGCACATTGCTGGAAATAAACAAATCTTTTAAAAATAAAGCTAAAGCATTTGTCTTTTTCTGTAGTTTGAAAAATGTGATCATGGTTTTAAAGAACCAAAATCCTTGCCAAATACTTTGACATACAGACAGTCACTTTGAGCTTTAACTAATAAAACGTTTTTTATCAACGATCTTATTAGTGATAAAAAAATAGATTTTATTGCACTAAGTGAAACGTGGCTTAACTCAGACGCCGCAGCTGTTTTAATCAAATCTGCGCCTCCGGATTACAGTTTTACTCGTGCAGACCGCCAGGGGAAAAAGGGAGGCGGACTGGCTAACATTTACTCGAGCCGGATAAAATGTAAAGATGTCAGTTTTGGTAAGTTCAAGTCCTTTGAGTATCTCGCCATTGTTATTCATGGAGATTCTCAAGTTCTAGTATTATCCGTGTATAGACCTGCAAAATTCAACGCGTCTTTTTTTGAGGAATTCTCTGACTTAATGTCAATTTTAATTACTAACTATGACACACTCCTAATAGTTGGCGACTTTAATTTTCATATAGATAATCAGTGTGATCTAAAAGTAAAAGTAAAAATTTATGAACATCCTGGATTCTTTTGATTTGAGGCAGCTCGTAATCAGCCTACACATAAAGCAGGTCATACGTTAGACTTAGTGATTACCAAAGGACTGATAGTTGATATAAAACAGATCATTGATATTCGTCTATCAGACCATTTTCTTCTACTTTTAAATATAGAAATAATGATAAAAAACACCCATGAGAAGCATATTGTTAAAAAACGCTTCTTTGACTCGGCAGCAGCTTTAAAACTTACAAACATTCTAAGCAATCAGTCCGTTTATAGTGCCAACTATAATAGTGAGGATAATGTAAATAGTAAGGTGGAAAGATTTAATACTAAAGTGAGAGCTGCTGTTGACATAGTTGCACCTGAAAAGACAGTGAAAAAATCTTCTAGCATTGTTATACCATGGAAGACCCAAAGAGTGTCTGATTTAAAGAGAACATGCCGCAGAGCTGAGCATCAATGGAGGAAGACTAAACTTACTATCCACCATGAAATATTTAAAGTCAAAATAACATAATACAATAACACTGTCCGTCTTGAGAGATGCTGTTATTTCTCCAAGATTATAAATAACAATGCTAGTAATCCCAGAGTCTTATTTTCTACAATTGATCGCCTACTAAACCCAGGTAACTCTAAGGAATGCCTCCTAAGTACTTCCAGTAAAACCTGTGAGGCTATCGCTGTATTTTTCAATCAAAAAATTAATGATATTAGAAATAACATAGTATATCCCTCCAACACTAAGGATCCTCCTAAACCCCAGCATCCTGTTATAAACAAATTAAACTCTTTCACTAGGATAGATTTACCTGATTTACAAAAAATAATCTCTCAATTAAAATCCTCCACCTGCGTCCTTGACCCAATACCAACAGTGTTTTTCAAAGAAGTATCGGGCGTGCTAATTGACAATATTCTTGACATAGTAAATTCGTCATTAGATACGGGGGTCTTTCCAGACTGTCTTAAGACTGCTGTAGTTAAACCCCTACTTAAGAAACATAATCTTGACCCCTCGGCTCTTGAAAATTTTAGACCCATCTCTAACCTGCCTTTCTTAAGTAAAGTTCTGGAGAAGGCAGTC
Organism: Polypterus bichir lapradei; assembly: GCA_026402145.1. Lineage (NCBI taxonomy): Eukaryota > Metazoa > Chordata > Cladistia > Polypteriformes > Polypteridae > Polypterus > Polypterus bichir. The sequence continues at coordinate 3,465,976 of JANRMT010062791.1, read as the reverse complement.
ATTATGCAGTTAAATGACCACCTCAATAAACATGCTATTCTTGATAAATTTCAGTCGGGTTTTAGAACAAATCACAGCACAGAAACTGCACTCGTTAAAGTAGTAAATGATTTGCGAGTGAATGCAGACAGAGGCCATTTATCTGTTCTCATCCTCTTAGATCTGAGTGCTGTATTTGACACCATTGATCACAACATTCTTAGAAATCGCCTTAGTCAATGGGTGGGCCTCTCTGGCACAGTCTTAAATTGGTTTGAATCCTACCTGACAGGGAGAAAATTATTTGTTAGTTGTGGTAATTACAACTCAAAGACACATGATATCCAATATGGTGTTCCACAAGGCTCTATCCTGGGTCTGCTACTCTTCTCAATCTACATGCTTCCGTTAGGTCAGATTATCTCAGGGCACAACGTGAGCTACCACAACTATGCTGATGACACACAGCTGTATTTATCAATAGCACCTGATGACCCCGATTCTATTGATTCACTAACAAAATGTCTGACTTGTATCTCAGAATGGATGAATAGTAACTTTCTCAAGTTAAATAAAGAGAAAACTGAAATCTTAGTGATTAGCAATAATGGATACAATGAGGCTATTAGAAATAAACTGGATACATTAGGATTAAAAGTCAAGACGGAGGTAAAAAGCTTAGGGGTAATTGTTGACTGTAATCTGAATTTTAAATGGCATATTAATCAGATCACTAGGACAGCATTTTTTCACTTAAGAAACATAAGTAAAGTTAGGCCTCTTATATCACTGAAAGATGCTGAGAAATTAGTTCACGCGTTTGTTTTCAGTCGACTAGATTACTGTAATGCACTCCTATCAGGACTACCCAAAAAAGACATAAATCGTTTGCAACTAGTGCAGAATGCAGCTGCTAGAATCCTAACTAGGAAAAGAAAATCCGAGCACATCTCTCCAGTTTTAATGTCACTACACTGGTTACCTGTGTCATTCAGGATTGACTTTAAAATTCTGCTTATGGTTTATAAAGCCTTAAATAATCTCGCCCCATCTTATATATCGGAATGTCTGACACCCTATATTACAAATCGTAACCTCAGATCCTCAAATGAGGGTCTCCTTAGAATTCCAAGAACAAAACTTAAAAGAAGTGGTGAGGCGGCCTTCTGCTGCTATGCACCTAAAATCTGGAATAGCCTGCCAATAGGAATTCGCCAGGCTAATACAGTAGAGCAGTTTAAAACACTGCTGAAAACATATTACTTTAACATGGCCTTTGTATAACTTCAATTTAACTTAATTTAACTTAATCCTGATACTCTATATGTTCAATTTCCTAATAATAACTATTCATGGTGGCTCTAAAATCCGTACTGACCCCTACTCTCTTTTCTGTTTCTTTTTCCGGTTTCTTTGTGGTGGTGGCCTGTGCCATTTCCACCTACTCAAAGCATCATGATGCTCCAACAATGATGGATGGATTAAAAGGTAGAATTCTACGTGACCATCATCATCAAGCCCTTCCGTGAGAATCCTAAATCCAAAGAGGACTGTTTCATTTATGTTAGGTAGAATGCCTAGAGGGGACTGGGCGGTCTCATGGTCTGGAATCCCTACAGATTTTATTTTTTCTCCAGCCGTCTGGAGTTTTTTTGTTTTTTCTGTCCCCCCTGGCCATTGGACCTTACTCTTATTCGATGTTAATTAATGTTGATTTATTTTGTTTTCTTATTGTGTCTTTTATTTTTCTATTCCTTATTATGTAAAGCACTTTGAGCTACTGTTTGTATGAAAATGTGCTATATAAATAAATGTTGTTGTTGTTGTTTGAGGGAATGAGAGAGTTAGAAGAAGGGAATACTGTTTGCAAGGAGCTGACACGCCTCCCAGGGCATGAGTAGCAGGAGTAAGGTTTAGGATATGGTAGAAGCATGGGATGCAAATGATTAGGATAAGGAGACTAAAGGCCATGGACAGTGGTGACAAGTGAAGTTAAACAGTCAAAGCTTCCTGTAGCAGCTAATCTAGGCAAAACAACAGGGCAGTAACACAACTATTTTTAATTTTAATTTTACTGCTCTGGAGGTGTTCTCCATATGCAAAACTAGCCTCCTCTTCCCACCCCATTCATTCAGTCCCATGAGTGAATTGAATGATATTAATGCTAGAAAAAAAAGAAAAAAAACATTAGTTTTGTGATAAGTAGTCCGTGGCATTGGTCAGACTTTAAATAAATAATCATGACCCATCAATGCATGATGGCACTACCCTGGGGTTAATTATGGTGCCTGGCTTATTACACATTCACATGCGAATACAAGCAGATCAGCCAGGTCCCCAATTCATACCTTAGAGTGGACGGAATGTCACACATGCACCCAATCAAGGTAATATAAGGAGCCTCCATGACAGACCTGGGGCATTAGATGAAAAAGGAAAAGAAACAGAACAGCAGAAAAGGTAAAAGGACAGAATAGAAAAAAGTTTAAGATAAAATGGAGGATAAAAGGAGATGAAGGAGACAGGAGGGAGAGAGCCGATACCAAAGAGAACGAAGGCTGGTGGTCTGGGACAAGCCCCGTGGCAGCAGTAGCCTGAGGCTGTGGAAGGGCCACTCCTAATGAGCTATTTCCAGGGAGGGACCTGATATGTGGTGTCTCCTGCACACACCGAGGGACAGGCAGCAGGAGACGTAGGTGGGTCAACATGGTGCCCTAGGGTTGCTGAGGTCCCAGCAATGGGGACCCAGCCAGGAATCGATGGTGGACTGCACCTGTCAGTAAGATGTCTCCTCATGCTGTGAGATCCGTAGAGGATAATCCAGGGAGACATCGACTGATGGAAGTATTGGAGCTCACGTTTTAAAAGGAACTGCCTGTGATAAGCTGTGTTAACCTCGGTTTTATGAATTATTTATTAATGGCTTTTTAACAGAACAGTTTGCCAATGGCAGAGCTACCAATTGTGTATTCTCTGGTGAATGCCAATCGAGCTGCACAGTGATGAGCTGTGAGCACAGGTCCCACTGGAGGACATCGGGCCCTTATGGAGTCTATTTCTGACAGTTTGGCCAGAAACATGCACATCAGTATCCAGCTGAAGGTCATTTTGTAGGGATCTGGCAGTGCTCCTCCTGTTCCTCCTTGCATAAAGGAGCAGATATCAGCCCTGCTGCTGGATTAATGTTGTATTTATAATTGGAAGTGTAGTGAAGGACAGCCACAGGGGATGCACAAATCAGTGTGTTTCTTCGTGCTAGTCCCAAGCCTGGATAAATGGGGATGGTTACGTCAGGAAGGGCATCTGATGTCAAATTTTGCCAAATCAATATGCGGACAACAATACAAATTTCCATAACGGATCGGTCGAGCCCCAGGTTAACAATGACCGCCACCAGTACTGTTAGTCAACAGGGTGCTGGCGTAAATTGGGCTACTGTTGGCCGAAGAAGAAGAAGAAGAAGAGGGGGGAGACGTGTCCGGAGGCAGGAGGAGAGGAGGAAGATAAAGAGAGTGGAACTGAGGGTAGGAACTTTGAATGTTGGCAGTATGACTGGTAAGGGGAGAGAGTTAGCTGATATGATGGAGAGAAGGAAGGCTGATATACTGTGAGTGCAAAAGACTAAATGAAAGGGGAATAAGGCCAGGTGGATCAGAGGTGGATTCAAATTGTTCTATCAATGTGTGGATAGGAGCAGAAATGGAGTAGGGGTTATTCTGAAGGAACAGTATGTCAAGAGTGTTCTGGAGGTGAAAAGAATGTCAGACAGAGTGATGATTATGAAGCTGGAAATTGGAGGTGTGATGATGAATGTTGTTAGTGCATATGCCCCGCAAGTTGGTTGTGCAATGGATGAGAAAGAAGATTTTTGGAGTGAGTTGGATGAAGTGATGAACAGTGTACCCAAGGGACAGAAAGTGGTGATTGGAGTTGATTTCAATTGACATGTTGGTGAAGGGAACAGAGGAGATGAGGTGTCAAGGAGAGGAATGAAGAAGGTCAGAGGATAGTGGACTTTGCCAAAAGGATGGACATGGCTGTGGTGAATACGTAGAGGGAGGAACATAGGGTGACGTACAAGAGTGGAGGAAGATGCACACAGGTAGATTACATCCTATGCAGAAGAGTCAATCTGAAGGAGATTGAAGACTGCAAAGTAATGGCAGGGGAAAGTGTAGTTAAGCAGCATATGATGGTGATCTGTAGGATGACGTTGGAAATCAAGAAGAGGAAGAGAGTGAGGGCAGAGCCAAGGATCAAATGGTGGAAGCTGAAAAAGGAAAACTGCAAGGTTGAGTTTAGGGAGAAGGTGAGACAGGAACTAGGTGGTAGTGAAGAATTACCAGACAGTTGGGAAACTACAGCAGATGTGGTAAGGATGACAGCAAGAAGGGTGCTTGGTGTGACATCTGGACAGAGGAAGGAGTAAAAGGAAACCTGGTGGTGAAATGGGGAAGTACAGGAGAGTTACAGAGTTAGTGGATGTCAAAGAAGAAGTGGGGTAGTCAGAGAGATGTAGAAACTAGACAAGAGTACAAGGAGAAAGGTGCAAGGTGAAGAGAGAGGTAGCAAAGGCTAAAGAAAAAGTGTATTTCTTTACACTTGTGATGAGTTGTATGAGAGGTTGGACACTAAGGAGGGAGAAAAGGACCTGTACCGATTGGCTAGACAGAGGGACCGAGCTGGAAAAGATATGCAGCAGGTTAGAGTAATAAAGGATAAAGATGGAAACATACTCACAAGCGAGGAGAGTGTGTTGAGCAGATGGAAAGAGTATTTTGAGAGGCTGATCAATGAAGAGAACGAGAGAGACAAGAGGTTAGATGATGTGGAGATAGTGAATCAGGAAGTGTAACGGATTAGCAAGGAGGAACTAAGGAAAGCTATGAAGAGGATGAAGAATGGAAAATCTGTTGGTCCAGATGACATACCTGTGGAAGCATGGAGGTGTTTAGGAGAGATGGAAGTGGAGTTTTTAGCCAGATTGTTTAATAGAATCTTGGAAAGTGAGAGGATGCCTGAGGAGTGGAGAGGAAGTGTACTGGTGCCAATATTTAAGAATAAGGGGGAGGGGCAGGACTGTAGTAACTACAGGGGGATAAAATTAATGAGCCACAGCATGAAGTTATGGTAAAGAGTAGTGGAATCTAGGTTAAGAAGTGAGGTGATGATTAGTGAGCAGCAGTATGGTTTCATGCCAAGACAGAGCACCACAGATTCAATGTTTGCTCTGAGGGTGTTGAAGGAGAAGTATAGAGAAGGCCAAAAGGAGTTGGATTGCGTCTTTGTGGACCTGGAGAAAACATATGACAGGGTGCCTCGAGAGGAGTTGTGGTATTGTATGAGGAAGTCAAGAGTGGCAGAGAAGTATGTAAGAGTTGTACAGGATATGTACGAAGGAAGTGTGACTGTGGTGAGGTCTGCGGTAGGAGTGACGGATGCATTCTAGGTGGAGGTGAGATTACATCAGGGATCGGCTCTGAACCCTTTCTTATTTGCAATGGTGATGGACAGGTTGACAGACGAGATTAGACAGGAGTCCCCGTGGACTATGATGTTTGCTGATGACATTGTGATCTGTAGCGATAGTAGGGATCAGGTTGAGGAGACTTTGGAGAGGTCAGTGGAATGGTGAGGATGCAAGGAGTAGAGTTGGCGAAGGTGGATGAGTTTAAATACTTGGGATCAACAGTACAAAGTAACGGGGATTGTGTAAGAGAGGTGAAGAAGAGAGTACAGGCAAGGTGGGACGGGTGGAGAAGAGTGTCAGCAATGACTTGTGATAGAAGATTATCAGCGAAGGGGAAAGGGAAGGTCTACAGGATGGTAGTGAGATCAGCTATGTTATTTGAGTTGGAGACGGTGGCCTTGACCAGAAAGCAGGAGACAGAGCTGGAGGTACCAGAGTTAAAGATGCTAAGATTTGCATTGGGTGTGACAAGGATGGATAGGATTAGAAATGAGTACATTAGAGGGTCAGCTCAGGTAGGACGGTTAGGAGACAAAGTCAGAGAGGCAAGATTGCGTTGGTTTGGACATGTGCAGAGGAGAGATGCTGAGTATATTGGGAGAAGGATGCTAAGGATAGAGCTGCCAGGCAAGAGAAAAAGAGGAAGGCCTAAGAGAAAGTTTATGGATGTGGTGAAAGAGGACATGCAGGTGATGGGTGTAACAGAACAAGATGCAGAGGACATAAAGATATGGAAGAAGATGATCCGCTGTGGCAACCCCTAACGGAGGCAGCCGAAAGAAGAAGAAGAGTGGGAAGAGAAAAGGAAACAGGACTGTTCCCTGTGGTGCTTCAGTGTTCCTCATATCTGTATCAGAAACTCAGAGTCTGCCTGAGACTTGAGTCTCGCAAACTGCGGTCTGAACAAAACAGATAGCAGAGTACATTATCCAGAACATCATAAACTAATTTAGCTACATATATTTCAGCTTACTCATGAACAAGAACGGCCGGATAGTATTGAAGGCACTACAGAAATCAAAAAACATAATCCTCAAAGTGCTGCCAGCTTTGTCGAGGTGAGAATAAGCCTTGTGGTGTTGATAGCTTATTGCATCCTCCACTCCAATCTTTATTTGATAGGCAAGTGGGTCCAAGTGATCTACCACAAGAGGACTCATATAGTCCAGGACCAGTCTCTCAAAGGGCTTAATGTTTTGAGACGTACAGTGCCACTGGTCTGTAGTCATTTGGTGAAGAAGCACCTGCCTTCTCTGGAACAGGAACAATGCAGGATGTTTTCCATAGCAGCAGCACTTTCTGGAGCCTTAGGGATAGACTGAACAGGTGACAGAGTACACCACAAAGTTGGTCAGCACAAGCCTTAAGAACCCAAGGACTGAATCCATCAGGTCTCACAGCTTTTCCTGTGTGTAGCTTTCTCAGTTGTCTCCTTACTTGGTTTTCAGTTATGTCAGAGTTGAACTCAACACTGGCCATTCCAGTTGACATGGTAGGAGTTGTTGATGTAGCAGGGATGGTGTGGGGAGACTGGTCATTGAAAGAAGGTGGCAGTGGGAGGGACAATCTATTAAAAACTTTGGTCCAGGGCATTAGGGCATTCAGGGCATCCCTCTTCTAGCACCTGAGCGCTGAATTGCATACGTAAGTCCAGTTATTATGCCCAGTCCATCCCAGACATCTTTTATGTTATTCTGAGGGAGTTTGTTTTCTATTTTAGCTTTGTAAGCTTCCTTTCCTTCACTCAGGTTTGTTTCTTTAGCACTCAATCAACAGACTAATTAATAAGCACAATTCCTAACCTAACTAAATAATAATGATCCTTTGGTTATTTATTTGACAACAGTAAATGTAGAGAAACGGCATTTCTTTACAATTACAAAGCAGTCCTACTACTGCACATATTAGTTCTGAGCTTTTGATATGTTTTAGTCATTCTTAACAAATTCTATGTTACTTTTATTGTGTTTGGAAGTTTATTCTGACATTTATGGTAGTAAGAATTACACTAAAAGTGCAGTTTTTAGTACAAATGTTACATTTGTTATACTGTAACCAAAGCATACAACAGAATTTAAAGATGTAAAAAATTCTGAAAGACAAGTGTCTGCTGTTTACTTTTGTAAACATATTATAATTATAGAATGAGGTATGTTAAAGCTATGAACAGTTAAATCAAAGTAGAAGATGACTTGGTTTAAAAGAGAAAAAACAACAGCAAGCTTTGTGAGCTGAAAGTCTTTTTCACTTCATTCTCCACAATATGCTGTGTTAAAACCTGTCACACCTACATGATATAGATAACCACTATTGAATTTAGACTCCTACCTCACTGGCACTTACAAGGCAGAGGCGGAGCAACAAAACAAAATTCATGAAATGAGATAAAACTTGCTTTTCTTGTTCTATCACATTTATTTTTGCCATGTTGGTACTTTGAAAATACTTTTGCAAAATGATAGGGCAGACTCAACTCGTGATCTGCATTGTTCCAAACAGAAATGTGGCTTTATTAACAAAACATTAAATAATGCAATCTGGTAACAAAGTCTTTTGTACTGCCCTGTGCAGGCTCAATTTTGAATGTTTTAACCGCTCCAGATACACTGCAGTTTTAACCTATGTGTCATCTGTTGTGAATGTGATTGTAACAGTGCAAATGCCTAGTTCTTGTTGTACATCACTATGACAACATTTATTATTACAGTAACCACATCTATGCAGAATAATCTATGTTTGTTCAATTTTCTGTTTACTGGATGCTGCTGTGATGTCACTGTCACCTGCACCTGATCACATCAAGCACATACACACTTATTAAATTAGGTTTTACACTATTAGTTTGGAGGACTTTGGTTGATTTAAGTCACTCTCTTGCACGCTTTTAGAAATACCAGTAATAACATTTTTAATTATTATTTATTAATGAAGAATTAAATAACATCACGCAGCACTGTTATCTACAGACCTTATAATGCCCTACCTGTGAAGGCTTTATGGCAGTATAGTTGACCTCTGAAAGATCTGCATTTGCTACATCCACAACCCATATTTTTAAATCCTGAAATACAAAAATAAATTCTATGGTAAAACAAATTTTAGTGGTCAAGCATATACCAATGATGCTGTGATGCTGCTGTGATGTCACTGTCTTTCCTAGACCATAGTCCTTTAATTTAAACTAAATAATGATTCTCTGTTTTGTAATTAATTACCTAATTTTGTTAAAAAGCAAAAATTACAAAACAACAGGAACAATTACGAAAGAATAAAAACTGAAAAACTGATTGATTCCACACAATACTTTAATAAATTTTTCACTACAAATATATCTTTGAAACAAACTTAGTCCTTAAGTGGCTCGGTTCTAGTCTAGCTGCCTGAGGCTGTCCTATGACCAAAGTGCTAGGAGGTAATCACTCAGTAAGATAAAACTAAGAGTCAAGAATCTGTTAGCACACCATGTTTTATTATGTAGGTCAGTTGTCATTGTCAAAAAGTGGTCTTGGAGTCCACCTGTTTCTGCTTGAGAGTGGTCCAAAAGTCCAGCTGCCCCTGCAAGAAAGTGGCCAAGAATCCAGTCACCCCTAAATGAAAGAGCTCTAAAAGGAGCACAGTGCACAACAAAACATCTTAAAGGTCTGGCTTCATCACTTCCACAACTTCTTTTTCAGGTCGGGGCTTTGACACAGCACTTAGATTAAGAAGCAGTCTTTGGGGGTCACTTCATACTATCTTTGAGGAAGCCTCATATTCCATTTCATGAATGCTTTGATGTTTAACTTTTCACCAGTAGCAAAAAATGTACTGTACTTTTTTGATAAAGACAAGATTTAAATTATGATTTTGGTACTGGCTGGTCCTCCAGCAGAATGTGTTTTAGGTCTTTATGATACTAAACACTCCTTTTGAAATGTGTTGTTGGAGAAGCTGAAAAACGTTAATGATAATTTTGATTATCCTGAAGGGAAAGTGGTAATCGAATGGATACTGTAGTATAAATGAGTACATAGTAACATTCAAGATGTTACCTGCTGATAGAATGAACCAGCGGTAACTTCAGCTTTTCATAGTGGTCTTTCTGAAGATCTTAAAAATGACATAGCAAATAATGATAAAGAAAAATCTTTGGAAGAAGGAATTAGTTTAGCCTTAAAGCCTGTGGTAATGACACCATCTGAGAAAGAAAGAGTTTTTGAGTTTTAAATATACCTTTTATTAAACATTAACAATCAATACAAAAGGCAACAAGACATCAAAAAAGAGAACGTCCTATGTAACCTATGACTGAGTACTCTGCCATAATTTCATAATAATTAATTCACCAAAAAGGAAAAACATAATAATTAATTCACAGAACAAAAACACACTCCTTATTAATAATTTTTACAAATTGCATTCATTACACACCACTGTTCTATAAATGTTTAAAAATTGTGGGTCATCCTATAAAACTTGAAATCTAAGAAAATTCTTATTTTTAATTGTGCCTTAAAGAAATCCACCAAATTAATTAATTAATTTTTTCCTTTCTAGTGACACAAATGGCAAGCTTAGCCTGGCCCAATAAAAAAATTGCTAACCTGCTAACATTCTCTTTTGCTCTCACGTTAGCAACACCATAGATAAAAACCTGATTATTAAAACAAACACCCAAAACAGTAAAAACACTGCCAAGTACAGATAAATGAGGTTGAATCCTAAAACAGTAAAGAAAACAGTGAAAAACAGTCTCTCTCTATCTATCTCTTTGTCGGCAAAAAGGACATATATCTGAGATGTTGCAGTTAATTAAAGACAAAAAAGAATTAACTGCCACAATCCCGTGTACAATTGTCCATTGCAGATCGCCAGTTCTCTTATTCAATGGTGGCCTGTACAGACTGTCCAAAATCGGACCGACACTCTCCAACAGTTTATCCCTCCAGGATGTATCCAGGTATCTGCATAATTGGGATTGGTATCGATGAGAAAAGCTTAGAGTAAAAATCAATGGCAAATGCCCTAATTTCCAGCCCAAAAAAGTACTTGGTTGGAGCATCACAATCAAGCTCTAATCAAAGCACCTTGGACTTTATAATCAATCAGTTGTACAAGGGCAGCCTTTCTCACTTTCAACATGTCCAGGTGTTCACTGCCCTTAGAGGAGTCAAAGTCCTGCTGGAGTGCTGCTATCTCTTCCTCTAGTGCTTTCATAGAATCATTTAGGCTCCATGTGACATTTAGCGTATACTGCTGACAGAACTGGCTCAGAGAAGAGAACTGATATATCCTTTCATGCCACTGTTTCCAAAAGTACCTAAAACAATTTTTATAATGGGAGTCCAGACATAAAAAGTTGTTAAAATGCCAATGACTTTTTGACTTTAAGGATGACATAAGAACATTTCAGGTAATCATTGCATGATCATAAAAATTTTTGGGCACAATGACACTGTCTGCCTGTCGCCCCTATTCAGAGTCCTCCATACATCCTTCAATTCATATCGCTCAATGAGTACTTTCAGCTCTCTAGCCGATTGCGGGTGGGGCTCTGCATGATTTCTGTCCAGTACATCATTAAGGGTGCAGTTAAAATCCCCACCTAAAAACACACATTCATCCAGGTCACATTCTGATAAAGTACGCTCAAGACATTTAAAAAAGCGCACTCTTTCTCTGCCAATTGTTGGAGCATAAACGTTAATAAAAACCAACTGGATATTTACTAAGTCAACCTTTACTTTAAGCATCCGCCCTCTTATCACTTCGCAGGCAGACACCGATGTCGGACACACTTGCCTGGATATACCAATGACAATATCAGAGCATTGCTGCCACTCAATTTGTAGAGCAGTGTCGCAGTGCGTCTCCTGCAGGTAAGCCACTGTTAGATATTGCCTCTCAAGGAAGTCACATAGTTTCGCTATCTTAAGAGGGCTCTTACAACTGGCAACATTACGACTCCCAATTTTAAAACCAAAAAAAGTGCTAGTCTTTTAACAGCCTTTGGTGTTTTTAAAGTACTGTCGGAGCTGATACACTCCATGTCTGTATCGCTCCATATGCTTGGAACCACCGATTCTTAAGCAGTGTCCGATATCTCAAAGGACACCCAACTCATTAGCAGTGTCTCCTGGCTCTGATACAGGAAGGTTCTGATTGTCATTATCCCTATTCAGTTTGGGATTGGCATTAAGCCAATCGCTGATCAATTGGACCAACGCAGTCCAGAGATCGCTCTGCTACTACCTGCAGTGTTATTAAATGCAGACACCTTCTCTGCCATATATGTCTGATCTCTGGGGGATCGGGGTTACATCAGGGGTCAGTTGTTTACTTGTATCTGCAGCCTTAATCAACATCTGTGCAATCTCTGCCTACGTGACCAGCTTTGCCACACGTAAAGCATTTCATTGGTTCCAAGGAGATAAAGATAATATAATTGTAACCGTCCACTCTGAACCTCAATGCTATGTTTAACTACTCTGCTGTATTTTTTATAATCAGTAAAACTTGCCTCTGAAAAGACATCACATGTTTCAACTGGGGCGCTTTACATCCTAAAGGTATTCATTTAATGTGTGAGATTTACTGTCCATAGCAAGATAGCTCTCTTTCAAGGGTCTCGTTAGAAAGAAAAGGAGGTACATTAGATAAGGTAAGCTTTTTTGCTGGAGTTGTAACAGGCATTACGGGAGTTAAAGGTATTCCTGATAACAACTCCATTTTCTACCAATCTATGAACAAAATCTGTTCCACCGCACTGCTCATTCTTGAGGCTGAATAGCCAACACACATTCTTCTAGAGAACAGGTCGCTTCTGGCATTAGCTTCACTCCATGTTGTGGAGCTTTTCGAAATCACCGTTCTGAAAACAGACCCCTCCTGAGGACCATTCCAAACCACTTCAACAAAAAAATAAACTGTACAAGAGGGGTTTCAGGGACCTCTGGAAATGTGCTAATTCGCAGGGTTTAGCTAACAGAAAGCCGATTGCAGGAGTCATGGTCAGATGACTGGCGATATGAGACTGTTGAATTCCAGTATTTTATATTTATTTAACGTAAAAACACAACTGAAACAATAAACAAACAAACATGCTGAAGCTAAACCAATATGGCCAAAAGAAAAGTCTGTCGTGAACAGGCAACCAGTTCTGGTTGAGGGTGTGACCTTATTAAACTTCCTCACATAAACAGTTAGAGACAGAATATCAATTAAGAACAAAAAGCAGGAAAACACAGTAAAATCACAAAACTACAAACTCTCCTGTTCTCACTCTCACTTTCTCACAGACAATTCTACTACCTCATTGACTACATACTTGCCAATTATGAAGGAGATGGGGAAAACTAGTCTTAGGGTTAGGGTTTATACTTCACGCTCAGGAAGTGTACGTTCACATATCATCACTACCATGCATTCCCAGCGTTCATTTGAAACATACTCTGAGCACGTCTTCAGAAATTAATGCGACGCATCCTCAAATTGCAGTACCAGCAAAAAATTGGGGGGCGCAGTGTGATCAAGTTGGAACATGACGTCAGAGTTTCTGTTTACTATCATCATGTGACATCAAACCGCTTTGGAGATCCCACAGGATCAATGTGCATGCTTCGATGTTGGATGAATGGTTTGGGGTGGTGAAACGAAATGCATTCGTGGTGCTTTTATATTCAAGCGTTGTATATTCCCCAATGCAATGACTCAATACATTTTAAAGGACCATCTTCAGTGCCGTCTTTTTTTTTCTGCACCTCCATAATAGTATCAGAATGTATGGCAGCATATTTGAGTTACTGAGAAAAAAAAAGGGACACAGTTAAAAGGTCTTTTTGTGATTAAAGTGGAAATTTTGGCTTCTGTCCTTTTCAGAGACATTGTGGCAAGGTGTCCTTGGAATTTAATTGATGTTTCAGGCAATTCACAACACAGCGAAGCTGAATGTTTTCTCACCGTGATGATATCTCGCACTGCCACCTGAAGGAATCTTCCAGATTCATGTAAAGTATGTGCGCAAGAATAAACAGTACACTGCTTGCGTAGCAGTAGCGTCTGCTGGAGCACGCGTCGCATGAAGTATAAACTTAGAAGTCAAGAGTAAAGATGTAGAACTATAGCTAGCTTGCATTTTGACAGTTATGTGAAAAAGTGTTTACTCTTTTCCTGGCATCCACTATTTTGCAAATTTATCACAGTGAATGGCTTCGGATATTTAAAAAAATGGAATATCAAAAAAATGGAAATCGCTAGCTAATGTATTTACTGTAAGTAATAAATGTAGCCAAAACCTTTGTATTAAGACCACATGACCTATGGATGTAGAGGAAAGCCCACCGAGGATGTTCTGAAATTTCACTTGATTTCCCCCTTTTGCACTACTTATTCTCATATTATAAAAATAAAAATAAATCAAGTGTTCCCTTCTGTTTCATAACAATGCCAACTGGGTTGATAAGGACTCATGGAATGGTCCCCAATACAACGGAAGATGTGGCACCCACTTGGGCCAGAGGTTTTTAACATATCTTCTTTTTGGCAATATTAAGACCGTTGTTGCCCAGAAACTGGCAGGCATAAATGACTCCATTCAAATGAGCTTTCAGGTTGAACTTGCCAAAGATAGCCAAAAATTTGTAGAAAATATATACAGTTATGAAAACTATCCAAATCTACAGGCCATTACAAAAAACATATTCATTATGAAAACAAAAAAATGATAGAACTCGAACAAAGTGCATTACTCACATTGGCCCCACTGGGCTTCTCCATCGAAGGATACATTGCATTGTTTAGTGACGTTTCTTCCTAAACATATTTCTAAGTTTAATTTTTACTGACTATACTCAAATTTTGCACTTTATTGTATTCCAGTTTTGCATTCTGTTCAATGTTGTGACAGTTGCTTGTATGGATGATTGCAAAAATGGTTATTACTTTTACTTTTTTTATTTAATTTTATTTAATTTTTAAATCTCTAGTGTAGGTTTATTACTTAGGTACTTTATTTTTGGTCTGGTTCAGACAGGTCACTTGTGTCCTGTATGTTTTCTCTTTACATATAACCAGTGTTTTGTCACAGGGTTCTCACAGCTGGTGGGGGTTCTGGGAGATAAAAGAGTTCCATGTCTGCACAGGTTATCTTTAAATTCATACTGGCAATTTGTAGGCATTTTGCATATGCAGATTCAGCTGTCTACAGCTGATGGGGTGGTGCTGGTTGTGGAAATGGGTTGTATTAGGGATGGTAAAGTAGGGAGGGTGTGAGTTACAGAAGAAGAGCAAAGTTGCAATTTAGAATAGGTGAAGACATGTTAGCTAGAATGACTGGAAGAAGACCATCTGGGGACAAAGACACATGATGATGGAACAGTAAAGCGTGGGATATTATGAAGGCTAAGAAAGATGCAACGAAGACATGATACCAATCCAGGAACATAGAGAAATACACAGGCAGACAAGGAGTAGTGTCATTGTCATGCATTTACACCTGCCTCTGCCATCAAAAATATTTAAGGCTCTAGCATAAGCCGAGTAGGTGGGGTAGGTCCTCTATGACTTGGGGGGCAGAAAAGCTCAATCAAGTGCCGCCTCCACATTATCTGCTTTTTGAAGTCAACTTACGACAGCATATCTAAATATGTTAAATATTGCTTTCACCCAAAACAAGCTGAACTCATTTAGAAAACTCGGTCTTAATTACACTGAGTGCTTTGAGCATGGGAAAGGTGCTACATAAATCAAATATGTTGTTATTATTATTCACTGATCTTGACTTTGCTGACAATGCTGTGATCTTCGTCAATGGAGGCTCTGATCAGGGCTCTCGAAGGACTGAGGAAGGAATCAGTGTGTCTGGACTTGCGAGAGTCCTGGATAAAAACCAAGATCCCGGCCTTTAATGATCTCTTAGGCACAGCCATCAGCAGTGTATCTGTCTGCAGAGAGAGTGTCGACCTTGTTGCGAGGTTTACTTACCTCGGCAGTGACATTCATGTCTCTGGTGACTCTTCCTATGAAGTCAGTAGATGGATTGGGAGAGCATTGGGGTGTCATGTGGTCACTGGAAAGGGGTGTGCTTCCTATCTTGCTAGATGGTTCTGAGACATGGACGCTATCCAGTGACCTGAGATGAAGACTAGACTCCTTTGGTACTATGTGTCTTTGTAGAATCCTTGGGTACCGCTGGTTTCACTTTGTGTCGAATGAGCTATTGCTTATGGAGTCCTGAATGAGGCACATTACCTGCATTGTGAGGGAATGTCAGTTACGGCACTACAGCCATGTGGCACGATTCCCTGAGGGTGATCTGGCTCATAAGATCCTCATTGTTGGGGACCTCAGTGGCTGGACCAGGCCAAAGGGACACACACACATAACACCTAGCTGCAGCAGATAGAGGGTCATTTCCTGAGGGTAGGACTGGACTGCATGTCTGCCTGGGGGGTTGACATCCAGGATCCCAAGCTGTTTCATTGTGTGGTGGGTGCGGCAACGCACTGTACCAGTACATGCTCCCCAACTTGACCTGATTACTATTATTATATTCTACTATATAATAAAAACACCAAGGTCTCTGTGTGCATCTAGTCATTCAGAGCAGTCTGAATGGTCAGTTTGGTTTTGCTGAAACAATTGAAAGAGGAATTGCAAGTGTTAAGACACATGAGAAGGACAAGGGAACACTGAGAGAAACACAGGAAACCGGACAAGAGATGAGAATGGCACCTCAAAAATAATGACACTGAGAACCAGACTTAATGGAAATGCGCATGAGAGGAGTGCTGGTCAAGAGAGGTTCAGATACATGCTGAAAGTTAGGAAAGGTGCCGAGGCTGCACATAGGGCAAGAGACAGCAAACATTTTTAAATAATTGTATTACCTGTCTTTGAGACGTAGTGTGACTAGTTAGAATTAGAATTTTCTAATTATATTGTGATATAGGCCATATTGCCCACCCCTATAATCAGTACATCACTCTGATATATACTTTTAATGATATGCATATATGCTATTTTTGCTATTTTGTTCTTTTTGCAACAAGAATTATTAATTTATTCACATCTTTAAAAATATTTGCTTGTAATAGGAAAATTAGATGTGATATAAGATTTGCTACAATGTTCCTTCAAATGAAAACATCTAGAACAACAAGTAAAAGTCTGAATGCACAATGGGAGGTCTGAAAATTTAAAGTACACCTTCTGAGAAGGATTTAGGAGACATAGCATACTCGACATCTTCCAGACTTGTGTTCAGAAGCCATTAAGAAGGCTAAAAGAATGTCTGGTTATAGGGCACGATGTGTAGAGTGCAAGGAGGAGCTCTATAACGTACTAGTTAGGCCTCATCTGGAGTACTGTATACATAAGACATAGGAGAGCAAGAAAAAGTAGAGCAACTAGGCTGATTCAAGGGCTATAATGATTGAATTATAAGGAAAGATTAAAAGATCTGAGCCTTTTCAGTTTAAGCAAAATATTAATAGGAGGTGTGATTGAAGTGTTTAAAATTATGTAGAGAATTAGTACAGTGGATCAAGACTGCTATTTTAAAATGAGTTCAACAAGAACACAGGAACACAGTTAGAAACGTGTTAAACGTAAAATTTACACAAACATTAGAAAGTTTTTCTCTACACAGACACCCACAGACACATGGAATAAGCTACCAACTAGTGTGATAGACAGTGGGACTTTAGGGACTTTCAAAACTTGACTTGATGTTACTTTAGAATTAGGTGAATAGGAACAGCACGCTTTGTAGGGCTGAATGACCTGTTCTTGTCTACATTGTTTTAATGTTAATGACTATCCACTTTTGATTAGGCTGTGTAATGTTTCTAAATGGAAGATTCTTACAGTGGGAATTAATCAATTTAATAACAGAATGACAGAACTAATGCAATCAATAAAAATGTGTGGTAAATATAGCTTAAATTGGAGTATTTTAAGTAAAAGTTCGATGAAATTCACTACAAACTGTACTGAAATAGAAAAGTAGCATGTGTACAATGAATTACCACATGCAAAGCACTATCTGCAAGGTCAGACTGTTATACAGCATGAGAACATTGTAACAATCTACACAAGAACAGGCCATTCAGCCCAATAAAGCTCACTAGTCCTATCCACTAAATTCTTCCAAAATAACATCAAGTCCATTGTGTATTCAAACCTAACATTTTTATTTCATACATGTAATATTTTACATTAGCTTACATTAAATTTCATCTGCCACAAATCTGTCTAAGCCTGTATGCTGTCCCTTTGTAATGATTCAAATAATTCTGTATTATCTGCCAATCCACATAGCTTGGTATCATCTGCAGACTTAACCATCTTGTTACTTATATTCCAAACCAAATCATTTATATATATATTAAAAATAGCAATAGCCCTAGCACTGACCTCTGCGGAACTTCACTCTTAACATCAGCCAATTCTTACAGGGTTTCTTGCACCATAACCCTGTTTCCTGTGTCTGAGCCAATTTTGCACATTTATTCAAACAACACCCTGAACTCCACTTCTTTTAGTTTGATGACCAACCTCTCTTGTGGCACTTTGTCACATAGCAAGTAAAAAGTGTAATGAACAGTAATCAGAGAAAAATCACACAGTGAATGTCAATGATAAAAACAAGACATGTTATCAATCAACCTGTAAAGGATTTCGGCAGCTTATCAATTACCTTGAGCCATTTCACCAAGAAAGACATAAAAGCTGAAAACTCAGCTAGTAACAGTCAATAAGTTCGCATTCACAGCTGACTTTTGAATGCACTAATAACTGAGAATTACTTCACAATAATGTGTACGGGTGAAGACTAGAAGATGCATTTGCTGGTACTATAGCCAGAAAATCTGTCCAACAAGATACAAGAGCTGTTAGCCTTGCCAAGATCAGCCTGTGTATTACTTATAATTCACAAAACCCTGTGAATTCGTCCCATCAGAGTAGGTGTTCTTAACTGCCTACTTGCCAGTTAACAGGCTGTGCATGTGTCTACTAGAGGATATCAAAATCCCCACTTTTTCTTAACAAACATACAGTACATACTGTATATTGTTTATCAGTAATCTAAAGAAACATTTTGTGAAGTTTCAGCACTCAGATTTAAAACAAATTCTTATACACATAATGTGTGAATAAAACATTTTTGGTAATGTATTAATTTTCTATATTATTTAAAGAAGTAGTTTTTTTTTAACCATTAATGGTTATTATGCGATTGAATGGCAGTGACTAATAATTATAATTTATCATAATTTTCATTCCAAATTAGGAGGCTAACCACAGAAAATACAGGGACATAGACAACATACAAGATTTTTTTTTCTGGAACATTATGACCCACAGTGAAATAAGGAATTCTAATTTTAGAAAATAATTGACTAAGATGATAAAAAGAGCAATCACCATGCCACACTACTCACTGTTTGTTTGTCTCAGTAGTTTAATTATATAGTGTTATGTGGAAAATTAATCAAGTCATGTAGCCTCTGGTTGACTTTTTCCAAAACAAGTCAATTGGGACACAACCAAAGAGCCAAGACCTGAGTAACAGCACCATGGCTATTTTTCCTAATTCTGCTCACTAAACCCAAACCAATATTTGTAGTCAAGATAAGTGATATTGTTTTTGAATTTCCAGTGTTTTCTACTTTAGCAGCAATTTTGACATGTGAACATTTGCTTGTTTATTAATAGGTTGTAGTGGGGCTATACAAAATGTCAATTGTGTTTCTTTAATGTTTTTAGGTTTTGTGTTTTTTCTTTTGACTTTTTTGCATTTAAAATGTACATATAGCTAAAAAAGAGTTTCCTCACTACAAGGATGGCAAGGACATCGCCAAGCAATTTGATACTTTGAAATAGCACTGTTTAAATTCAGGTTTTCCATCATTTTCATTATTTGGGACTTGACCAGTTTTCATCCATTTCTCATCTCTACAGATTCTGTGATTTCATTGGACTTTTTTGTGTACATGAATGCTTGTTTATCATTTTATAATTTATGTATGTTTTTTGGTTAAGATAAGGGAGGTCGGGCCATATCAGTTTTTTTTTTCTTTTCTCTAACACTGTATATATTTGCACATGCATTAGGGTCAGGGAATACAGGGTTTTTCTGTGTTATATGTCATTCCTTTTCCCATATATTAATTTTTTTACTTACTGAACCTTTTATATATGTCTACCTAATTTTTTTTACTGTCAACTGGGGAGCTTGAGTGGAGGACAGGTAAGGAGCTAAAAGGTAAGTACAGTTTGACTTGGCTGAGTTTGAACTAGACTCCAGCTCAGTTGGAGTGTGTAACTTGTCACCATTGGAGCGTGAGCACAACTGTTGCATATTGGTGTGCTTTGATAGACATCCTTACTGATCAAACCTCATATTTACTAAACTGTTACGATCCCCGCTACCCGATATCTGTATCATGTATTTTTTGCAGTCAGAGCAGGAGGACTCCAATTATACTTTTCTTTTAGATCAAATGAAGTTTCTCCAATGTTGTCTTTAATTAGTTGTGTTAGCGAATTAAAAGAGTGGATGGATGAGAACTACTTGTCTTTAAACACAGAAAAAACAGAAATGTTAATTATTGGAGGGAATGAATCTAGGAATTATCTTTGACTGTAGCATGTCATTTAAAGCACACATTATAAAGTTGGCCAAATCATGTTTCTTCCATCTTAAAAACTAGGGGCCTCTGCCTCCTGTTCGCTTCACTTGCCAATCCCCGGGCGGGTGCTATGCACTTCCCACTTCGTGGCTCTGCCACTCGAGTATGGGGAAGCGGATGTGCAATTTAAACAGATTTTTATTTTCATGGGAATTGTTACATATGCATAATAGACCTAACTATTTTACATTACAGAGAATAATTAACCATAGTAAAAAAAGTAAAACGTAATAAATTGAAAGAAAATTATGTTTCATGTTGCTTACGCGTAAGAGGTTTTCATTGCATTATACATTTTCGTTCTGGCTTTGAAATGAACACGCAAATACTTTTTAAACTTACACTTCTACTGTAAAACTTCAGTAAAAACAATATTTGGAATTACCTTTTGGTCAATATAGCATTAAATTTTGATTCCGTGTTAGGACTTACATTGTGACAACGCTGCTCATTAGTAAACATCGTTTCTTTCTCTCTAATAAATAAACCGACTTTTTCGAATGTTTGTCCCTGTGATTTGTTAATTGTCATAGCAAAAGCTATTCTAATGGGAAACTGTAAACATTTTAATACAAATGGCATATCAAGATCTCCTTTGGTGTCAAATGTTATCCGTCGAAGATGTACTACATTACCTTTCTTGTCGCCTGTTAAAATTTTACATGTCAGAATTGTTCGACCAATTTTGAATACAACTAATCTTATCATATTGCATAGCCCATCACTCATACATAAATTATGCAGTAACATTACAATACATCCTTCTATCAACAGTAATTAGGCCGGTGGAAGACCGGACAGTGTTAACGGTTGTAGATAATATTGTAAGTTGACGTTTTCATCTTCCGCGCCACCGCCAGGACTGGGATAAGTGGTTCCCAGAGCTTAGGTTTGTCTTAAAACTGCTGTGCACAAATCTACAGTCAAAACTTCTGCTTTGGTTGCATTAGGCAGATAGCTTAAGTGCCAACTTGACTGACTCATAGCCTATTTCCTGATACTTGATCATACTATAACATACAGAACTTGGAACAATTGCGGAGAAGAGTTCACATGAGGATGGTGGGTACTACATTCCAGCAAGCTAAGTATTATACCTATTGCTGAGAGGTACACTTAGTGGCAGGAGAATTAGTCTGGACTAGAGCCCACCACCTCTTGGATGCTGCACGTAAATTCTCAACCAAGCTAGCGCCTAAATGGGAAGGACCAG
>JANRMT010062791.1:3392051-3434642 GCA_026402145.1 Polypterus bichir lapradei | reverse complement strand
GGCTCACTCTTGATATCCGGAGGAACATTGTGTCTTATGTATTGAATGACTGGGACAGGTTCAAGGTGTGGACTGATGACGGTACAGGAGATAATTATACTACACAGGAGCACTAGAAGAGTGAAATGCTTAAGTGTACCGAAATGGCCAAATATTTTACACCTTTGGACAACCGCCAATGCCTCTTAAACATCTTAGATTCACAGGTGACGATTTCAGTAGTGGACACTTTGATGTTTAGAAATGTTTAAACTCTCAAAAGCTGGATGTGAAGTTATCAATGAAACTGGTTGTATACTTACAACGCTTGACAGATGCCGAATGTCTCTTCAACACAAGTCCTACAAATACTGTCGTAATTGAAGCAAATCATGAAACTCAAACTGATTATGACAGCAGCAATCCAAGCTGTGAGATTTGAAACAAGATTACTGTTCACATGGCCAACTGTACATTGCATGCTCAAGAGTAAGCTCAGTGCACAGCTACAGCTTGGTCATATTACAACTGGAGGGCCGAACTGACAACGTGGCATACAAAGAGATCCTTAACAAATAATTATTGGTATATTTTCCCTCATTTTTTAAAAGGTTTAATTGTCTTCTTAATAAAAATTTTAAGGCAGTACTTCGCCGCTGCGAAGCGCGGGTTTTTTGCTATTACATGACAATGGCCAATGTCAAACTGTACTGCGGACCTTCCTTGTCCACAAAAGTGAGGATGGGACCTGTAGTGGGGCAACATAAAATTTCAATTGTGCTTTTATAATGTTTAAGTGTTGTGTTTTGTCTGAGCTTTTGCCATATAAAATGTTTATACAGCTAAAACACAGTTTCCTCACTACAAGGACGGCAAGGACATCACCAAGCACTGCACATGACCCTTTAGAAGGTGGGGTTTCCTGTTACTTCCAGGTTGTTTATAGTTTAAGTTAGGACCACACAATTTGAAAAGATAGAGGGAAAGGGAAAGAGGAGACATCAAACAACCGGGATCCAGCAATTCAAGCACTGCTATTATTGCATCAAGGGCATCTGCAGATCATCACTGTTCATCTGGTTACACATGATAGTAAGGTATTTAGGACTTTTCATCATCCATTTCCCACGACTATCAGACTGCTAATCAGGAGTCATCGGAGAGACTGTATTGATGCGTACTGTTACACTGTTTGAATTTGGGTTTTCCATCATTTTTATTATTTGGAACTTGGCCAGCTATCATCCATTTCTCATCTCTATAGTTTCCATTATTTCATTGGACTTTTTTGTGTACATGAATGTTTTGTGCCAGGCATGGAAGATGAATGTTGCTTTGTAATTTATATATGTTTTCTGGTTAAGATAAGGGAGGTGGGGGCTGTATTTGTTTTGTTTTTTTTTTCTTCTTTTCTCTAACAATGTATATATTTGCACCTGCATCAGGTTTGGGGAATACAGGATTTTTCTGTTATATTTCATTACTGTTCCCATATATTCATTTTTTTTTAACATACTGAACCTTTTATTTATGCCCATTGTGGACTTGAACCTGGACACAGACAGACGGACATCGTTGGCTCCACCACACACTGTTTATTTACAATATATTTACAATAATGTCAGTGCACGTCCCAGTGCCTCTTACACCGTTCCCCCAAAGTCCAGGCCACACAGTCAAAATGCCTCTCTGGCCATCTCCAGTCCTCTCTCCAGCTCCGTCTCTCTCCCACCCGACTTCCGCTCTCGACTGAAGGGAGGCGGCTCCTTAAATAGGAACCCGGATGGGCTCCAGCTGCTTCCCAGCACTCCTCCATAGACACACCCCAGTGTGGCGGAAGTGCCGGCTGCGCACCCGGAAGCTGTCCGGGTGTCCCCTGTCATCTTCCCCCCAGCACTTCCTGGTGTGGCGGAAGTGCTGGGCTCCAGGGAGATTCAGGCACCGGGGCGCTGCCTGGCGGTGGCCACGGGTCCCTACAGGGCTGGGCTTCCAAGCCCTTTACCCGTGGCCCCCAACATAACCAGGGCGGATGCCCCCTCGCGGTCTGGAGGAGGTACAAGCCCTCCTCCAGTCCTCCTGGCCGTCCCGGCCGGGCTCCAGCCCCGGCCGGATGCCACACCATCTTATTTGTTTTTACCATCAACTGGGGAGCTTGAGTAGAGGGCAGGTAAGGAAATAAAGGATAAGTATGGTTTTACGTGGTTTATTCCGAAACTCCAATATAAAACAGCCTACTTTAAACATTTTCTGGTTGTTTATGCCATAATTTAACATTAAACATGCAAGTGGGTAACATTAACATAGCTACCCTTTAGCAGTCAGTGTCACTTGCCTTGATAACTAATATGCATGTCATTCAGATACAACTGAGAGCAAACTCCACAAAAAGAGTGAATTAAAAATAAATAAAATGAATTACCTAAAGTTTTTCCGGCGCCGCATCCGAGTGGCAGCCTTTTCCAGCAGCTCCGTATATGACTTTATCTTTTTACCTTTTTATCTCTATTTTTCTCTATTTCACTGATCACTTCTACCACTTTCTTTTATGTGGAATTGCTCCCTGGACACTTTTTACTATTGTTACTACTTGACATGGATTTTTACACTCCGAGAATCGCCTGTTCAAGTAGTCAGCTTAAAGCACTGAGAAGAAATGCTCATGCCGGTGTGGTTCCTTATTTAACTGACGAGGTAAGAAGACGATATCGGGGCAGCCGAGGCGGCGCAAAGATAAAAGATAAGATTAAATCGAGACAACTTGAGAGAAAATGGCGTTATAAACCGTCGGTGCCTTCTGTGATCCTGGGAAATGTGAACTCACTACCAAATAAGATCGACGAACTGGCTGTGCTGGTGAAAAATTTCAGAACCTACAGAGAATGCAGCTTGCTGTGTTTTAGTGAAACGTGGCTAACAACTACCATCCCAGATGCTAACGTGGAGCTACCCGGGTTTAGCACAGTTAGAGCGGACAGAGACGCAAGTACCTGCGGGAAGAAGAAAGGAGGAGGACTCGCTCTCTATGTTAATACAAAGTGGTGCAACTCAGGAAATGTAAACGTTAAAATCTCCAATTGCTGCAGGGACATAGAACTGTTGGCCGTAAGTCTGCGTCCCTATTACTTGCCCAGAGAGTTTGAACGCGTGATTGTTGTTATTGTTTACATCCCCCCTCAAGCGAATGCGGAGATAGCGAGTGACATCATCCATTCCACAGTTGCTAAGTTACAAACGCAGCACCCTGAGGCACTTGTGCTAATCGCTGGAGACTTTAACCATGTAACGCTGGACAAAACATTACCTGCCTTCTCCCAGTATGTGGATTGTAACACCAGGGGAAACAGGACTATCGACCTACTGTATGCAAACGTTAAAGACGCATACAGCGCCACCCCGCTGCCTGCGCTTGGGAAAGCAGATCATAACCTGGTTCTGCTACAGCCTCAATACAAACCAAGAGTGAGGGCGCTACCTACAACCACACGCTCATTCAGGAAGTGGTCCCCTGAGGCAGAGCAGGCTCTGAGAGACTGCTTTGGAACTACAGACTGGGATATACAGGTATTCCTGGGGTCACATAGTGAGAACATTGAAGAGGCTGTTGAATGCACAACTGATTACATCAACTTCTGTATGGACATTGTAGTTCCAGTAAGAACAGTACGCTGCTATGCTAACAACAAGCTATGGGTTACAAGTGACATCAAGGGCCTTTTGAACCAGAAGAAAAGGGCTTTTAAAGGTGGTGATCAGCATGAGCTCAAGCGCGTGCAGAAGGAACTCCGAGTCCAACTCAGGGCGGCGAAAGAGCAGTACAGGAGAAAGCTGGAGCAGAAGTTGCAGAACAACAGCATGAAGGAAGTGTGGGATGGGATGAAGATTATCACTGGCTGCAGCTCGAAGCGGGGTGCCGCCATCGAGACAGACGTGGAGAGAGCAAACCAAATGAACAACTTCTTTAATAGGTTTGATCACCCTAACCCACTATCACCTCGGAGTACTGCATCCTCCAACCATCCTTCTGCTGATACCAGCATAGGTGAGACATCCCCACCCACAATTACAGCAGCCCATGTGAGCAGAGAGTTGAAAAGACTTTGTGCCAGCAAAGCAGCTGGTCCAGATGGTGTATCGCCACGACTGCTGAAGGCCTGTGCGTTGGAACTGGGGAGTCCTCTACAGCACATCTTCAACCTGAGCCTGGAACAAGGGAGAGTCTCAAGGCTTTGGAAAACATCTTGTATCACCCCTGTCCCAAAGGTATCACATCCTAGTGAGCTGAATGACTTCCGGCCTGTTGCTCTGACGTCACATCTGATGAAGACCATGGAGCGGCTGCTGCTTCACCACCTGAGGCCACAGGTCCGCCACGCCCTCGACCCTCTGTAGTTCGCATACCAGGAGAAGGTGGGAGCGGAGGATGCCATCATAAATATGCTACACCGATCCCTCTCCCACCTGGACAGAGGCAGTGGTGCTGTAAGAATTATGTTTTTGGACTTCTCTAGCGCCTTCAACACCATCCAACCTCTGCTCCTTAGAGACAAGCTGACTGAGATGGGAGTAGATTCACACCTGGTGGCATGGATTGTGGACTATCTTACAGACAGACCTCAATATGTGCGTCTTGGGAACTGCAGGTCTGACATTGTGTTCAGCAATACAGGGGCGCTGCAGGGGACTGTACTTTCTCCGGTCCTGTTCAATCTATATACATCAGACTTCCAATATGACTCAGAGTCCTGTCACGTGCAAAAGTTCACTGATGACACTGCTATTGTGGGCTGCATCAGGAGTGGGCAGGAGGAGGAGTACAGGAAGCTAATCAAAGACTTTGTTAAATGGTGCGACTCAAACCACTTACATCTTAACACCAGCAAAACCAAGGAGCTGGTGGTGGATTTAGGAGGCCCAGGCCCCTCATGGACCCCATGATCATCAGAGGGGCCCAGGCCCCTCATGGACCCCGTGATCATCAGAGGTGACTGTGTGCAGAGGGTGCAGACCTATAAATATCTTGGAGTGCAGCTGGATGACAAATTGGACTGGACCGCCAATACTGATGCTCTATGTAAGAAAGGTCAGAGCAGACTATACTTTCTGAGAAAGTTGGCATCCTTCAACATCTGCAGTAAGATGCTGCAGATGTTCTACCAGACGGTTGTGGCGAGTGCCCTCTTCTACGCGGTGGTGTGCTGGGGAGGCAGCATAAAGATGAAAGACGCCTCACGCCTGGACAAACTTGTTAAGAAGGCAGGCTCTATTGTAGGAGTAAAGTTGGACAGTTTAACATCTGTGGTAGAGCGATGGGCATTAAGCAAACTCCTGTCAATCATGAATAATCCACTGCATCCACTGAACAGTGTCATCTCCAGGCAGAGGAGTAGCTTCAGTGACAGACTTTTGTCACTGTCCTGCTCCACTGACAGACTGAGGAGATCGTTCCTCCCCCACACTATGCGACTCTTCAATTCCACCCGGGGGAGTAAATGCTATTTTTTTTTTTTTTTTTACATTTTTTTCATTTTTATTACTATTTAATTTAATATTGTTTCTTTGTATCAGTATACTGCTGCTGGATTATGTGAATTTCCCCTTGGGATTAAGAAAGTATCTATCTATCTATCTATCTATATCTAAAGAAATGGCAACACTATAAATTTTTCAAATGTGAATCTAACACTAATGCAACTTTGTGAACGCAAATAATAGAAGACATAGAAAAGGACAGTAGATTAAACAATGAGATCAATGAGGTAAAATGAGTCACTGATTGTGAAACTAATTAGATCAAAAATTTGCAACCATAATGGGCCCAGAGAATTTACCTTTAGACCCAATATGCACAGCAATATCTCAGATCATTCACTCAATATGCAATTAACATTTATTGAGCTTCTGTAAAATTAAGTGCTAGATAGATAGATGATTGATCTATCTATCTATCTATGCTTTACAGAGCTACTTTACATACTCAATTCTTTTGGCTCATAAAAATGACTAAAACTGTTTTTCAGAGCAGGATTTACATTGTTTGCATAACATGTTACACTGCTCTTTGTCTTTCTAACCAGTTTTTCAGAATTGTTTCTTTATATTTTTTTTAAACAATCTGTTATTTTGTAGCGTTAAATGTACAAAAGGTCCCTACCTGTTGTCTTAGTCATAAACCAGAAAAAAAGTTAAAAATTGTAGTTGTAAGGGGGAAGACATATGATTGTTAATTGATTCTATGGTTAAATGCAAGGTCCATGCCACTTTGAGCTACATTCATAAATGAAAATGTGCTATAGAAATAAATTTTGTTGTCTGTTGCACTGACCTCTGTAATGATGAAGTCATTTGATCTGATTCCTCAGCATCTCAGATCTGTCACAAATTCTCTGTCTGACCCACTACAGTTTGCTTACCATGTCAAATGGACAGTTGAGGAGGCGGTGAACATGGCTTTCCACTATATCAGGCAGCATTTAGAATCTCCAGCTACTACTGGCAGTACCTAATTTGTGGATTTCGGTTCTGCCTAAAGTTAAATCATACCAGAGTTTCTCCATAGCAAACATCTTAGCAAGAATGTGGACTGTGCCACACATCTCTAGATCTCTGACTTTCTAAGTAGCAAATTTTAAAACATAAAGATAGACAAATGTCAGTAAGGGTCCCCTCAGGGCTGTGTTCCATCTCCTGTCCTTTTCTCTCTCTACACAAAATACTCTTATTTTAAACTACTGAAGTTTTCTGATGACACCACCCTGATTGGCCTGATCACAGACAAAGATGCAATGACATATTGGAGGGAGGTGGATAGTATGACAACGATGGAAATATGATCAAAGACTATACTCACACAGGCAACTGTCTCTTTCAGTTATTACCATTGAGGAAATTTTACCAGTCACTAAAGGCAAAAATTACTAGACATATAAACCAGTTTCTTTCCTACTGCAGTCACTAATGGTTAAATACAGGCAATGATTCATCTCTGTCTTCTCTGATTTTAATTCTCCTCCATTCAATAAAAATTATGTTTATTTTGTGTTTATGTTTGTTGTGTCTTTATACAGGATTTACATAATACTGTATATTAGTGGAAGGGAGTGCAATTCTATTTCACTGATTACTTAGCGAATATTAATGACTGTGTTCAATTCACAGTCCTTGATGCTTCTCTTTGCCTCTCCCCTTTCTCTGCCATCTTTTTCTTCTTCTCATTTCTTACTTTGAGAAATGGGATTCATGTGGTTTTAAAGGAAGGTTGAAACTTCTCCTGACTGGATTCATGTCACTTTGAGTTTCAAAATTTGTGTTTTATCATAGGCAAGTTCCTCTGTCCAACAGAGCTGTCATTTGCTCTTATTCCTTGAATGATAGGTTTTGGTTTTTCCTTGAGTCCATTTTGTGCCTTCTGGCTCAAGAGGTCTACAGGGGAGCCTCTGGAGAGATGTTAGTGCAAATCTGATTTAGACTTATCTTATCATATTAAGCACAGGCAGATCCTGCTACAAACTGTACTTCAGCCACTTTAGTTTGGAATGGAAATGGGAGAAGGTGCATCTCTGTTATAACTGCTTTCTTAACAAGCCTGGTGTGCCACTAAATCCTAGCAGAATAGGCAATGTCCATTTTGTCCTACAAAGTACACATAATTGTCTAAGAAACTAATAACCTTTATAATTGCATTTTGGACTGCTCCAAAAAATAAGATGAAATATCAAAGGTTTGTGATCAGCCTGTTTCCTCAAATGCCCCATGTATGAAGTTACTTAAATAGTGTATTAAACAGTGTACTTATTTCCCATGACATAACTGACGATATAGTCTTCCCTAATGTTCTTCCTGTGCCATGCAGCAGTCCAGTATGAATGAGGAGTTTAAAAGGCTTAATGCGTGGCTCAACTCTTGATGTAGGGTAGAAGTGTATAGGTTTATGGGGCATTAGGACTCCTTTGGGAACAGATGGGATCACTTTTGTCATGACGAGTTTCATCTGAACTGGAGGGGCACCATTGTGTTGTGGAGGTATATTAGTAGGTTAGTCGAGGAATGTTTAAACTAGATTATGGGGGCACAGAGAGTTTAGGAGTGTGTATATACAGTGTGTTTATAGACTGCCCAATGCAGACAGTAATTTCAATGCACATCTTTTTAGTAATATTAAAAAGGCAAGTTTGCAGGGAAATATTATAGGTATGGGAGACTTTACCTACCCAAATACTGACTGGGATAACCTTAAAAATAGTGGAGTTTTTAGAAGTAATCAGTGAGTGTTTTTTAACACAGTATGTAAAGAACCAATGCGCAGGGAAGACTGGGTAGAATTTAGGGTGTAGAGGTGATTGAACCACTAGAGTCAAGTGACCGTAAGTTGTTTTGGAAGAGTGTGGATGCAAAGACTATAACAGTGAAGTTTAACTTTGGTAGGGCAAATTTTAAAAAAATCTAAGGAGGAAGACTGGAGACAATTGAGGAGCAGTGGAACAGGTTTAAAAGCATTTTACATGTAATGCAGGACAGGTACATACCTACATTTGGAATTAGTAGGACATTTCAAAAAACTCTGCAGTGGGCTTATAAAGAGTTGCAAAAGAAGTAAGGTGAACAAGACTAATAACTTCAATGTGAATAACAGCGGCATATGAGACATATATGCACATGAGGGCAACCATTAAGAAGGATATTAGGGAGGCTAAAAGGTAGTTAGGGTGTACTCACAGTAGGCACGTTTGCATAACGTGGGCCCAGACACGCTTTTGTCATGACCATGCAATTTTGTGTAAAGTCAAAACAACATCCGAAGACGGTGTGACAGCATGCATGTCAAAATGATTTTACTCATTTTGTGGTTGTTTTGGAGTCATGTAGGGTAGAAGAACACCCTACCCTCTTAAAGATTTATTGAGTGGGCAGTGCAGAATTTTGCTGTTAATCATGCTGCACGTCCAAGAATATTTTTATGGTTACAAATCATGTTAAGGGAGGAATCTGCAGCTTTTCTTTCCAACTACAGTTCACACTCATGTGTAAGGTGAGAATAAAAACCTGTTTTTAACTCAGAAGATAATGAATGAAATAAGAATTACACTATCTGACTTGTCGCATCATTGATGTCATGTCTGTTTTCCATGCTCAGGCACGTTTAGCAATCACACTGTTCCCAAATGCTACCGAACCATGCTCGGGCCCACCTCTTCCAAGCGGGCCAGGGCATGGTGCGGTTAGTCCGGCAGGGAGAAATCACACTAGTCAAACGAACTAGACTTTGCAGGGTTACATATGGACAAATGTGCTCGGGCATGGAACAAATTGCCAGTGTAAGTACATCCTTAGAGCAGGATGTAGCAGATAAGGTGAAGATGACCCAAAGAGATTCTTTCAGTATTTTAGTAGCAAAGGAACAGTCAAGGAGGAGGTGAAGTGCATCAACAATAGTAAAAAAGAATTAAAAAACCCAGTGAAAACAGACACTCTAAACTAGCATTTTTCTGAGGTCTTCATATGAAATGAAGAAAATAACCTTGCAGCAAACTACTAAGGCAGTACTGAGTGATTTGGAAATTGTAGAGGGAGAAGTACTGCTTAGACTAAATAGGCTGAAATCAAGCTAATCACCAGGACCAGATGATATTTACCCTTGAGTTCTTAAGAAGGTTAGCTAGTACATATCTAAAGCCTTTATACATACTGTTTAGGAAGTTACTGCACTCTGGGGAAATTCCAGAGGACTGGGTGACCAGGCAGATCCAAGCAACTATAGGCCAGTAAGCTTAATGTGCATCACAGGTAAATTAATGGAAGGAATTATTAAGGCAAGATTCAGCAAGATTGACTTTTAGAAAGCATTTTAATAGGTGCCATATGAGAAATTAGGCATTAAACTAAAAGAAGTGGGAGTTCAATGTGTTGTGTGTAAATGAGTGCAGAATTGGCTCAGACACAGGAAGCAGAGGGTTATGGTGTAGGGAACCTTATCAGAATTAGCTGAGGTTAAGAGTGGTGTTCCACAGGGATCAGTGCTAGGACCGCTGATATTTCTAATATATATATAAATGATTTGGAGAGAAATATACATAACAAATAATTAAGTTTACAGATGATAATAAATTAGGTGGATTGGCAGATAATTTGTAATCCGTTGAATCATCGCAGGGGGCTTGGACAACATACAGGCTTGGGCAGGTTTATGGCTGAAGAAATTTATTGTAAGTAAAGTATTACATGTAGGAAATAAAAATGTTAGGTTTGAATACACAATGGGAGGTCTGAAAATCGAAAGTACATCTTATGAGAAGGATTTGCGAGTCATAGTGGACTTGACAATATCAACTTCCAGAAAGTGTTCAAAAGCCATTATGAAGGCTAACAGAATGTTAGGTTATAAAGCACAATGTGTGGAGTACAAGTCACAGGAGGTTATGCTCAACCTTTATAATGCACAAATGAGGCCTCATCTGGAGTGCTACATACAGTTTTGGTCTCTAGGCTGCAAGAGGGACATAGTAGCAGTAGAAAAAGCCCAGAGTAGATTAACTAGGCTGATTCCAAGGCTACAAGGGATGAACTATGAGTAAAGATTAACATAGATGAGCCTTTTCAGTTTAAACAAAACAAGGTTAAGAGGAGGCATGATTGAAGTGTTTTATAAAATTATGAAGGGAATTAGTACAGTGGATCGAGACTTATTTTAAAATGAGTTTATCAAAAGCACAGGGACACAGTTGGAAACTTGTTAAGGGTAAATTTCGCACACAGATTAGCAAGTTTTTGATTACACAGAGAACCATAGACACATGGAATAAACTATCAAGTAATGTAGTTAAGAGTAGGACTTTAGGGGCTTTCAAAACTAGATTTGATGTTGTTTGCAGAAGAATTAAGTTGATAGGTGAGTTTTGTTAAGCTGAATGCCCTGTTCTCATCTGGACTGTTCTAATATTCTATATAATATCACCAATTCTCTTAATTGTACAACAGTTTCTGCAGAATACTTGAAACTTAGCTTAAAACAGTATTCAAGGTGTTTTTTATATTTCTGAGTTAATTTAATTTTTTTAGTTTCTAATTAGGTTACACATGTACCCTAGGTGAGCTATTTGAAAAGTGCTTCATTACAAACTACATTTGTTTCATAATAAACACGAGTGAATGAGCTTATTGTGTTTTGTCACATATGTTTTGAAAAAACATTTTTATCCACTGGTTTTTGTGATTTATGAAAAACAAATTCAGGAATCTTCATAACTTGAAAATGCTGTGTGAGCCAGTGCCCTATATGGAAGTCAGTTACTCAAGTAACATTGTTTTACTGTCTTCTTCCATACAAAACATTCTAATTTTCCATGCTGTGTTATCTATGTGTTTAATTTTCCAAACTTATATGTATTTCTGTTATGTTAACTGCTTTAACATGATTTGTATATTCTCTGAAAATTGTTATTTAAAGCATCTGGTAAGGGGATTATTGGGTAAAAATAATATATAGTGTTATCAATTTAAAAATTATTTTATGAATTCCTTTTTCATCCAAATGTTTCTATACTAGATAATTTTTAAAAATAACTAGGGGCCTCTGCCCAAGTTTACAGAATTAAAATCATCTAGTTATGATCTGCAACAAATGCACTTATTTAATTTTTCATGAAAGTTTTAGATTTTAGGAATAAAATCCATGTTTACCATATAAGAACCCCTTAATATCAGGTCTTTATATGCTTGCTATTATTTTTTAAATGTATGCGCTTTTGACTCCCCTATTAAAAACAACATTAATTAATTAACACTATATGTTGATTTTATATACAACAATCCCAATTCCAAAAAAGTTGGGACAATGTGGAAAATACTAAAAAAAACGAGTGATTTGTAAATCCTGTTCACCCCGAACTTAAATGAAAAACTACAGCAATTTTTTTTTACATTGAAAATGTTATTCTTTTTTTGAAAATATATACTCATCAACTTTAAAAACAGTAACATACATTAAAAAAGTTGGGACAGTTGAGCGTTCACCACTGTGTTATATCACCATTTCTTTTTTACACTTATTAAATGTGGGCACGGTGGCGCAGTAGTAGCGCTGCTGCCTCGTAGTAAGGAGACCTGGGTTTGCTTCCCAGGT
The DNA here is from genome assembly GCA_026402145.1 of Polypterus bichir lapradei. Taxonomy (NCBI): domain Eukaryota; kingdom Metazoa; phylum Chordata; class Cladistia; order Polypteriformes; family Polypteridae; genus Polypterus; species Polypterus bichir. The sequence continues at coordinate 3,422,548 of JANRMT010062791.1, read as the reverse complement.
CCTCCCTGTGTGGAGTTTGCATGTTCTCCCCATGTCTGTGTAGGTTTCCTCCCACAGTCCAAAGACATGCAGGTTAGGTGCATTGGTGATCCTAAATTGACCTTTTTGTGTGTGTGTGTGTGCTCCGGTGGGCTGGCACCCTGCTCGGGGTTTGTTCCTGCCTTGCGTCCTGGGATTGGCTACGGCAGACCCCTGTTACCCTGTGTTTGGACTCAGCGGGTTGGAAAATGGATAGATGGGTTGGATAACGACTGACTTATTAAATGTTTTGGCATTGAAGACACAAGTCAGTATAAGTTTAAGAAGTGGAATGTTATTCCATTAACCTATTATTTCACTGCACAATTGTACACAGCCTTCAATGCCATATTTTGCTTTTCATAATGTGTCACATAGATCATGACTGCAGTCAGGCCAATTGAATACCTGCACTGTTTACTCAGTCATAGACTTGTAATCTGGGCGGAATGTGGTTTGGTGTTGTCTTGCTGGAAAATCTAGTGATATTTCTGGAAAAACAACTGGATGGCAGCAAAGTTGTACATACTAGTAATGGCGTACTGCAAGATAATTGCAGTGAATACACTTGATTCATAGTTTTCATACTCTTTCTCTGTACGTTTAGCATTTGTTTGCTCAGAGGTTGATGTGCTTGCTGCTTCCTGAGCAGCTCTTCTTTTCTCCACCCTAGCGGCCCGCTTCTTCTCTTTTTCCTTCGGCATCTTTTCATGTTAAAACTGATTAAGTCAGTTTTTGTGTTGCAATGACTTAGTACGTTTTTCTTAATTATTCACTTAAGTTGGCACTTAAGTCTTCAGTCTGCTGCAAGAATGATTTAAGATATGAAGAGGAAGGGGAAGTGACGGCGAAGGTGGTAAGGGATGAGAACGATGCACATACGCATGTGCCGCACGGCCGCCCTGCTACGCGCTGCTGAGAGTGGATTCTATCCATCCATCCATTTTCTAACCCGCTGAATCCGAACACAGGGTCATGGGGGTCTGCTGGAGCCAATCCCAGCCAACACAGGGCACAAGGCAGGAACCAATCCCGGGCAGGGTGCCAACCCACCACAGGTGGATTCTACAATAAAATAAAATAAAAAGAATAATAAATATCATTACCCTGAAAGCGGACAGTAGAGGTCACTTAGTATATGTGTACCAAATTTCAGGTCAATAGGTCAAACGGTTTGTGAGCTACAGGTGATTTAAAATCCTGGAGAGACAAATGGACAACCATAGTAACATACTATATAAGATCTTTCACCATTAATGGTTCCCTCACAGATGTGCAAAGTACCTATGCCATGAGCACTAATACACCCCCATACCTTGACACATGTTGACTTTTGGAGATGATGGTGATAAAAGCTTGGATGATCCTTTTCCTCTTTGGCGATGGCTGTTTTTTTTTTTTTTTTTTTCAAAAAAAATATCTGAAATGTTGATATGTCAGACCATGAAACAGAATTCCTCTGTGATATTTTCCACTATAGATGAGACAGAGCCCAGAGAGGTCAATGGCAGTTCTGGACAGCATTCGTATATGGCTTCCGTTTTGCATTATTAAGCTTTAACTTGAATTTGTGGGTGTAGTAGTGAATGGTATTGATTGACAAAAGTTTACCAAAGTATTCCCCAGCCCTTGTCATGAAATTACAGACAAATAACAGTTTTTAAGATGATGAAGTCTGACGGATTGGAGATCACATGTATTCAAAATCACTTCTTGACCTTTGCCTTCATGCACCGAGATTTAACCAGATTCCTTGAAACTTTTTATTATATTTTGAATTGTAGGGGTAGGCTTTTTTAGGAGGCTCTTTAAATATTATATAACATGATTACCTGTTAAACATCACCTGTTTCCCATCGCCTTGTTATTTTTAACTGGTCACATCATTATTAGTCCTAAACTACCACTTGTCCCAAAGTTTTTGGAATGTCAGTTTCAGAATAAATGTGTTATCTTGAAAATGCCCAAGATTAAGGACAGCCATTCCGGCTGGGATGGAGGATAATCTATCACCTGGGGGATTGAGGATAATCTATCACCTGGACTGGATGCCTTAACGGAAGGACCACTAGAATGAAAACACAACCTGGCCAGAATGCCCTATAATCTTCATCCCAGATGGGCTGGACTGGCTCAGCATGAATTCTAGGACAGTTCATACCTCTAGATGGAAGGAAGGTGGCAGTGTTCCTCAAGGCTGATTCCACTCAGGAAACTTACAGTGTTGCATGGGAATTGGGAGTGCGGAAGTACAACCCTGTCTGGGTCCTTGGATACCAACAGAGGGAGTTGTCAGGGGAGGACAATATTGATTTTCACATGACCCAGAAATGCTCCTGACTGGTCATGTAGTGACACTGGGAGCAGTCCTGAGTTTTGCTTGAAAAGAAGCCTGCTGCCACAGTCAGAGTCTGGAGGCAGCAGGTAACACTCTTGGAGGAAGGAAGGAGGAAGAATTAACAGAATAACTGTAGGCCTATTTAATTATTGATCTTTTGATGGGTGATTATTGTAAGGGTGCTTGGCATAAATAAATACCTTTAATTTAAACCCAGAATTGTATTGGGCATTACTGTGTCTGAGGTTTGAGACTCAGTGGTGCCCCTTGTGGCAAAAACAATAAAGATGATAAAGTTAAAAATATGTACTGTAGATAAGTTAAAAATATGAAATACCTTGTCTTAATGTAATACAAGTCAAAATATATTTACAAATCAGTTCTTTTTTTATTTTATTAGAATTTTTCATACTGTCAACTTTTTTGAGGTTGTATTACAATTATTTCAGTTATTAAAACATTATTGAAATCATTATTTTCATATAAAATATATTATGTGTACCACTCTTGCCTTTAGGTCTAAATGATTGTGAAGCATACACAACATGTATATTTGTTTGTTGTATTTCAATAGGTTTATGTTGTAATATTAAAAATTTGTAAAATAAAGAGGTTGGGAGTATGTGCTGATAGTGTGCTGCTGTGCCAACCACATGCTGAACCACCAGGATTGGGACCTGAGTGACACAGTGAGAGGTTTTTTTTTTTTTTTTTTTTTAACAGCGGCCAAAGGGCAATCCTGCCACCAACCCCTAAGTTCTCCCTGTATGTTGGAGGACCTGCTTGCAGGGCTGGATGCTGAGTAATGTCATACCCAGGATGAAGCAATTGCAGGTTAAGGGCCTTGCTGAAGGGTCCAATGGAGTAGAGTCACTTCTGGAGTATATGGGATTTGAACCGACAGCCTTCCGATTGTCAGCACAGAGCCCTAGCCTTAGAGCCACCACTCCACCCTAAACTATAAAGGTAGTAAAATAAAGAAAATTTCAGCTTTTTATTTTTCTAAATTTTACTATGCACTTACAAATAGTTAATCTTGTAACTAAAATGTATTCTGAATATTTTTCACATTTTTATCATTATTTATTATTATTCATTAATATGATTTATTATTTCTGACCAGGTTAGCCATTAGCCAATTTACATTACTTAAAGAACTAGTTATTTACCATCCATCTTAATAAAACGACAAGGGTTTGTGTGTGTTTGTGTGTATGTCCAGTTGCTTAGGTTAGGAAGAAAAATTTGGAAGTAGGCAAAACATGTAGAAGAAGGGTCAAATACATAAACAAATAAATAAAACCAAAAATATCAATAAGGGTCAAAAATATGAAAATTGGTCCTATCTGCCTAGTCTGTTGTCCGAAGTTATACGCCGGGCATTAGTAAGCATGGTAGCAACTTTCTTACACCCACTCGGACCACACAAATTAGGTTTACAGTATAGCTGTAATGCTAATAACTGATAACTTCATGCAATGGGCAAAAGATGAGTGAAAATAACAATAAATTGACAAGCATGTTGAGAAGCCAAAGCTCTGACATGACTAGGTTAGAATTACTAATGAAAGTAAAATTGTGTGCATATTATTATACCAGACCAAAAGGACAACCCAGGTATTAAATAAAAAACATGGGGTCTAGACTGATTACTTAGATTTCTACTCATTTTAGACAGGTGGCACACTGCCCATGGTACAATCCAAAGTTTTGTTACTCGTGTAGTTTTTTTTTTTTTTGTTTTTTTTAAGGAATACTCGAGCCAAAAATGATATGTTTTACATGCTACTTTTCCCATGTAGTTTGTAGTGGTGGCAAAGCAAATTTTTGATTCATGTTTTCAAGCAGAATGGAGAGAAAACTGTTTTTAACATAACAGAAGATAATAGTGACTAATACTGTACAATGGCAAAGTATATAAAAAGCATCTGTGGGAAAAAGTAAAAAAAGACTCACATTAGTCGTGTTATTATCTAGTCATATGCTGAAAACTTAGATAGATAATCATGAGCTTTTTTTACAAAAATATTGTTAGTTTCATGAACAGTCCACATTATAAACAGGAAACTAAAGCTAAATTGGAGGCTTCTTTTTAAATTAAAGACTCCCCTCTCCCTTCATTCATTGGTCAAGAGTCCTGTTTTCAATTCAAAATGTCAATTCTACAAGAGACTAATTTAATGTTTATGTTGTGTGCGGATCACTCTGAAAGTAATTACAGTAAGTATACAGCAATATTTTATCAAAGAAGTATCCATTTTGCATGTTTCAAGGATAAGACTGGATAATTGAGATAATTTAGATTATGCAACACTAGTAACATGAGATTTTATTTTTCTTTTTTTCCTGGACTTTTTCACATCTTTTTCCATTATACAGCATTGGTGACTATCATCTTCTATTATATCCAGACTTGTAAAAAGTACATAGAAATGATACTTGAGTAAAAGCAATAGTACATTAAAAATATACTTGATAGCCTCACTTGTGTAGACAACATGGGAGAGGTCTGGGAGAGTTTTGGAGAAGAGACAGAGAGCATGTTACTTCTTATCTATTCCTTTTACCCTCACAACTGTAAATGTCAACATAAATAAGCTCCTTAGCCATAATACCTGGTAATCATATGAAATCAAGTTTAAAGCTAATTTATGAAACAACACACTACATTTACTTTAGAATTCAAAATAACCTCAAAAGCTCAGAAGCATTGTCTCTCTCACCAAATAGTGAACTTTGTAAGCTGGAATGTCAAAGGTTCTCAATCACAATCTAAAGAGAAAAAAGTTTTCTCCCAATTAATAGGCCTAAATGCTAAGATAGTACTTTTACAGGAGACTCACTTAACAAGTAAGGACCAGTTTTGATTGCAAGGAGACTGGATCGGCCACATTTTTCACTCCAGCTATTCAAAGAAAACTAGAGATGTAGGAATATTATTGCATAAAACAATTTCATTTGTAGCAGATGTCATGATGATGGTAATTTATTCAAATCTAAAGTAATTTTAATAAATATTTATGCAACTAATGTGAACAATAAAGATTTTACCCAAAATGTATTACCATCAGTTCCCCATATGAGCACCCATAAAATTATATTGGCTGGAGACATGGTGTTTTAAATCCTGAACTCAATATATCATCAACTACGGTGTTGATCACTAAAAAAAGAAAGCTCGTTAATATTATTAATACTAGAAACACTCCTGCCTCCTACAATGCCTCTCACGAAACACAGTGCTCCATGTCACTCTGATGAGGTTGCTTCAATGTCCTTCACAGCCATCTGATGTCATTGTGGCTCTTTTCCCGACAGAAACATTTCATGTTTGATGGTACAGAAGCCCAATAACATCGCAGAGGAATCCCGCACCTCCAATTCTTTGGTTGTGTATGCTTTTCTGTTGCACCCAGAGTGAATGACAGTTGCTTGCACTGAAAACAAAAACGTGCTGTAAGGCATGCAGCCATGTCACTGCCTACAATGAGAAAGCCCCAAAGACTAATTTCACAGCTGAGGTGGCTCTCATATGCAATCTTTGGGTTGTGTTACTCATATCACAGCATAAGCTCCATGGTCGTATTTGATCACAAAAATGAATCATATAAAATACAGTGTCATCTGTGCCTGCCAACACCTAAAGAAATCTCTACTTTCAAGATTTGACCATCAAATTTAAATAAGCATGTTGAGGTAAGCATTTTTTCCTCTTCTTAAGCTATCTAATATAGAGCCCCTTAAGTGCTAGAGAACATTGTCTTTTTAATCTTGTGCAAACAAGATTTTATGGGTACAAGTAATATCTTGTGACCACAAGTTATATATTGTACAAACAATATCTATATATTGCATGCACAAGATATTGAGGTGGATTCTTATAAGCCCAATTATTGAAATGCTAGTGTGTGCTGGAGAAGACAAGATGGTTTAGAGGAATGCCCTCGTGCCAGGAGAGCTAAAGGTCTTGCAGTTTCTTGTTATTCGAGTACTGAAATAAAGAATGCCAGTTCTCCTTCTTAGAAGCACAAAAACATTTTTGTTGCTACCTTATGGAATTTGAGTTAATAGAACACTACTCCACCAACCACAATCTACTCTAGAGACATAATGACTAAGTACTGGTGACTTATTAAATGAAAATTCTTTTGTGTGCAAGAGTGAACTTTGAACAGCAATATACTTTGCCTAGGTAAATTATTGGAGAATTATTGTTATCCTGTCTTCCACTGAACTGCAAAGTGTGTGACTTACTATTAATGACCTATCCTTACTATTAGTTCTTTGTGCAATCCAGGCAGAACACTTAAATTTAACAGAATCTACAACTGTCCGGAGCTTTCTTCAGTAGAACACTTGCTCTAAGATTAGTAATTGCCATTTTGTTACATTGTATTGAAGGTGAATTATTGTGGTGTAATATCAATTCAAGTTGATTTAATGTTTATACAGTATGTGTGGAAAAATGTTATTCCATAAAATTTAAATTGTCTATTAAAGTGCATTATAAATGTGAATGTTTTATGAACCAAATGGTATGCATCAGATTAATTTGGAAGAGTTAAAAATATGCCTTGAGTGTAATTGTGGTTAATTCCATTTTAAAGATATAACTGGCTACCAGAATGAGCAAAATAAACCACAGCTTTCTTAACAGAATTGTTGTTAAAGATAAACCACAATACTGAAGTTGTTGTATTAATATTTACTGAAATAATTCCCTTTCTAAAATCTCTCTCTACTTCACTAAAGTATAATAAATCCAACCAATTTGCACAAATTTTCTCCCTGTTTTTTATATTCTGTATCTATTCAAGTGGAAGTTTGTGAGATGTTCACTTAATTATTTATTTTTTCTAGAGTGGGGGTGCCTCACCTTCTGCTTTCAGGTAACAACAGAAGGCGAGGCACAGAGTAAGTCATATCCACACTCTCTAGTACTACACTTCAGGGCATCACCATGACACTGACTGATCACAGGTGTGATTACATTTGCATGATACATGATTAATGTAGTGCAGCTCTTTAGCAAAAATCTGTATATATACAGTATATACAGTATATATGTATATATATATATATGTATAAAATCCAGTGTCTGTCTGTCTGTATGTCTGTTCACGTTTCACGAGAGAACTACTTAATGGAACTCAGGTTCTTTTCTATAATTTGCTTGAACATTCCAGTTGATTTTGCAACCTCTCTCATCGCACTAAGTACCATAGTTCACTTGCAGTACTGCTTTATTAGCATGAATCTGAGAGAGACATAGCGGGCCAAGATGAGGGGGGTGGGGCCCTCCTCACTCACACACCAGCCTTGGGACGTATCTTGCATCTGCTTAGCTAGCAAACAAGAGAACTACTTAACGGATTTAGAGCGGGTTTTTTTGTAGAGTTTGCATGAACATTCCAATTGATTTTGCGATTTCTCTCACCGCATAGAATCATAGTTTACTTGCAGGAGCAACATATTCACGCTAATCCAAGAAAAGAGGCTGCGGGCTGGGGAAGCATGACTTCAGGAGTGGGGAACCGAAAGGGGTCCTCTTTGCTGTCCTGTTTCACTTGTAAGTGGGTGAAGCCACGGGGGATGGCTAGTATTGTATAAGTGTTGTCTAAAAATAAAATAAATGTATTGTGCTCTCTAGACAAAGCTGTGCAGCTTTTCATTATTATAAAATGTAATTTTACTTTTGGAACATAGGTACTTTTGAAAGCAGATTTTTTTTTTTTTTACTTTTATTCTAGTACTATTTTCTTTTATTATTTGAAGAAAATAACATTGCAGACAATCAGGTCAAACTTACACAACAAATAACTTAATAATACTCTAGAAAAACAAAAATAAAAAAATGTATATAGATAGATAGATAGATAGATAGAAGTTAAAAAAGTAAAGCAACAAAACATGCAAGACGAAGAAGAGGAGAGCCAACAGCATGGGCAAAAAAAGGTTTTTTTTTTTTTTTTTTAACAAGGTAAAATGATATTTTCCCCAGATATAAATGCTTGTTATATTGATTCAATTTTGCCATATTAAAAAAAAAAACAACTTTTGAACAGTTCCTCTAAGCAAGCATTTAATTTTTTTCCAGTTTCAAATGATATAGAACAGGGGTTTTCAAACTCGGTCCAGCCAGATTCATAATCAGTGACAACAACTGATAACACGGATCTCATTTAATTACGAGGTATTTTTCTCTTCTCTTATTCTACATTCAGAAAAGCACAGCAGCATGATTTTTAGATCTATAAGACATTTAGAATTGCTATTTTTGCTATGCTATAAATTAAAATGCTTACCTCTGTTTTGTTGATTTCATTATATTTTGCCCTTTCTTTGTGCAGTTTGCTCCCTTCATTGTATCTTAATAATGACAATTAAAAACTAGCAGAGCAGACAGGTACACAACACTAAATCATGAAAGGCTGCAACTACTTTAGCATCAGACCTACTAATTAGTAAATACTGGATTAATTAAACAATTAGAACACCTGGAAAAGTAGAATGGAAATCAAGATGAAAATACTGTTAAAAAGAAAACAAATGCATTATTCCCATATAACAACTTAGTAACACAGAATCTGGGAAATAATATTTCACTTAATTAGCCCAGGAGTCCAATTTAAAAACAGAAGCTGGTTGGAACAAAAACCTGCAGCAACAGTTGGTCCCTAAGACTGAGTTTGAAAACCCCTGATATAGAACATCTGTTACCCACTGTCTTATAAAAGGTGGGTTGGGATCCTCCCAGTTCAGCAAGGTAAGCCTACATGCTAGTAGTGTTGTACAAGCAATTAGTCAATTTGTCCTTTTCCACCGTTAGCTCATTTGGCAGTACACCAAACACAGCTGTTAATGAATTAGGAGGGATTGTGACACCAAGGCTTTCTGGCTGTCTGATAAGCTTTCAAAGATTTTTGTCCAAAATATTGTTAATTTGTTGCACTCCAAGAACATGCTGCCCAGTGAGGCTAGACCTAAACTACACTGCTTGCAGGTTAGATCTTGCCCTGGATATATTTTGGATAATTTTAAACAAGATAAATGTGATCAATGAAAGATTTTAAGTTGAATGAGTGAATGCTTTGCACATATGGAGCTAGAGTGTTGTCATACACATGTAAATGGTAGGCAGCTAAAGGGCCTGAATAACGACAATTCCACACCAGTCCAGGGGGTGGCGAGGTGCACTGACTTTCTCTCTCGATCCTCTGCAGACCTTGAGAGACGACATCACTTCCGGTCACGATGATGTCACATCCCGGTTCTGGCGCCCATGAAGACGTCACGTCTGGTGCCCACGAGGATGTCACTTCCAGTCATGATTATGTCATTTCCGGTCTCGGCCTTTAAAGCTGCCATCTTTACATACTTCATCAGTTCTGTTTTGGACTTGAACCTGAACACTACTCAAAAAATCATACCCATTTTACTGCCAGGGCATATAATACGGGTGGCTGCCCCAAAACTTTTTGATGTTTCGTGTCAATTCTTGTCACAATGTATTTTTTGCCTGGCTGCCTTCCACTTCTTTTCTGAGATATTAATTGTAGTACAAAGGTGTTGTATTGTGTTAACCATTATGGATGTAATGAGAAGTCAACCAAAATGACACATTTTATTGGCTAAATAAAAAGATTACAATATGCAAGCTTTCAAGGCAAATCAGGCCCCTTCTTTAGGCAAGATGTAATACAGAGATTGGAATTCCCTGTGTTTATATAGACACTAGGACATTGAAAAATCTTTAATGTTAGATGTAAAAAATTAATGGACCTGTCCAAGGCTAGGATTCATTTAGCAAAACACAAGAACAATGTATAGTCAAGATGTTTTGAAAAGATAACTGTCCAACAAAGTCTTTAAGTTTTTGATGAGTTTTTCCATACAAAGTGGATCTGCAGTCAAACTGTCTGGGTCAGTCAGAGAAATGTAAACAATCTGGTTATCTGGTTATAAAACTATTGTCTCTATTTAAACCGTGTTGTAATATGTTAAATTTTAGCATGAGTTTAACATCCCATTCTTTCACCTTTTGCTGTGTTTTGAAGTTGCCTATAAACATTGTGACTTTTAAGTCCTTCTCACAGTGTCCATGACTGTTGAAATGATCTCTGACAGGAACATTCCTATTGCCATGCTTAATGTGGAACCTGTGTAAATTGTTTCTAAGGTGGGGTGTTTGTCCAGTTTCTCCAACATAGAGGGCAGTGTAGGGACATTTCACAGAGAACTAGGTAGACCACATTAGATGATCTGCAAGGAAATTATCCCTTTATAAGATGTTCTAGTCAGCAGTGTCAGCAGTGTGGTATAACTACATGATCTGTATCATAAATTAGATATTAATTGAAAGATCCTTTTCACACAATACCCTAGGATTTTTGACAGGAAGAGACTTTGAGATGTTCTTATATATTGTTGAGATGCTGTCTCAGCCTTCAGACCTAATCAGTATATCTTCTGGAACAGAAAGGTAAAGGTGTAGAAAATTGGGTAGGTTTCTTTTAGAAAAAAATCTGATTTGAAAGTAGTAGAAAAATGTTATTACTGGGAAGTAAATTTGAAGTGTCATTGTTCATAAGATGCAAAAACATTATCTATATTCAGTTCTCTAAGTGTTTTTAATCCCATACGTTTTCCAATGATTAAATACTGTGTATGTTTGAGAGGGTTTAAAGAAGTGATTATCATGTAGTAATGCAACATATAAAAGCTTCTCTACCTCGAAGTACATCGCGCATTGGTTCCATATGCTGAGTGACTGATGGACAGCTGAATTATTGGTATATTTCTGATAATTAGTATTTACTGAGGTACAAAGGTCATATACAGAAGTACAGCAATATTTTATTTCTATGGCAGCATTGTGTATACACATCAATTTGTGTCAATTTCCAGGTCTTTATAGCTTGTATATTTGCCACCCAGTTATAAAATTGAATGTTAGGTAGTGCCATGTTACCTTCTACTTTAGGTCTTTGCATCGTCACCTTGTGAATGTATGGACGGCTCGAATTCCAGATAATGAGGATAAAAATGAGTCTAATTTCTTAAAGAATGATTTGTTAATGTATATAGGGATGCTCTGAAATAGAAAACAATGCTTGGGAAGTATTTTCATCTTGACAGTATTGATTCTCCTTACAAATGTGAGATGGAAGGTAGACCATCTTTTCACATATTGTTTGATTTTTTTCATGCTGTTATCTTATAATCCCCTTTACCCAGTTGAGGTACTACCTATTGGGATGTAAGTTTACCTTGGTGACGGATCATGATGCTCTTCAGTGGATGGTCGTACATCGGGAATCTAATCCTCATGTCACTAGGTAGCTTATAGACCTTCAACCTTACAGGTTCAAAGTCATTTATCGTAGAGGTTCTTTGCAGGCCAATGTGGATGCCCTTTTTCGTATCTATGACCTCTCGATGCAAGCCTGCCATTCCAATAGGTCTGGGCCGAGTGGGTGGGTCATTTCACACACGTGCGATTAGGAGGCAGTCAACAAGCCCTGAGGTGAGTCAAACATCGCAAGATGAAGGGTTGATTTATAGTACTAATGCCTCCAGAAGAAGAAAAGTAATCCAGTTCACTTATTTCACACACTTCCGGGTTCATAAGATAGTCACTTCCTCATCCAACTCCCACTGATGACGTCACATCCTGTCTCCCGCTGATTATATCACATCCGGTCTTCTTAAGATGACGTCACTTCCGCAATACCATAACTTCCAGTCTCCTTTTGATGATCTCACATCCGTCTTCCAGTTCTGTCTTCTCCTACCACATCATTTCCACCAGCTATTTTGTTCCATTATAAAAATGCCATGTCTATATTTCTTTTTGTCAGTTGCTGTTTAAGTACATTGATAGCGATGTTTCAATTATTTCTTTACTTTGTCTGTTAAACATTATACAGGGATGGTCCACAACTCTTTTCCGTTGTAAAAGTCTTTTTATTCTACGACAATTGGCGTAGTCGGCAGGATTTTCACTGAAGAATGACAGAGGAGCAGGACCTAAATACCATCTTAACCACCATAACGGCAGAGCTGGGTACTCTCAAAGTCCAGATGGGAGAAACCCAGACTCAGTTGGCTAAATCGGAAGCCCGGGCTGCAGCAGCTGTCAGGACGGAGATTGTTCGGTCTCTTCCTCCTCAGTTAACTTTCCTGACTGAGAAGGATGATGTAGAAACATATTTTTTTATTTTTGAATGTACCGCCAAGCGGAATGCATGGCCAAGGACAGAATGGGCATACCTACTGGCACCCTATCTGAAGGGCATGGCTTAAAAGGCTTATTATGACTTAATAGAGGAGCAGGGCGCAGATTACGATACCCTCAAAGCAAAGGTATTATAATCATTATGGTGCTTCGCCGGCACAGCGGGCAAGGGACTGACAGGAGTGGCGGTTTGACCCAGAGAGGCCGATTCACACCCAAGCCTTTGAGGTTTGGGGCAAGATTGGGCGCTGGCTACAGCCAGATATCAACTCTGCGCAAAAGATGGCAGAAATATTGGCTTGCGAAACATTTGTGAACACCCTCCCCGAAAATCTTGTCCAGCAGGTCCGTAAGCAGAGTTATGATAATATGGACGCCTTGATTGAGTTAGTGGAAAGGCATTGTGTGGTCTGTAAGGCAGAAAAGTCTTCACACCAGGTCCGACAGGTACGTGGCACAGTTCCTGAGCTCACCCAATGACTCCCAGACCCTCTGGTCTGACCGAAGGAAAAACAATACTGCCTCTCCCACTGTTTCAAGTTCGAGGAGGTTAGACACCTTTCACAGCATGCCCCCTTCCATGCGAGCCCATGGATTGCTCAATCAGCAAGGAAGAGAGGTCTTGTGATGTAATCAATCCTTTGTCTCTACATACACAGGGAATATAAGGTGAGGGCTATGTTTGATTCTGGGAGTAACATTTCTATTGTTGCTCACCGTTATGTTTTGCCGCAACAATGGCTTAAAGTAAATCCACCTCCTGTGTTGTCTCTGTGGAAAAATCTATTAAGAGTCTATTAATGGTGGATCTTCCCTTTCCAGTTATACTAGGGAGCGTTTGGTCTAACAATAAAAGCGGTATGAACACAACTACCCCTGATGAAAGATTGGGCTTGGTAATGGATAGGGATAATAATAATCTGACTGCCTCCATGCCGTGTACAATGGTCACTAGGACCCATATGTCCACTCAGTGTGATGGAGTGGAAGGACCTTCAGGCTTTCTGGAACCTAACTTGGCGACTGTAGAACCTGTGCGACTGAAACTCCACCCCTTGAGGTTGGATGGGATCCTATTCAAGTACAGTAATCCCTCGCTATATCGCGCTTCGACTTTCGCGGCTTCACTCTATCGCGGATTTTAAATGTAAGCATATCTAAATATATATCACGGATTTTTCGCTGGTTCGCGGATTTCTGCGGACAATGGGTCTTTTAATTTATGGTACATGCTTCCTCAGTTTGTTTGCCCAGTTGATTTCATACAAGGGACGCTATTGGCGGATGGCTTAGAAGCTACCCAATCAGAGCATGTATTACATATTAACTAAAACTCCTCAATGCTGTAAGATATGCTTCCCGTGCGGTGCTTGATTGTTTGCTTGTCTCTGCCTCTATCTCACCCTCTCTGACATTCTCTGCGCCTGACGGAGTGGGTGTGAGCAGAGGTGCTGTTTGCACAGAAGCTGTTTGCCTAGTGGATACAGACGCACCTCAGAAATGCCGCTTTATCGAGGTGCTTCCAAAAGCACACTTATTGATTTTTTGATTGTTTGCTTTAATCTCGCTCTCTCTCTCTCTCTGACGTTCTCTGCGCCTGACCGAGGGGGTGTGAGCAGAGGGGCTGTTTGCACAGAGGCTGTTTGCTTAGAAGATAAAGATACGGACGCTCCTCTAAAAAATGCCGCTTTATCGCGGTGGGGCATACTTAAAAGCACAGAAGCACGTATTGATTTTTTGATTGTTTGCTTTTCTTTGCGATCACTCTCTCTCTCTCTCTCTGAAATTCTCTGCACCTGAAGAGAAGATATCTTTGCATTCTTTTAATTGTGAGAAAGAACTGTGATCTCTGTCTTGTCATGGAGCACAGTTTAAACTTTTGACTAAAGGGTGTTATTTCATGTCTAGAGGGCTCTAATAATGTTAATAATGTTGGAGAGTTTATAAGGGCTTAAAATATATAAAAATAACTATACAAACATATGGTTTCTACTTCGCGGATTTTCATCGAGGAGGGATTACTGTATTATCATCTCAGTTTAAACTTTCGCCATCCTCCTTTAAAAGGGAGTAGTAGAACGACGATTCTTTAAAATTTGCAAGGAATGCAGTACTTTCATTTAATGTACATCCGTCTCTCGATCCTATGCCATGAATGCCCTACTTTGTTATTAATAACAAGCTCTTCTATCATGTGGCAGAGCATGAGAGAGAGGTGAGGTCACTGCTCTTAGTTCCGCATATTTATCAGCAGCAAGTATGCGAGCTAGCGCATGTCCACCTCCTAGGTGCCCATTTAAGCACTGAAAAAACACTAGAAAGAAGTAAACTTTGATTCTATTGGTCTGGGATAAATGAGGAGGCCTGATGATTTTGTGTTTCATGTCCTGAATGCCAGCTTCATCAGATTCCTAGGAGGGACCGCGCTACTCTCATCCCTCTTCCCCTTATTGATATCCCTTTGGAATGAGTCGGTGCTGATCTTGTAGGACCCTTAGAACCCTCATCACTAGGCCATAAATATATATTGGTATTAGTAGATTATGCCATGCAATTTCCAGACACCGTTTCTTTGCGCTCTGTGACCTCCAAAATCATTGCACAGAAATTTAAAGGGACATTTGCCCGTGTTTGGTTCCCCAAGGAGGTTCTAATGGACCAAGGGACTCACCCTCGTGTTATTTGCCTACCAGGAAGTACCGCAGACATCTACCGGATTTTCTCCTTTCGAATTATTATATGGAAGGCAACCCCGAGGTCTATTGGATATGTTAAAAGATGGATGGGAAGAATAATCTAGAATTTATCCCTCAATTATGAGATATATTGGTTAAAATTTGCCCCATTTTAAAATAACACAAAGAAAATGCTCAAGCAGCACAGGCGCAATATTATAACAGAAACACCACCCTCTGGGAATTCCTCCCGGGTGATCGTGTGATGGTGCTCATTCGCTCTTCCCATTCCAAATTATTGGCTCATTGGCAAGGTCGATATGAAGTTAAACAGAGAAAAGGACTCGTCAATTATTTAGTTTAATAACCCAATCGTCGACCGAGTGAGTGAGTGTATCACATAAACTTGCTGAAACCGTGGAAGGATAGGGAAATTGATTCCTCATCTGGCCAGCCTCACTGCCTTTTCATAAACATCAAACCCTTAATTTTGGACCAGATTTGACATAGAACAGAGACAGGAATTGAAGATTGCCATTCTGTCTGTACCGGAGGTGTTAAGGTCGCACTCCACTGATTGAACATGATATTGTTACTGACCTGGGAGTAATTGTCAGAGAATACCCATATCGACTCCTGGAGGCAAAGAAAACAGAAGTGGAATTGAAAATCAGAGGCATGTTGGAACTGGGGGGTGATTGAAGAAAGCCACAGCCCCTGGTCCAGCCCTATCGTTTTGGGTCCAATACCCGATGGGATGTGGAAGTTCTAAAATGACTTCTGACATCTCATTCAGGTATCTAAATTTGACGCTTATCCGATGCCTTGAGTGGACGATCTCCTCGAATGGCTGGGTAATGCACAATTCCTAACTACTCTTGATATGACTAAATGGTACTGGCTAATTCCCTTAATGTCCTCCACCAAAGAGAAGGCTGCTTTTAGTACTCCTAGTAGACATTGGCAATACACGGTCCTTGCATATGGGTTGCACGGGGCACAGGCGACTTTCCAACGTCTGGTAGAAACACTGTTGAGGCCTTATAATTCATATAGTGCCGCATATCTGGATGACGTAGTTATCTATTCCGGTACCTAGAAGGAACATGTATTGCAGGCTAAAACAGTCTCCCCAACTCTAGCACAAGCTGGACTTCATATTAATCCAAAGGAATGTTTTTTTGGATTAAAAGAAGCCAAATATTTGGGCTTTCTAGTGGGCAGAGTATCAGTTAAACCACAATGTTCCAAAGCTGATGCCATTATTAAGTGGTCCCTGTCCAGTGACTAAGAGGCAAGTACAAGCTTTCCTGGGTTTAACGAGCGACTAGCATCGTTTTGTACCTCAGAGATTGCCTTGCCCTTAGCAGATTTAACAAAGAAAAGAGCACCTTTAAAAGTGGTTTGTAACAACAAAACTGAATCTGCATTTCGTGACTTAAAAATGGCCCTGACGTCATCACCTGTATTAAAATCACCTAACTTTTCTTTTCCTTTTATCCACCAGACCAATGCATCAGACACAGGACTTGGAGCCATGATGAGCCAATGCATAGATGGTGCTGAACACCCCATTATGTACCTAAGCCAGAAACTGTTAGATCGGGAGACCAGGTATGCTGCGGTGGAACGTGAAGCCTTGCCAATTAAGTGGGCTGTAACCCAGTTGAGGTACTACCTATTGGGATGCAAGTTTACCTTGGTGACGGATCATACCGCTCTTCAGTGGATGGCCGTACAGCGGGAATCTAACCCTCATGTCACTAAGTGGTTTTTAGACCTTCACCCTTACAGGTTCAAAGTCATTTATAGTAGAGGTTCTTTGCAGGCCCATGTTGATGCCCTTTCTCGTATCTATGAACTCTCGATGCAGGCTGCCCAACCTAATAGGTCTGGGCTAAGTGGGTGGGTCATGCCACACATGTGCGCTTAGGAGGCAGTCAACAAGCCCTGAGGTGAGTGAAACATTGTGAGATGAAGGGTTGATTTATGGTACTAACACCTCTATCTCTTTTTCATCAGACCAAAAGAAGAAAACTTCCAGTACACTTACTTCACACACTTCCAGGTTCACAACATGGCCACCAAATGTCACTTCGTCATCCGACTCCCACTGATGACGTCACATCATCTCTCCTGCTGATGACGTCACTTCTTGCCCCATCTTGATTACATCACGTCCGGTGTTCTGAAGATGACGTTACTTCCACAAAATACCATAACTTAAAGTCTCCTTTTTGATGACATTACATCCATCTTCCAGCTACATCATCTCCTACCACATCATTTCCACCAGTCATTTTGTTCCATTATAAAAACACCATGTCTATATTTCTTTTTGTCAATTGGTGTTTGAGTACATTGATTGCTATTTTTTCAATTATTTCTTTACTTTGTCCATTGGACATTATACAGGGATGGTTCCCAACTCTTTTCACATAACAAATAAAATATGCATACACAGATAAATTATATACTTATGTACTCATGTACTTGTGCTCTCAAATTTTCTAAGCTAACATTACAACAATGAGTATTTAATGAATATGCTGGCATATACCTATGCTTTTAAGGAATTTATGCAAACAGAAAAATGTGGTGAAAATCAAAATAAAAGTTTATTCCTGCCTTCCACTCTGATCTGGATTAAGCAAGTTACAAAATGACATATATAGCTTTGCTATATAGCCATTGTAATTTGGGAAGCAGAACATGGAAGATTACCAGAAAAGGTGACCTACACTGCTCAAACTTCCAAAAAGAACTGAGATTGACAAAAGATGCTGGACACCAAGGCTTCTTTATACAACATACACTATATGGTTATAATTATATGGAGGGTGCGCCCTTCCCCCCACCCCACCCAAATGATTGAGTTTAGGTGTTTCAGCTGTACCCATTGTTACCAGGTGCATAAAAATCTACCATATAGACATGCAATTTCCGTTAAGAAACACTGGCAGCTGAATGGGTCATACTGAACAGTTTAGTGACTTTAAATGTGGTATTGTCTGGAGTGGATCACAGCTAACCAATATGTTACTATACCATCAAGCTCCACAAATATCTTACTCTATAATTGATTACACATCCCTGTAATTGTTTGCAGCTGTGTAAAATCCAAAATAAAAACACTGTATTTTTCTGTACATACTACCTCACCTTTCCTCAGCCTCATACTAACCAGATTTTAGCTCAACAAATACATTAAAAGGAAGTGTGTAACTGAATAGCAGAGGATAAAAATGTAAAAAACACAAGATTTAGTGAGCATAAATAACATAACTAATATATTTAGGTAATATAACAAATCTCTATACATAATAGAGTATAATGAAGTAGCAGGAAATGTTAATACCTTTCTTCATAAATTAGAATTGCTACAACTTATCACACTACTTGTAAAAGGAACTCAGTAACAAAGGGAATAGTAAGGGAAGGAATTGTAAAACAAAACTCTCTGCGTGTGGATAATATGATCACTAACCCAATTGTATCATTGCTGATGTTATTAAATGAATTAAGTTACTTTTACTAATCTTAGGATTTACAGTTAATCTGGACAAGATGTACTCTTTTCAGTTAGAAGGTTATTCACTGATAAATTTAGAAAAGTTAAAGATCATTTTAAATGATAAGCATTAAACAATATGTCAATAGATGTTCAATTTTTCATCTCTCTCTAGCAGGTAGTGTTAATATTTAAAATGAATATCCTTCTAATATTTTATCCCCATTTCAGAACATTTCTATAATTATTGATAAATCCTTTCTCAAAAAGCTTAATTCCATTATCAGGTTGTACTGTATATACTGAAGGCAAAAATAGTACCTTGGTGCTGCCTCACTTACAGTATACTACTGGGTTGTGAATTATTTTCATTTTGAAAATGGAAAGAGGTCAGTGCTGAATGCACATCTGCCTGATTGGATCTGGAAAGAAAGTCAGATTGTGCCTCACTTACTCAAAATATGGAACCAATGTAGAAAAACAATTCAAGGAAAAGTCACTGCTGACTGCTCAGCTATACAGTATTGGAGGATACTGGGCATCAAAATCTTCAGATATGTTCAGATTGATAATATGTTTCCACCTTTGGATCAGTTGTGCTTTAAATGTCGGAATTCCTTCAATACACTTATCTTTCTAATTAAAAGATTCAAACTTTAAAAGAGAATTTGGCAAGCATTCCTAATCTACCACTGATACTCATGGTCAAACATATTTTTACAAGTAAGGAGTAGAATATGGTGCATTTCCAGTCTTTATCAAATACCATCACAGTGCTAGACCCCCGTTGGCAATGCTGTGGAATTTGTGCAAAACATGCTGTAATTCAGAGTAGGATAGTTCATTTAAAGTATATCAGGAATGGTACCAAAGTTTGTCAATGATACCTAGCAACTCCAAGCCTCCCAGAAGTATGTGTTTTGTGACTGTCTAAAATGAAGGTCCTTTTTGATAAAGTTTTTTTTATTTGTCTGTCAGATAATTTAGAATCTCTCTTACAGTAGTTGTAAGTGCTATGGTGGACCCTTGCCCAGCCGGGAAGCCATAATGGAGGGACAATATGAGAAGAGACATAACCCGGCAGGTATGGGGCTGGATTATTATCCCAGTCAAGGGGAGAGATTAGTACATGGACTGGGAAAGGTTCTCTTAGTACAAAAGATGGCAGAGCTTCATTAGCATGGACCCAGTATGGACACCCGCAAGAATCCATATGATTCGTATTCCTGGGGGTCAACCCTGTTATGGTCCTTGGGTGCCACCAGAGGACACTGCAGAGAGAAGAACTACCTGTTTCACAAGGCTTTTGTTTGAGCTGGAAGTGTTTCCAAGTACTCCAAGGTCCAACATAAAAGGAAGGCAGAAGGCAAAGCTCACCTTGAAGAGAAAAAGGATTACTGTGGATTGTATATTGTGCTGTGAACATTAAAACAATATTATTGGAATTAAAAATGTTAATTATGCAGCTGGGACTGTCTTGGTGTGGGGTTGTATATGGGGTTTTAGAGCTCAGTAGCGCCTCTTGTTTTTCACACAGTCTTTGGAGTTACTTGCGACAGCCTTAGACTATATAGTAATAAACTGACTGTTATACACTAAATTGTTAGCATCGCAACTAATTCTGCTCAATTTTAGGAATCCTAACTTAACCTCTGAAAATAAATAAGAAAATGATAATGCATATTATCTAAACTAGAAGAAATTTAATTTTCTTTCTTGGAACTCTGCACACCTTCTACAATATCTTTCAACACTTAATTAATGTTATTCTAAAATAAGTCTTCTGTGTCTCTACTCAGCTCATATTTTAATTAATAAGAGATTGTATTAAACAGTGAGCCAAAGCTAAAAATTTATTCTAACCAATGTTGAAATTTTCCTAATCTACTAAGATCCCTTCCTTCTCTTCTTCCTCCTCATCCATCTTCAGATAGTACTGTATTTCATAGTACTGTATTTCTAGCTTAATGTTGTAACAGCAATGATAGAAAATAAACTATGTTCCCAGGCTGAAAACTTTGTAATGGAGTATTGTTATAAACAGAATATGAGGAAAGTCTTACCAAGGAATTCTCCAGAAATTTTGTAGAACTGAAAAGAGAAAACACAACAAGCAGAGATTATATATAGTAATGCATAGCAAGCTAATTAATGATTATAGTTTATGTATCACTGATTTGCTAAACTTCTCAGGGCAGAATTAGTCAGTAACCTTTTGTATGTAGCTCCTTTCATAAAGTCTATTATAATTAAGCAATTTCAGTTAGAAGACACCATGTTTTCTAGTGCTTCATGTTTACTCATGTTTACTAAGCTTGGCTTTTCTTCCAGTTTAATTTGCAATAGTGATGATCTGATAAATTAACTGCTAATCAAAATCAGAAAAATTGACCTTTTAGATGAGACGTGATGGGGAGGACAGTTGGACACTGCTCAAACTGCCAAAAAGAACTGAGATTAGCAAAAGATGCTGGATACTAAGGCTTCCTTATGCAACATGCACTAAACAACCATACATATATGTAGAAACCCCAAATTACTGAGTTTAGGTTCAGCTGCACCCATTGTTAACAGGTGTGTAAAATTTTGCATATAGACATTTACAGTAATCTCCATTAAGAAACACTAGCAGTTAATTGTGTCATACTGAATAGTTTAGTGACTTTAAATGTATTATTGTCTGGAGTAGTGAGCCAGCACAGCTCACCACTATGTTACTGTGCCACCAAGCTCCACAAATATCTTACTCTATATTTTAATTGCATGTATTGATTATGCATACCTGTCATTGTTTGCAGCTGTGTAAAACCCAAAATAAAAATACCACATTTTTCTGTAAATACTACATCACCTTTCTTCAGCCTCATACTAACAAGATTTTAGATCAACCAACACATAAAAAGGAAGTGTGAAACAGAATATTACAGCATAAAAATAAAAAAAAAAAAACCTTTCTTCTTAAATTAGAATTGTTACAACTTACACTACTTGTAGAGGAACTGGACAAGACACTGAGCCCTATTGAAATTTAGGATGCTATAAATTCCATTATTCATTAATACTTGCCATGTTTTTAAAAACATTAGATTACAATATTCAACCCCACATCCAAGGCCAGGTGTTGACCAGTGTCTTTTCTTAGGAGCATAAAGACCCTTCGGAACATGGATCTTATAAACCAATCAAATAAATAATGATATCACAGTATTGGCAAAGGTTCTACCAAAAACAGAAAAGTGCCCCTTATAATAATATCACAAGACCAAATTGTATTTATTAAAGGCATTGATTTACTATGATCAAATATTTACTGCTTGCTGAATGTACATTCCCTTCAGCAAACCAACCTCCTAAAAGTTTTACTGTCATTTGATTCAGATAAGCAAGTAATTAACAGGGATTTCTCACTAATCTTTAAAAATGGGGTTTGTCCAGGTACTGTATTGTCAACCTGGATTATACTACTTGCAAGTACAATTTAAACTATTATTTTTTCAATGAGAAAGAAATACCCATCAAGGCTGTCCACTATCTTCCATGTTTATTTGCAACTGCTTATCGAACTACTGGCCATTTACCTTCAGCAAAACTTGGTAACAAAGGGAATAGTAAGGGAAGGAATGGTAAAAATCTCTCACTGTGGATGATATGATCACTAACCCAAAAGTATTATTGCCAATGTTATTAAATTAATTAAATTACTTTTAAAAATTTTAGAATTTACAAGTAATCTGGTATATGTTTTCCAGTAAAAAGGCTTACCACTGATAAATTTTGAAACATTAAAGATATTTTAAATGATATTTGATGGAAAGCACTAAACAAGATGTCAATAGGGGTTCAATTTTTCATCTCTCTCTGGCAGGCAGTGTTAATATAGTTAAAAGGAATTTAGAATAGATAAGATCAAAATATTGATTATCACATTAAAAAAGAGGGTGGCACAGTGGCGCAGTGGTAGCACTGCTGCCTCACAGTTAGGAGACCCGGGTTCACTTTCCGGGTCCTCCCTGAATGGAGTTTGCATGTTCTCCCTGTGTCTGCGTGGGTTTCCTCCCACAGTCGAAAGACATGCAGGTTAGGTGGATTGGCGATTCTAAATTGTGCTTGGTGTGTGTGTGCCCTGTGGTGGGCTGGCACCCTGCCTGGGGTTTGTTCCTGCCTTGTGCCCTGTGTTGGCTGCGATTGGCTCCAGCAGACCCCTGTGTTAGGATATAGCGGGTTGGATAATGACTGATTGACATTAAAGAAAGTACAACAATAAAATAAGAACCATGATTATGAGGAGTCATCTGGAGTATGGAGATGCAAACAGACCTAACTCCTTTTTTCTTCACTCTGTACACCTCAGACTATAAATATATAACACCAGGCCATGTCACTTGCAGATATTCTCAGATGACTCCGAACTTATGGGGTGTATTGATAAATAACTAGTCATTGACTTGGAAATATTGGAACTATTTAAGAAAAGGCAGAGCAGACTCTTTTTTTCTTAGGAGACTGTGTTCTTTTAATGTGGGTAGTGACATCCTTCACATCTTTTACAACTCTGTAATGGCCAGTGCGATTTTCTATGTTATAGTGTACTGAATTTTGTAACATTACTTCGGGAGAGGCATGCAGAATTAATTAATTAATCAATTAAAAGGGCAGTCTCCGTTAGGGAACACACTCTGGAACCCTTTGAGATAACAGCAAAGGAGAAAATTAAAACAAAACTGAGTGCCATTATGAAAAGTGCTGGACATCCTTTCTCTGACAAATTAACAACGAGTACTTTCAGCCAATGAATTATTCAGCAGAAGTCAAGAAACACTACTGGAGCTCCTTTACACCAATAGCAAAACACCTGCATAATACCCCACTGTGACTGTAACTGCCACGTCAAAAGTTTTTCTTTATATTAATTTTCTTCTTTTTTAATCATTCTGGTCAGTGTTGAGACTGTAGTGTTTGTACAGTAAAGAGCTTCTGTAAAAGCCAAATTTCCCCCTGGGGACAAATGACATTCTATCTATATGTTGTCAAGCTAAACTTTAGAGAGTTGAGAAAAAAAGCCCATAGGCTACAGAGATATATCTCTTCCACTGAAAAGTAAAGTGAAGCTGCTTTCAAGAATTCAAACATTTTCTATATTTAGGTACATTATTTTGTTGTTTTTATTTTCTTTTATTATATAATTTTCAAACTCCTATTTTCAGTTATCCATATCGTTAGATGGGTCACACTATAATCAGTCCCTTTGAAGAACAGACTATGGAACAAATCATATACATGTGAGATATTCCTACTGGCTACACTTCCATCTGTTTATTGAATCTGTTACATTTCATTTTTTCTGGGGTGATGTGGAGTACCAGAATTCATCCCAGCAAGATCAAGCAGGAATCAAACCTAGACATGTGCCAATCCATCACAGACCACACTCATACATTCATAAATACACACACACACACACACACACACACACAATGTAGCATACATTATTTAGAATTACTAAACAACTTACCTTACATGTCATTAATATGTAGGAAGAGAGCAAGAGATGAATGGCCATGGGAAAGATCATGCAGATGCAAGACAACAGCATTAACTACTCAGCAACTGTGTTACTATTCTTACTTATAATAATATCCAATATTTGTATTTTTCCCTTAATCTGCATCTTTCTGTGCATGCTAGTAGCCTTCTATGTATGTGTTTCTATTGATCTGACAATAGGCATTACATAAAAAACATAAAAAATATCAGGAAATGCATACAGAAATAAATGCCTACCGATTATCAACAGGAACTTGCAGCACATACCAGGAAAGGCAAGAAAAACGGTCAGTTACATGGATATATCTGGATAATTCAATGGAATTCTGAAAAAAAAATCAAAAAAGCAATAATATTGAAAATAGCCAGTATACTTTATACATTATGTTTTTTGAAATGTCTGTAGTTATTCTACAATAGCAGCACTGGCAGCAGTGTCATTTAGCATTTTTTTATCGATTCAAGATATCCTGTATTTTAAGTAACCTGAGAGGGATTAATTACAAGTGTATTAAAATGAGTATGAAACCAAGGTCAGAAAGAGAAGAAAAAGGTAGGTAAACTTTCATAAAAATCTAAGTTGGACTCGAGTTCATGATACAAACCTAACACAGGCTGAACTGGAAGAGATGGGCAATGGAATGGATTAGCTAGGACTTAATGATACAGCATCTGATCTAGCTGACAGTGAATGTGAGAGTGAATGCAATGACAATGCAATGACAATCTGCTGCTTTCAAGTGGTATATCTGAACCGAGCATGTCCTCTCTATCCCCGCTATCAACTACTACCAATACCCCCTGTGAGTCAACTGCCTGTGCCAGAAGGGGATGAAACTCTGTATTTGGCACATGGAAAAGATGGAAACAAGCTGTCTGAGCCGAAGGCATTGATTATCACACTCAGGGTAAACATAAATGTTGTACAGAATACTGTAAAGGATATAAAAAAGGATATAGTGGAAATGCAGAGCAGAACAGACAAGCTGAATCAGGATATAAAAGACCAGGAGGTACATTTAAGCAATGATGATGTAAACTTAAAAAAATGTAGCAAAAACTGTGTCCTTAGACCCAAAAATATTCCTGTTTATTCAGGAGACTGTTTAACACCTGCAAAGTTAAGATCAGTGAATCTTTCTTCAGCAACAAATGCCCCACAGCTGTTGGACCCCACAACCCTGCCCAACACCTGGTCCATGCAAGCATTGAACAGGATAGGAGCAAGAACACACCCACGATGAATGCAAGAATTGACTGGGAAAAATGCAGCTTTTCTCCACTCTACTCAGCACTCAGAGTACCAGTGAACAGTTGACCATAATATCCAGAAACTTCGGGTGATCCTATGAAGTCTCAGGGTGTCCCACACAGCAGTTCAATCAACTGGGTCAAATGGTATACAAAAATCAACAGTGTTATCACCTGTAGTTGCCACAATCCAGGCAATCACCCTTCCCAGACAGAGGCGATACATCCCATTTTCCACTCATTTGGGGCAACGGCCATCTCCAAATGGAAGCAAAGATTTCTTGTAATTGCAATAGGACAGCCTTACTACCAGCTTGGAGAACTTGACTCCGGATACCACGGATCCTTGCAGCCTTTCCTACCCTCAGCTGGTTCAGCACCTGTTCAATCTCAGCGAGATTGGGTGGTTCACAGCCAAATGGAGGATCAGCCTTAAGAACCATGGACCCAGAGATGTCAAATGTCCTGGCCGGTGGATCAGCTTTAAACAGCTGCTCAAAGTAGCCAGCCAAGTGGGTCACAACTGCAGCATCATCAGTAAGGACCATTCCTCCACCTGTCCTGACTGCGACTCTCTGAGGAACAGATTCAGATGTGCATAATGCTTTGATTTCTCTATAAACAGAATGTGAGTCACTAAACCATAGATGGCATTTCACTTGCTCACAGATTATTCTAATAAACGCCTAATTATCTGCCTTCAGAGCCCTCACAACCATCCTTCTCAGTTCCCAGTACAGAGTGGAGTTGCCATCATTAAGCCATGTGCTGCAACTCCTCACAATAATATCCAGAATGCCCTGCAAAATCAAATACCTCCTTCTAGGAGCACCAGCAACACCAACACAACCCTTAGCTACCTTCTGGGGTAGGTCAGTCTCTGAAAGGCCGTACCTTGAGTTTGAACTTGGACTTGTCGGTCTGAGCTTTGATGTAGCTTTAGTTTTCTTTTCCATTTCTTTCTGAGCCCCTTTCTTGCCTGCCCTGTTTTTATATGTTTGCATATACTGTAGTAGAACCCTCAGGTTGGATAAATACAGGATATCTCAGGATAAGAAGAAAATAATATAAAAAAATAACACAGCTGCTAATGGAGCTCCGCTTCAGACATCCATCTCTCGCAACGGACGAGATCAACTAATACATAATAATAATAATACATTATTTAAAGTGTAACTTAACTCCTGCTTGTCTTTTACTACACCTAATTGCCTGAGGTTATACGTGTAGAAGGGAAGGTGGGATGAAGTTATATGGTACAATACCTTATAAACAGTGGCGAGTCTGTGAGATGTAGGCATTCTGACAAAGCCTACATATTAATAATGCAAAAGGGGAAAGTAGAGTAATATATTTCTCTACCAAGACAAAACACTAGGGTACAGTGGGAAAAGGATCTTTAAATTAATATCTCAGAAAATGAGCCATGCATAGATTACACTCTAACTCTACATGCACAAAGCATTCAATAATTCAACTTAAAATCTTTCACCTATCACATTTATCTTGTTCCTTGGGCAAGATCCAACCTGTAAGTGTTGCAATGTAGCTCCAGCCTCATTGGGCCTCATGTTATGTGAGTGCACCAAATTAACATCCTTTTGGACAAAAATATCTGAATGCTTATCAGACAGCACTGGTGTCACAATTACTTGTAATCCATTAACAGCTGTGCTTGGTGTACTCCCAGATGGGCTTAAAGAGGAGAAGCACAAATTGTAATTGCATATGCAACACTACTAGCAGATAGACGTACCTTATTTAACTGGACGTATCCCAACCCTTCTTTTATAAATCAGTGGATAACTGATGTTCTATACTATTTGAAAATGGAAAAATCAAATACTCACTTAGAAGATCTGTTCAAATTTTTTTTTTAATTTGGCTAGATTTAATTAATACAATTTTAGAATAAGCATTTCTAACAAGGGAAAGGACAAAGGACATTCTCCCTTTTTTCTCTCTATCTAGTTTTGCTCATGCTCTTGGCTCTTCTTTGGATGCTATTTTGTGGTTGGTAACCAGGCCAAAAGTTAAGCTTAGTGTAATATTCTGGATTGGGAATTCACGCAATTCCCATTCGATAAGAAATACAACCTTAAGCAACAACTGTTAGCTCCGAATGCAAAAAACTCGGAGATAGACTGGCTGCTTTGGAAGAGGGAAGCAGAAGGAATAATGTCAGACTCGAAGGTCTGCCTGAGAATGGAGAAAGTCCAAACCCTGTGAAATTCGCAGCTGAACTTTTTTCTAAAATAATTGGAGAGGACTTTAAAGCAGATTCTGAGATAGCAGCAGCTTATCGCGTACGCAGATCAAATACCGTTAGACCAAGATCTTTTATTATTCGCTAGCTTAAATGAAAGATTATCATTTAAGATAGAGGTGATGGCACTCCTCAGACACAAGCAAGAGATTATATATGAAAATAACCACATTCGTATCTTCCCTGATTTCTCTCCAGTAACAGCTACTAAACGTGCAGCCTTCTACAACATGTAACAGCGGTTATGGCAAGCCAATATCAAATACGGCCTCTTGTATCCTGCCAGACTGAAAGTGGAATTGCAGGGTCAATTCTATGTCTTCACTAGCAAGGAAGAAGCAGAAAAGGAATTAAGAAAGCTGATCCCGGGACTATTCTGATACATAATAGTGAGTCATGGCTGTTAATGATATGGCAAGGATAAATAACCTACTGTCTGATCTATTTGTTTAAAATACGGGTTTTTATCATTATTTATCCTCACTAGCAGAATACCCGCGCTTCGCAGCGGAGAAGTAGTGTGTTAAAGAAGTTATGAAAAAGAAAAGGAAACATGTTAAAAATAACGTAAGATGATTGTTAATGTAATTGTTTTGTCACTGATATGAGTGTTGCTGTAATATATATAGATACAGACACACACACACACAAACATATATATATATATATATATAAATATACATATATATGCATATATATACATATACATATACATATATATATATATACATATACACATACAGTATATACATACACACATATACATATACATATATAGGAAAATACCCGCAGTTTGTAGCGGAGAAGTAGTGTGTTAAAGAAGTAATGAAAAAGAAAAGGAAACATTTTAATAATAACGTAACATGATTGACAATGTAATTGTTTTGTCACTGTTATGAGTGTTGGTGGCATATATATATATATATATATATATATATATATATATATATATAAATATATATATATATATATATATATATATATATATATATATATATATATATATATATATATACATATATATATATCTATATATATCTATATATCTGTCGATCTATCTCTACATATATACACACACATATACATACACATATATATCTATGTATCTATCTATCTATATGTATATATCTATCTATCTATATAATCTATCTATCTATATCTATATCTCTATATCTCTATATCTATATATCTATATATACACTCACCTAAAGGATTATTAGGAACACCATACTAATACGGTGTTGACCCCCTTTCGCCTTCAGAACTGCCTTAATTCTACGTGGCATTGATTCAACAAGGTGCTGAAAGCATTCTTTAGAAATGTTGGCCCATATTGATAGGATAGCATCTTGCAGTTGATGGAGATTTGTGGGTTACACATCCAGGGCACGAAGCTCCCGTTCCACCACATCCCAAAGATGCTCTATTGGGTTAAGATCTGGTGACTGTGGGGGCCATTTTAATACAGTGAACTCATTGTCATGTTCAAGAAATCAATTTGAAATGATTCGAGCTTTGTGACATGGTGCATTATCCTGCTGGAAGTAGCCATTAGAGGATGGGTACATGGTGGTCATGAAGGGATGGACATGGTCAGAAACAATGCTCAGGTAGCCCATGGCATTTAAACGATGCCCAATTTGCACTAAGGGGCCTAAAGTGTGCCAAGAAAACATCCCCCACACCATTACACCACTACCACCAGCCTGCACAGTGGTAACAAGGCATGATGGATCCATGTTCTCATTCTGTTTACGCCAAATTCTGACTCTACCATGTGAATGTCTCAACAGAAATCGAGACTCATCAGACCAGGCAACATTTTTCCAGTCTTCAACTGTCCAATTTTGGTGAGCTTGTGCAAATTGTAGCCTCTTTTTCCTATTTGTAGTGGAGATGAGTGGTACCCGGTGGGGTCTTCTGCTGTTGTAGCCCATCCACCTCAAGGTTGTGTGTGTTGTGGCTTCACAAATGCTTTGCTGCATAGCTCGGTTGTAACGAGTGGTTATTTCAGTCAAAGTTGCTCTTCTATCAGCTTGAATCAGTCGGCCCATTCTCCTCTGACCTCTAGCATCAACAAGGCATTTTCGCCCACAGGACTGCCGCATACTGGATGTTTTTCCCTTTTCACACCATTCTTTGTAAACCCTAGAAATGATTGTGTGTGAAAATCCCAGTAACTGAGCAGATTGTGAAATACTCAGACCGGCCCGTCTGGCACCAACAACCATGCCACGCTCAAAATTGCTTAAATCACCTTTCTTTCCCATTCTGACATTCAGTTTGGAGTTCAGGAGATTGTCTTGACCAGGACCACACCCCTAAATGCATTGAAGCAACTGCCATGTGATTGGTTGATTAGATAATTGCATTAATGAGAAATTGAACAGGTGTTCCTAATAATCCTTTAGGTGAGTGTATATCTATATATATCTATATATATCTATCTATATATATATCTATATATATATATATATACTAGCAAAATACCCGTGCTTCGCAGCGGAGAAGTAGTGTGTTAAAGAAGCAATGAAAAAGAAAAGGAAACATTTTAAAAATAACGTAACATGATTGTCAATGTAATTGTTTTGTCACTGTTGTGAGTGATGGGTGTTGCTGTCATATATATATATATATATATATATATATATATATAT
>JANRMT010062791.1:3364388-3386146 GCA_026402145.1 Polypterus bichir lapradei | reverse complement strand
GTGCCGTCTTAGATTAAATTCTGTAATTACAGCCACATTAGCTCCACAAATGAGACACACGGGTTTAACGGCAATGTCAGTAAACATATACTCAGCCTCCCATCGGTTTTTAAAGGCTCTATTTTCAGAATCAACTTTTCTCTTCAGCATCGTGTGGGCTAGCTTCGCAATAACTTGCAGTGTCATAAGCTAGACTTGAGTAACGCGGTAAGTGTTCGGCAAGGCAGCTGAAGCGCTGAATTATGGGATCTGTAGTTTATTGGGTTACCAGCGCTTCATATACCCGGGCCATTAATAACAATAATACAGTATATAAAATGATCTCGCGGGCCGGATATAATTACACGCCGGGCCGGATGTGGCCCGTGGCCCTTGAGTTTGACACATATGGACTAAATAGAACTTGAAAAGATATATTTTTTCGTACATCGAGCCCGCGTGCTATTGTGGTTTTGCCTGCATGCCTCAATAAGTCACCCTCCCCTCGCTCTTACTTTTTTACCGTTCATCTAATGAATACACTGAGTATGGCTTTACCAAAACAATCATTGATTGCGAATAAAGTATTCGTTATTCGAGTATGTAGATCGGGGTATATATATACATATATATATACCCGCGTATCGCAGCGGAGACGTAGTGTGTTAAAGAAGCTATGAAAAAGATTTGTTTCTTACTGCATCAATAAACAGCTCGTCTTCTTCTTTATCTGAGACCTGACACACTGCATGCACGGGTTTTTTTTTTAACACTGTCTTCCTTTAGCGGGACATTCACTTTTTCCACCGTGTGCTTTGTTTCTGCAGTAGCTGCAGTTAAGAATAATATGCTTGTATGTATCAGACGCTTCATATTTTTTTGCTGCCTTTTCAATTGTGTAATTCGGTTTTTGTTCAGCGCTCTTTGGAACTGTTGCTTTTTGTCTGTGCACTGCGTCAGTTCACGTGAGCCGCTCGGTGTACATGCATCGAAGTTTCCCAGCTGTGCTGGTGCCATGTCGTGCTATGTCCATGGCTGTATCTAATGTTACCTCAGTCCCGGCACTTAAAACTTTCTCTCGCAGTTTCGCTGAGTTTGTGCCAAACACCACCCTGACCATCTCATCTTCCTCTGCATAAGCACAGTCCTTCACCCGTGAATATTTACCCGTGGCAGTGTTTCTATTGGATTGCCGCTGACGGACGGCCTTATATGGGCAGGCACTAAATTACAAACGCTAGCGGCAGCCTGTCTATGAACTTAATTTAAAGTTTAGGTTTACATCGTGCTTTGTTTCAGAACTCATGAATATGGTTGTATATGTCACTCGCTCGCTTCTTATTGTTTCGCTGCCTTCTCAATTATATAATGCATGTTTTCTTCAGCGCTTTTTGGGCCTCTTCCTGGTTTTCTACCTACTGCGTGATTACGTGGGAGGCGTGATGATGTCACACGAAACTCCGCCCCCACGGGTTTCACGCTTATCTCCATTACAGTAAATGGAGAAAAACAGCTTCCAGTTATGACCATTACGCGTAGAATTTCGAAATGAAACCTGCCCAACTTTTGTAAGGAAGCTGTAAGGAATAAGCCTGCCAAATTTCAGCCTTCTACCTACACGGGAAGTTGGAGAATTAGTGATGAGTCAGTCAGTCAGTCAGTCAGTCAGTCAGTCAGTGAGTGAGTCAGTGAGTGAGTGAGTGAGGGCTTTGCTGTTTATTAGTATAGATATATATATATCTCCTTTGGGGTGCGAGCAGCTTTTGCTGGGGGTGCCAGAATCCATTGAGGAAGAAAAATTAAAAACATTATTTGTACAAAATGTTAATTTATTTATCGATTCCTAAATAATTAAATGGGCAGGCTATTTCGTATCAGTGCAATACGCTGCTTGTTAAAATGGATGACTCCTGCTCATACGTGCAAGTATGCGTGGATATTATGAACTATCGTATCTGTTCAAGTTCTATTTAATTTTTAAATATAAGTAATTTTTATTTGGTCGACAGAAATATGTTTAGTAGGAATGAAAGTTAAATTTAATCATCATTGCATAATTTTTTCTTCACCATAGAAATTTAAAGACTAAATCCAACTTCCATTACTACGAAAGATATGTCTGGCGACTAAATAGAACCTACTTATATCCAAAATCGAGCTATTGAGCTGTCGCCTGCCTGCCTGAATAAGTCACCCTCGCTTCGCTCTTACTTTTTTACCCTACTTTTATTCATGGCTAGTCGCGGAAAAATTATAACATGGAAGGTGGATTAAACTGAGTATGGCTTTACCAAAACAATTATTGATGGCGAAAAAAGTATCAATTATTCATAAAACTTCAATTGGTGATCTTTTTTTCTGCGTTAACCTCATATTTTTTCATACTTCTACTCAAACCAAGGGGGTGCGAGGGTAAAATGAATCGGAAAGCGGTGATATATATATATTGAATATATTGAAATATTTTTACTGTGAAATAATGCAAACAGTACGCGGCACGTGCTTCACCCTAATATATATATAACTTTTGAGAATGCAACGTATAGTTCTTGTCCAGGAGGAAAGCAATCTTGCCTCAAATCAATGGCAACCTTTTGTAGGGTGTGTCCCTGAGACTTATTAATTCTCATCGGGAAGCAGAGCCTTACTGGAAATTTGAGGCATTTCAATTGAAATGGGAGATCAGAGGGTATAACGGTGACGCGAGGAATACATTGAGTGTGGAGAAACTCTAGAGACAGCGTGTGTATTAACTTGTGGATTTTTCTGTGAGTATTTGGTGGCAGTGTGACGAAGTTGCTTCGGAAGACGGTGTTAGCCGCGGTGCTCAGCTCAGAGCAAAATGAGGTGAATGGGAGGGGAGAAGATGACGTCACTCCTCCACCCGCTTAACTGTCAATCCCCCCACAAACACAGTCTCTCAGAATTTGCATAAGCACAGCCTCTCACCATCAATTTGAACTTAGTTACAAAGTGATCAAAACTGTCGTTTATACCCTGCGTCCTCTCATTAAACTTGTATCCTGCATTAGCCGTGGGCATGACAAACGCCAGCGGCAGCCTGTCTATGAACTTAATTTAAACTTTATAGGTTTACACCGTGCTTTGTTTCCGCAGTAGCTGCACTTATGAATATGCATTGGCCTTGCTCACTGAGTGCAAGGGAAAAAAATAAAATGCAGTCTATAAGTTATTAAAAGTAAAACATTAACGTCTTGTTCAGTTTCTTGCTACAGCAAATTTAACTCCGTTACAAAGTGATCCAAAGTATCGTTTATACCTCGTGTCTTCTCAGTAAACTTGTATCTCGCGAATAGCGTCTTTCGCCGTAGGCAAGTCAAACGGCAGCGGGAGTGTGTCTATAAACTTAATATAAACTTACGGTTCACGCCGTGCTTTGTTTCCGCAGTAGCTGTACTTATGAATATGTCAGTCACTCGCTTCTTATTGTTTCGCTGCTTTCTCAATTATATAATGCATGTTTTCTTCAGCGCGTTTTGGAGCTCTTCCTGGTTTTCTACATAGTGCGTTGACAGTCAGTTCACGTAATTACGTGGGAGGCGTGATGATGTCACATGAAACTCCGCCCCCCATGGCTTTCGAGCTCAACTCCATTAAAGTATATGCAGAAAAATAGCTTCCAATTATGACCATTACGCGTAGAATTTCGAAATGAAACCTGCCCAACTTTTGTAAGGAAGCTGTAAGGAATGAGCCTGCCAAATTTCAGCCTTCTACCTACACGGGAAGTTGGAGAATTAGTGATGAGTCAGTGAGTCAGTCAGTCAGTGAGTCAGTCAGTCAGTGAGGGCTTTGCCTTTTATTAGTATAGATTATTACTCATTATTGCTCGGGCGCTATCTGTTTATGTTTTAATTACAGTTATAGACGTTTGTGCTTAATTACTTTTTTTTTCTTTCTTTTTTTATCTAAATATTTTCTCTCTACCCTAAACGAGACTGTTCAACATCATACCCTTGGTTTATTGTTATTGCTATTATTGCATTAAGACTTATTATGCTTATTCTGGACCACTTTCTAACACCATTCCCCGGGTTTACTATCCGGGTGTATTATCTTAATACACTAAGATTGCTGAAGATTATATACTGTATATTCTAAGTGCACAGTTTGTTAAAGATTAAATTTTATGCATATAGTATTTAGACTATATTGGTAATAGATATCTCTATTTTTTAGCCCTAAAACACCGCTGCGTGGGGGCTTGTTTTGCTTTGGATGTGCTCTGTCTCTGGGTATGTCAGAGGACCAGGACTGTGTGAAGTGGGTTCTAGCCTCATGTGTGGAGGCAAAAAGGGAGGGTGGGGGGTTAAGGGGGTGAGAGAAAGAGAGCATGCTAGATCTATACCTAATCTATTCTTTTCATCTTTATAATTATAACTACCAACGTAATAATAGGCTGCATGGCAATAACTCTTGGGGAAATAGGAAATTAAGGCCGAAGCTGTCTCACTTCCAGTTAAGACTATAAAATGACATCAAAAACTCAGAATTAATGTCTCCATGATGGGGCAGTTAACTTTGTGAGCTGAAATGTTAAAGGCCTGAATCACGAATTAAAGAGAAAAAAGTACTCTCTCACCAAACAGGTCTAAACGTTAAAATAGTATTTTTACAGGAGACCCACTTACTAAGTAAGGATCAGTTCCGGCTGCAAAAAGACCGGACTGGCCAAATGTTCCATTCTAGTTTTACAAAGAAAACTAGAGGTGTAGGAATTCTCATACATAGAACAGTACCATTTGTAGCATCAGAAGGACTCAGACACCATCTCTGCAATATATAAAATCATTTTACAGTCCCTCCCTTTCAAAGATCCAAGAGGACACTGGGAAAAAGATCTCTCAATTAATATATCAGAAAAGGAGTGGAAAGTAGCAATGCAGAGAATTCACTCGAGCTCCATATGCACAAAGCATACAATTATACAACTTAAAATTATATATCGAGCACATCTGTCTCGTCTAAAACTCTCCAAAATGTTTCTAGGGCATGATCCAACCTGCAAACGCTGCAATCAAGTCCCAGCCTCACTGGGTCACATGTTCAGGGCCTGCACCAAATTAACAACATTCTGGACCAAAATTTTTAATTACTTTTCAGACAGCCTTGGTCTCACAATCCCTCCTAACCCATTAACAGCTGTGTTTGGGGTTCTTCCAGATGGGTTTAAAGTGGAGAAAGACAAACAAACTGTGATTGCATTCACTACACTTTTGGCACGCAGACTTATTCTGCTAAACTGGAAGAACCCAAACTCTCCTCTTTTAAATCAGTGGGAAACCGATGTTTTATACTATTTGAAATTGGAAAAAATCAAATACTCAGTTAAAGGATCTGTACAGACTTTTTTCAAAACATGGCAGGATCTAATCAGTAATATTTTAAAATAAGCTCTTAAAGCACAGAGGAAGCAATTATTTCTGTATTTCTTTGTCTTCTGCATTAATCTCTATTGGCTTACGAAATTTATTAATTTAGGTATGTTTACAAGCCTTAAATTTTACGCCGTTTGCCTTGCTCTCTCTCTCAGGGGTGGGGGACGACTTGTTCTTAACTTAATTTTACTTTTTGTAAAAATTGATTGATTTGTATGGAATGATTCCAATAAAATTAATAAAATTTTCAAAAAAAAAAAAAAAATACAACCTTAGAGAAAGTTCTTTTTTTTGTAGCCTATCTAAAATTAATGGAATTCTTCCTCTTTGATTGGATGATGAGCCTTGTCTTAGGGAGAACATCTGGCTTTGTCTGAAAAGCATTAGTAAAAAAGGCTTTATTTTAGGAATTTTGTTATTGACCACCCAATACAGATAGTGATTTCAGGGCACATCTTTTTAGTAATATTAAAAAGGCAAGTTTACAGGGGGATATTATAGTCATGGAGGACTTTAACTACCCAAATATTACCTGGGTTAACGTTGCAAATAGTGGAGCACAAGAGCAGGAGTTTTTAGTAATCAATGACAGTTTTATTAACACAGTACATTTAACAAACAACAAGGGGGATTGCCTTTCCAGACTTAGTATTTTGCAATAATCAGAATAGAACTGAGGGAGTACAGGTAAATGAACCACTAGTGTCAAGAGACCATAATAATGCTATTCTCAGTGTTTTGGGAAAGTGCAGATGCAAAGTCTAAAACTCTTAAGTTTAACTTTGGAAGGTCAAATTTTAAGTAGTTTCAGCAAAGTCTTAGGAGGATAGACTGGGATAAACTTTTAAGTGTGGAGACAGAGGAGGAGCAGTGGAACAGGTTTAAATAATTTTACATATAACATATGTAATATGCATACCTTAATTTGTAATAAGTTGGAAATTTAAAAGAAAACTCTACAGTGGCTTAATAAGGAGTTGATAAAGAAGCTGCAAAGGGAAAAAAACAGCTTTACAAGGTGCAGGAGATTAATAACATCAGTGTGAAACATAGGGTATAGAAAAGATTATTAAAAATGGGGAAAAACTGGGGAAATTCTGAAATACTGCAAAATGACAAATATTATCCCATTATATAAAAGGGGTGACTGGACAGACCCAGGCAACTATAGGCCAATAAGCTTAATGTGCACGACAGGACAAGAACAGGAGTATTGCTGAACAGTCAGCATGGATTCAGAAGAAGATGGTCATGTTTTACCAACATGCTTGAATCCAATGAGGAAGCCAAAATAGGATATGATCAAAGTGGAGTATATGATATTATTTATCTAGACTTTCAGAAACTATTTGATACAAAAGTCTGATCAGGGTATACAGTGAATAAATTTTAATAATTGTCACTCAATGCCTAGAGCAAATGTTAGAATTATATACCTTATTTTTCAATTTGGTATTGTTTAGTAGTAGTGTTTCCCAACCTCGGTCCTGGGGGCACTCTGTGGCTGCAGGTTTTCGTTCCAACTAGAGTCGTAATCAGTGACAACACCTGATAATACTGATCTCATTTAATTAGCCAGTACTATTTATCTTTTATTCTACATTCAGAAAAGCGCAGCAGCATGATTTTTACATGTATAAGGCATTTAGAAATATTTATGCTTTTGCTATAGATTTAAATGCTTAACTCTCTTTATTTGATTCATTATATTTTGCCCTTTCTCTGTGCAGTTTTTCCCCTTTGTTGTATCTTATTAATGACAATTAAAAATGAGCAGAGCAGACACACTGGCAAAAAACACTGAATAATCAAAGACTGCAACTACTTTAGCATCAGACCCATTAATTAGTAAATAATGGATTAATTAAACAATTAGAACACCTAGAAAAGTAGAATGAGAATCAAGATGAAAATATTGTTAAAAAGAAAAAAATAAATTATTCCCATATAACTGCTTGGCACATTTTAATATATATATACAGTGATACCCTGAGATACGAGTGCCCCAACATATGAGTTTTTTGAGCTACGAGCCGTTACTAGGTCGATTTTTTTTGCCTTGAGTTACGAGCCAAAATTCGAAATACGAGCCATCAAAGAGCTTGTCGCAGCACATTCCAAGGAACTGACAACGGAGGAGCTGAAGGAACTACAGACACAGCAACATACGGAGGTTCTGCAGGAGATCAGAGGCCGAGGAGGTTATCTCTTCAAGTGAGATAAAGGAGTGTTGGCAATGTGGGAAAAAGTTTTGGACTTTATTGAAAAGAAACACCCTGAAAAAGTTGCAACTGGTCGTGCAGCGGCGCTATTTAATGACACTTGCTTAACTCATTTCAGAAACATTCTAAAGGGGAGGAAGAAACAAAGCTCCTTGGACTGGTTTCTATTGAAATGCCCTGCGAATGAAAGTGATGAAAGCGTGTCAAAAAAAGAAAAAAATCTAGTGAAGAAGAAAATTAAATTAAGCAAAAGTGAAGTCAAAGAAAAAAATAATATAATACGCTAATCGGCTCCGCCAACAACAGTTTATTTCTTTAGATTCTCTTTTATGTATTAGGTTTTATTTTGTTTGTATACAATATTTGTTCATTATAAATACATTTTTCTTATGTTGAAAACATTTAACAACAAATTGGGGTGGTTTTTTGGGGGCTGGCACGAAATAATCTCATTTCAATTAATTTTAATGGGGAAAATTGATTTCAGATACGAGCTTTTTGACTTATGAGCTTGGTCATGGAATGAATTAAACTCGTATCTCAAGGTACCACTGTGTATATATATATATATATATATATATATATATATATATATATATATATATATATATATATATATATATGAGGTGGCAGCTCCCCTGGACGGTAGCTGTACCCCAGATACCCTCGGGGCATCCTGGGACATGGAGTCCGTTTCCTCAGCCCTTTTGGATGGCGTGGGTGGGGACTCCTACTTTTCCTACAACCCGAAAGTACTTCAGAGTCAGGAGGACGGAAGCCCACAGTACTTCCGGGCTGTTTAAAAACTGATGATGTGTCATTTGACCTGGAGGAAGAGGAGGAGCACTTCTGGGTCAAGGAATATATAAAGGACTGGTCAAGACTCAGCAGATGAGCCGGAGTTGGGAGGAAGTGTAACGGAGCTGCTGGGAGAGGAGGATTAGATTGTTGTGATGATTGATTATTGTTAATTGTGGTGAATGTGGTGCTTGGTGCACTTAATTTAAGAAAATAATAAAAAATTATACGTGGTGCTTTTAAACATGTGTCCTGAACATCTGTCTGTTGGGTGTCATGGGGCATCAGCGCCCTCTAGCGTCCACAATATATATACTGTATATATATATATATATATATATAAATAAAAAACCAAACTTAGTTTTGTAATTTCTATATTGTTCCCAAAACAGAGAACTTGGGAAATAACACAGATTACTTAATTAGCCCAGGAGTCCAATTAAAAACAGAAGCTGGTTGGAAGAAAAACCTGCAGCTACAGTGTGTGTGTCCCCAGGACCGAGGTTGGGAAACACTGCATTAGATGACTTCTAGTCAGGGGAGTGTGGTGTCAGAATTGACAGCTACTGCTTCTAATCTCATTGCTTTGAGAATATCAGATTACATGATAATGTACTGCAGGGGACGACAAACTGCACCACTCTTTGAGGACTTTCCAAAGTATTGCAAACTCACTGTTCCCATCAGCCAATAACAAGCTGCTTGACGTTGAAGGAAAAATATATGAAGATTTTCACAGGTATGACTAGTTCAGCCACAACATCTGCCCATTTATATCTTTTTTACATTCTGTGGTTATATTTAAAACACAAGACATCAAACAAATTAACCCATTTCTGAAGTCCAAAACACCCACATTCTTTTTTCTTTGTACCTGCAATATATTCTTTGTATTTACAGGAAAGCACTTACTGGTTATCTGCTCTTATATACACAGAACCTATCCCTATGACTTAAAACAAAATCAAACTAATTGGAGTTGCTAGGGATGTCAAATTACACGACTTGTCGTTACTGTGGCACACCAAAATTATATAAATAAAGTTTGTAACTGAAAATCATTGGAAAAATCATGTAGTGTGACAGGACCTTAGGACACAGTCAAGAAATATGTGACCAATACATCTTTACAGAAATAATTCAAATTAAAAATGTTATAACTTTGTACTCATTACAACTACAGGAAGATAATAATTAAGCAGAATAACAATTTACTTATAATAGCTTTATTTGCCCCATCCTGTTATTAAAATTAAAATTCTGAAGTTTGGTATTTTTACATTAACATAGGAGTTCATTATAACCCTTTTGCCAGGGCTTGATTGGGCATTATTTTAGATAAATTACTTTTATTAAAAAAAGAGTATTCCTTATTATTCCTTATCCCTGAAACATCAAGCCCCCAAATAAATTGAATGACAATATTTTTCATAAATCAGCTATTTTTTTTTGTTGTTTTTTTGCCTGTCACAAATATCAGTAGTTTGCTGTGAATATTTAAGATGATAAACCAAATAAAACATGGCATATCTGATTTACTATGAATAAGGAATATTTTTAACTAATTTGTGTTTAACAAGCTATTTTAGAAATACAAGGTTAATATTTGATATACTGCTAATAGCTAGAGTAATTCAATATAAAATTCAAGCAATGAATGCAAAAATAATTTTGAGTAATTATTATAATAAGTTAATATATTAAAAATTATCTTTCAGTTAGGGTTAGCAGACTACTTTGAGAGGGTGTAGGATACCTTCCTATTTTTGTAAAGTTATCTTAGATTTGAGTAGTGCTAATATGGATAAAGAATACAGGTGTTTGTGTTTTAGTGTTGGCACTATAGCAGAAAATCTAAAATTATCAAAAATATGAAAAACAAAAATAATTTCACCTTCCTCAACTCCATATTAGTTCTGGAAGAATGTGGTCATCCAGCCTTAAATAAACCTCACCCACAATTTGATGTTTTGATGGCAAAATTCTGAGAGCACTAACAAACATCATATACCTCTGCTTGGGTATTCTTTATGCTTGTTCCATTTCCTAACAAAAATGGGAGCATTTCTCCAAACATTAGGATTTCAGAATCCCCACAGTTCTGCTTCATAATATTATAAGCAAAAGACAGTCTATGATGTTCTGCTTTTCCAGGTTACACAACAACCCAATTCATAGAGATAATAAAGCTGTTTACTTACCACTGATGAAATTGGCTTCACCAGGTGGGACCCTACACTTTGGCACTTCAAGATGGTGGGGTTTGAACTGTAAGGAGAGTAAAGACTGGAATGAAAGCACAACACTGTCATCTTGATATAGCAGATTAGGAGTTTAAAAAATACATTTTCTTAAGATTATGCACAGTTGTTCCTGATGTTTAACACTAGAATTACCAGAGCCTACAAAAAAACTCTTAGATTCGGCCCACCTTAAATCCGTAGCATAGTAACAGCATCAGCATAAATTCACACCTGATGTGATGCTGTTTGTTTTCAAATAATATTGCATTAGTGCGATGATGTTTTTTTCAGGTGTGTAATAGAAACCACAGCATAGAGAGAAGTATGTACATTGTAACAGGTACGCACATTGTAAATGTAGGAAGGACAATCCTTACGTGTGTGTGAAATGTTAACATTTGAATCGGATGATTGCGTATAGCGCTGAACTTACTGCTCTGTTCTATTCTTTCCTCTGCATGTCCTGGAGTACAGAAGAAACAGCATACAGCAACATGTGGGGA
The DNA here is from genome assembly GCA_026402145.1 of Polypterus bichir lapradei. Classification (NCBI taxonomy): domain Eukaryota; kingdom Metazoa; phylum Chordata; class Cladistia; order Polypteriformes; family Polypteridae; genus Polypterus; species Polypterus bichir. Next base: position 3,375,002 of record JANRMT010062791.1, on the reverse strand, counting down.
CTGGCAAGATCGGGAAAAGAAAAACACGCGGTCACTGATTACAAACCGCAAGATGTTATGCGAATGAATATGAAGTTTTGCAAAATGTACTATACAGGTCATAAAATGAATAATTCCAAATATCATATATACCTATGCCTCTGTTTTTTTGGTTTTTTTTTTTAACATCATAGACCATAAGGTGCATACTAATTCAGCGTGAGCAGGAACACTCAATAAAACTGAATAAAAAAAAAAAAAATCAAGTGACAGTGAGATACGAAGAAGGCAGATTCGCCAGTGTCTGTGTGTCAGCTTTTATCCCTCCACATGAGGGAATGTCCAGTTCCATTGTCTCAAAACACAACTCACATCTCCAGTTATTCCTAGTTTTAAATAAAAACTAACAGCATCAGATCCCTGGGTAGGGGGTTGGTAGTATGTATCGTGATCGTGATTTAGAGAGAATAAAAGTGAAAAAAAAAACCAGTAACAAGTCCTATAAATGTACACCGTTTGTTACAGACACAAACCAAGTGTATGTGTATACTGTATAATATTAATAATAAGAGCAGCTCACTACTGAAAATGGCAAATATAGGAGCAAGTCGGGATCGAACCAGGGACTCGTCATTATAAGTCAGCAAATCTTACAGCTATGCCACGGAAGCTGTTGTGTTTTTCTTGAACCTTTTGTGAAAGTGTTTATTTGATCTTTGGACTTCAAGCTTCATATATTATACAGTATATGCCTACATTTTGTCATTTACTACTAAAATATGAAAAAGGTTTCTGTTTTAAAAATGTGTTTACACAGATTATTGTAGTGTATTCATGCGTGTGTTCCAAATAATGATCTATTATTTCCACTCTAAAACTCCACTTCACTCCCAGATAATCAATCAAGGCATGAGCTGGGAGAAGTTCATGCACGTTCTAAGTCGGAGGGGGGATGGAATAGCCGGCTGCTTGCTGCTTGTCTTTATCGTCACATTTACAGAACAAAGGATGCTAACAGAGAGGTGCGAACAGATTTAAGGTGGACCGGATCTACAAGTTTTTTCACAGGCTCTGGTTATTCTTGTGTTAAATATATGACCTGTAAGGAAAAAAGAGTAAAGTTGGCCTTAAACCTGCTAGTGTGAGTTACAACAGGGAGAATGAATACAAAGAAACTTGAATAAAGTATTAGAAGAAACTAGTTTCAGGCTTGCAAGGCTTGACTTTGTACCTCTGCCTACATGCTGTCAGTGTAGGTAAACGTCTCTTTGTATAGTAAATACAGAAGTAACAAATTTTACACATTACAAAAATAGAAATAATTTTCTAAAAAAATAATGTGTTTAATGCATAAACAAAGCTAATTGGCAATCAATGTGTTTTAATGTTTAAATAAAGTTCATTTCCAAAGCAAAAAGATTTAGCTGTGTAAAAATGACTGTAAGACCTAAACACATATCTGAGTCTCCATGTTTATGTGAAAACAGCTGTCGATTGATTTTACATCTCAAAAAAAGGAGTGTGTAAGACTATGCCATATACAGACCACTGTGGTGATGTTATGGAAGATGGGTTGATAATGCCATTACATGTTCACTCAACTTGACAGGGATTACATTGGTGTACATGAAACTTTTTTTACTTTTTGCATATTAATATTAATTAACAAATTTAATAAATGTCAAGGTCCAAATATTCATAGTTCCTTTTTTCCTTACATTGTTCACTTTTTTGTCTTTTGTATATTCCATTCTATTTAACTACGGGGCAAATTCATTTTTTCATGTTCTTGCTTAATTTTATTTACATTTTATTCAAATTTTGTATTCATACTGTGTTAGCTGACTCACTTAAAAACAAACCATTAAGCACTTGATGTTAAGTAGTGAATATCCCACAAGTTGCTTATACCTTTAACTCACACTGAATTACTAATCAAGAATCTACTGTTACAAAATGCTGAAAGATGTATAGTAAATAATAAAAAAAGCAAATACAAAAAATGCCTGCATTGGAGTGTGTGCAAATGCTGTTTTAATACAAATGGTAAGCTTAGAAATAACCTTTTGTGGTTGGGAGAGAGCTAATAATTTAGCAAAGGAAAGCATGTAAGTAAACTGTAAAGGCAAATTAATAGCACATACTGGACACATTACAATAGGTTAGGTTAGGTAGACTTGTTTGTTACACAGACACAAAAAAATAAGCAAAGACACAATAATCGAAAAGTACTGTTATCTTAAGGACACACAGTGATAATTAGTACAAAGAATAATATTACCTTTATATTTAACAATACACAGAATAATAATTCAGAACTTAGTGACAGAATTCAAGATGCTTATAGCTCTATTGATAAAATAGATCTAAATTTGGAGCCTGATGGCAATAGCTGAAATTTAGGAGAAAGATGATGGCTACTGTGTGACAGAAGTTTCTAATCTGTTTGTAATACTGTAAAATTTGACAATATTGTTAAGAAGTTTTATATCAAACCAACATATAAAAGCAAATGTAACAACAGATTCAATAAGGGACTTATTAAAAAGTGTCATTATGCTTTTGTCCATTTTATAACAATTGAATTTTGTAAGAAAGCTCCTTTTTCTGTCAGGGGGTAAGAGTATCCCCATAATTTAATTATTCAGCCTCCTTTTGAACAGATAGCACAGGTTTGGTCATTGCATTGCTAGAGTTGTGGTCTAACCAAGATTTCAGGAGTTTCATGTGGTACACACGTTCCTTTGGATGCCAGTTGGGCCGGTAAACTAAGTAATCCATGAGCCCCTTGCAATCTAATATTTCATATGGGCCTTGCCAGTGGGCCAGGAATTTAGAGTGTGTGGTTCAGAACCATCACCCTGTCTCCCCAAGGAGAAATCACAAAGCTGGGAGCCCCTGTTGTAGAGCAGAGCCTATGTGGACTGGACACCCTTGAGATGCTCCTTCACTAGAAGACAGAGTCGCTCTAGTATGTTTTGAGATGGTGGATCTGCATCCTTTTCCCAGCCTTCTCTATTTAGGTAAAGTAATTTCCTAGGTTATCAACCATTCAGTAGCTCAAATAAGGAGAACCCCATAGAGGCCTGTGCGACCTTGTAAAAAGCAAACAAGACAAATGATAGAAGCTGGTCCCCCATTTTTCTCATCTGTTTGCGTGTTTGATTAAAAAGTTCAGTCTACTTCCTCCACAGGGGGAACGGCATCTAACACCGCAAAGACAATTACAAAGTTTATAACTGATCACAACTTATCAGACCCCTGGAGGTTTTTAAACCCAAATTCAAGAACATATTCTTTCTACTCATCAATACATCATTGCTACTCAAGGATTGATTACTTCTTTATAGACAATAACTTCTTGCCTATGATTAAATCTTGCAAATACGATGCTATTGTTATTTCTGACCATGCACCTATGATCTTGGAGCTAATATTACTAAGCCCCATACACTCACCCCACAGATGGCGCCTCAACCCGCTTCTATTAGCTGACGAGAATTGTATGGAATTTATATCCAAACAAATCAAATTCTTTCTAGAGACAAATACATCACCCGAGATCTCTGCAGGAATACTCTGGGAAACTCTTAAGGCCTTCTTAAGAGGACAGATTATCTCATATCTCTCCCACAGAAATAAATCCGAAGCCAAGAAAGAAGCAGAGATAAAAAGCGAAATTACTAAACTAGATGAAGAACACGCCAGACTACCAAGCGAGACTCTACATAGGAGGAGGCACGCTCTACATTCGGAATTAAACCTCTTGACAACTAAAGAAACTGAATAACTAATCTACAAATCCAGACATCATTATTATGAACATGGAGAGAAAGCTAATAAGCTTTTAGCTCAACAAATTCACAAGCAAGAAGTGCGCAACGCAATCTCGGTAATCACCAACACGAACGGAGATAAAATCGTCGAACACAAAAATATAATGCACACTTTCAGAGACTACTATAAATCCCTATATACTACTGAGTTTAAAGAAGACAACACAGAATCTAATGCATTTCTGGATACATTACAGATACCACAAATAGACACTTTTAGTGCGGAAGAACTTGATAAACCTCTGCTGTTTTCAGAATTACTAGATGCTATAAAGTCACTCCAAGGCGGGAAAGCAGCAGGCCCTGATGGCTACCCTGCAGAATTTTACAAGAAATTCTCCGCTCAGCTAGCTCCCCTCCTATTATCAACATTTACAGAAGCCAGAGGTAACCAATCTCTTCCTCAAACCTTTCACCAAGCACTAATCACAGTTTTTTCAAAACAAAATAAGGACTTATTACAATGTGCATCATACAGACCAATCTCACTTCTGAATAACGACGTTAAAATACTCTCTAAAATCATAGCTAGAAGGATGGAGAAAGTGCTCCCCTCAGTAATATCACAAGACCAAACTGGATTTATTAGGGGCCGACACTTATCTTCAAATCTTCGACACCTGTTTAATGTAATATACTCACCAACTAAATCAAACACCCCAGAAATATTATTATCATTGGATGCAGAAAAAGCATTCGACATGATTGAATGGAAATACCTTTTTACTACATTGGAGAAGTTTGGGTTTGGCCCGAACATTTGTGCATGGATTAAATTACTGTATACTAACCCAGAAGCTTCAGCTTGCATCAACAACATTTGCTCAGACTACTTTAAACTAGAACGTGGCACTAGACAAGGATGCCACTTATCACCGCTGCTGTTTGCGATTGCCATTGAACCACTGGCAATACATTGTCGAAATACTGATCAGATAAAGGGGATTAGCAGAGAAGGACTGGAACAGAAAATCTCATTATATGCAGATGATATGGTATTTTATATATCGGACCCAGAAAATTCTGTGCCTGCAGTCTTAACAGCACTCACAGAATTTCAAAAGATCTCTGGTCTCAGAATTAATCTGAATTAAAGTGTACTCTTTCCAGTGAATTCTCAAGCATATAATATTAGATTAGATACCCTACCTTTTGTCATTGCAGAACAGTTTAAATACCTAGGGGTAAACATCACAAGTAAACATAAAGCTCTATATCAACAAAATTTCACCGTCTGCATGGAAAAAATTAAACAAGACTTGCATAGATGGTCAACCCTTCATCTCACACTAGCTAGAAGAATTAACACTGTTAAGATGAATATTCTTCCTAAGGTCCTTTTTTTATTTCAAAACATTCCAATATACATTAATAAATCATTTTTTAGGCAATTAGATTCAACAATAACCTCATTTATTTGGAATTCAAAACATCCATGCATCAAAAGAGCGACCCTACAAAGACAAAAGGCAGAAGGCGGCATGGCTCTACCTAACTTCCAGTTTTACTACTGGGCAGCAAATATACAGGCAATAAGAACCTGGACACAAATATAAGAACATACACAGGCATTGACCGCAATAGAAGTAAAATCCTGCAGTACTTCTTTGTTTTCCTTGCTCTGTGCTCCAATAAATACACGTTATCAGCAATATACAAATAACCCAATTGTGCTCCACTCACTTAGAATCTGGAACCAATGTAGAAAGCATTTTAAGACGGAGAAGCTTCTATCTGTGGCACCTCTGCAAGAGAACCACCTCTTTCAACCTTCACAAACATATGCAGTTTTTAATATCTGGAAAAAATTTAGAATTAACTTGTTTAGAGATCTTTATATAGACAACGTCTTTAATCCTATGAATAATTACATTCCAAATTTAACATTCCAGCTACACATTTCTTTCACTATCTTCAAATCAGGAACTTTGTTAAACAGAACCTTTCAGATTTTCCTCATCTTGCACCCTCATCCATGCTGGAAAAAATATTGCTCAATCTCAAGGACTTAGACTCCATCTCTACAATATATAAAATCATTTTACAACCCCTCCCTTTCAAAGATCCAAGAGGACACTGGGAAAAAGATCTCTCAATTAATATATCAGAAAAGGAGTGGAAAGTAGCATTGCAGGGAATTCACTCGAGCTCCATATGCACAAGGCATACAATTATACAACTCAAAATTATATATCGAGCACATCTGTCTCGACTAAAACTCTCCAAAATGTTTCCAGGGCATGATCCAACCTGCGAACGTTGCAACCAAGTCCCAGCCTCACTGGGTCACATGTTTTGGTCCTGCACCAAATTAACATCATTCTGGACCAAAATTTTTAATTACCTTTCAGACAGCCTTGGACTCACAATCCCTCCTAACCCATTAACAGCTGTGTTTGGGGTTCTTCCAGAGGGGCTTAAAGTGGAAAACTTATTCTGATAAACTGGAAGAACCCAAACTCTCCTCTTTTAAGTCAGTGGGAAACCGATGTGTTATATTATTTGACATTGGAAAAAATCAAATACTCAGTTAGAGGATCCATACAGTTTTTTTTTCAAAACATGGCAGGATCTAATCAGTAACATTTTAAAATAAGGTCATGAAGCACAGAGAATTTATTAATTTAGGTATGTTTACAAGCCTTAAATTTTACGCCGTTTGGCTTGCTCTCTTTCTCAGGGGTGGGGATCGATCTGTTCTTAACTCAGTTTTTCTTTTTGTAAAACTTGATTGCTTTGTATGGATTGCAATAAAATAAATAAATAAATAAAAAAAAGTTCAGCCTGCCCCTCTACGGCGGTAAATGGAAGTCCTGAGTTACTTGATACAGAGCAGTTTGGTGACCTCCCTGAAAGGTGTACCCTGCTCTGTAAGAACTTTCTTGGGGATACCAACATGTGAAAAAAAAACCTTGCTAGATTCCTGGTGATAGACGTAAGATTTAGCCATGCATAGGGATATGACCTCTGGGTATCAGGTGGTATAATCAACAAGGACGAGGATGTATTTATGACCCCAGGCTGAAGGTTCAAGCAGAAAGACAATGTCCAAACCAATCCATTCAAATAGAATGTCAATTAGGGGTAACAGCACAAGACAGGCACAGTCTGTTTATTTGTGTGAGTTGATAATCCAGATTGGGCCTGAAAAAATAGCATACCTCGTTGTGAACATCAGGCCAACAGAAGTGCATCATGATCAACTCCAGGGTTTTTTCAGTGCCTTGGTGCTCCCCAAGGAGGTGGGCATGCACATCATTTAGCATATTTCATGCCCATAGGGGCGTGGGACAAGAAACTGGCTTCTCTCCAGTTCTTTCATGGTTAGTCACTAAATACAACAGAACAACAGTTGACCGTCTACTGTCACTACTGCATTCCTTCAGGGAGGCATTGTTAACTGTTTAAAGGACGTGGCCAACAAGCGAAACCGAAGCTGTAGCCCGGTGATTGGGTCAAGGTGGCTTCAACAGGCATCCCAGGTTTTATGTTCAGGAGAGATGTTACCAGGTCTTTAGTACCATCATCACTCAGTGGCAGATCCACTGGGTTACACAAAAATTACCCCATATATAGAGGTCTGGGCAACACCACTATAAGCAGTCTCTGTAAGGACTCTTGTACTAATAACCAGTAGACTGCAGTGGGCTGAAGACTCACCATGGATATAGGTCAGATGGGCCCTCTTTCAATCATATTGTTCTGATAGGACATAACGGCTCACAACAATGTATGTGCTGCATAGAGGGCATTGACTGGGTGTCCATTCAACTAAGCCACACCGGTGAAGGGAACTGTGAGATTATTTGCCATGGTCGCAGAACAGTATCTCTCTTTCAAAGTCCAAACACATTTCATCGGGCCATCCCCTCAGTGACAGTATATCTCTGCTCTCCACACAGGTAGCAGCTGATAAATGCTTCCTTTTTCAAGGGGGCATCTTGGTCTCTCTAGTGCCAAGATCTGTCCTCTGCACTCATGTGAGGTGGGATCAGCAGCAATCCTCCAAACACTCAGTATAACTCGTCACCCAGTGCCACTCAATTAACTCCGCAAGCTCCTCCATGTCTGCCCACTTTTATCTTTGAATAGGATAGGCAATATGATCTGGGAGAGCATAGAATAGAAAGTCAGCTGTTGCTGTTTCAATGATTCCAACAAATTCTCTCTAGTACGGAGCCAAAAGGCCAATTTGCCCCAGAGGTCAAAGACCTGGACTCGGGTGAGTTTCTCAAAATCAAAACGCCAATCTCTGCAGTGTTGGGCCTGTCTAGCAGAGGTAAGGCCATACTGGGCAAGAATCTTTCGTTTGAGCAGCTGTCCATTCCTTCAGGTCATAGTACTGTATGTGTGCTGGGCTTCTCCTGTGTGGAACAGGGCTAGGAGATGAGCTCAGTTGTTCTGTGGCCAATGTTGGTGGGCGGCTATCTAATCAAAAACATGGAGGAAGGTCTTAACAACATTGTGCGGTCACATTGGGACTGACAGCTGAGCGTGTTCTTGGCCTCGTCTTAGGCATATGTCAGGCTTATGTGAGCCTCAGCATCAACCATCTCGCAATGATGAACCTGGAGCTGTGCGATTTGATCCATGAGAAACTGCAAGAGCTCTTCAAGATTCCCGGGATCTGCCATCTCCTCAGCCTAAATCCTACTGACTGCACCCCCTGTGATGATTTGGGGTGCCAACTATGTCATCCCATTTAATGCACACACAGATATACAACTAACATCTGTCTTGGCATTGCTTTGCCCCAACAGAAAAAAGTTTTTAAAAGTAATTGAGTGGTACAACTAATGGCACTTCTTTCTTGCAAATGACGGGTCCTTCCAAGAGTATGGTGGCTTTGATTTTGTGGAAGCGGAAGGGACATGCCTTGGTGCCCTCACTGACCAGATTCTCTGCACTATGGTGAGAGAAGGAGGAGACAGAGTTAGTGGCAGCACCCCCTTGTGGTGCAGCTGGTCATTATATATCTTTATAGAGCCTGTGCGGAGATCAACAGACGTGTCTGTGTGACAATACATGTACAGGTAGTCGTGAACTTATGGCCACGTTCTGTTCCAGCGGACCAGTCATAAGTCGATCTGAGCATAAGATGGACCGGTATATGTATTCAAATCTGGCTTTATGTATAGTACTGTATAATAAGTCCCTTAAGTTATATTGTTTGTTTTATATCCTTTTTTATCCTCATTCTTGTGTAGATTTTATTTTTTTTTTCTGTAAATTATTCTTTCATTTTATTAGTTTCATTAATTACTCACATGGGTATCAAAACTTTAATAGCTTCATGAATCCTTTTTTTGTCTGTGTTATGTTACGTCATTAGTGTGAGCCTCCACCAGTGTTCATTGTGTTAACTGTGAGAGGAGGATTTTAACTCGCAGAGTATCAGCACTCTTATGCTTTCTTTTTAACATTTCAGCCTGTTAATAATAAACATTAACAGATAAAGGAGTTCAGTGTGGTTTCATTACCCCTTTATGGCAGTTTGCACGAAGCGACACATCATGAGTCACAATGAAGAAGCTCCAGTGGATAATGGGATTCAAAGCCAAAGCACAGAAGTACAGCACATGCGGCAAACAACAGTTACAACAAGACACCTGCAATCATTCATATCTTTTCTATTACGTAGTCAAAGTAATTGAAAAGATGAGAGATCACCAATGAGCTTAGCAGTGAGGCACAACAAAGCACAGGATGATGAAAAAGTGCAACATGCTTTTATTAAAACAATCAACAAAAAAAGGTGTTCAAATTAAAGTGCAATGTCCAAAGTTCCAATAAATAAATCCATAAAATCAGAAGTGAAACGTGGAGGTTATAAACAATAGAAAAAAGAGCCTTCTTAAAAACGAGGTTAAAATACAGCATGACACATTCTTTAAAAAAAAAAACACAACAAGAAGCCCGGTGCCTTTTTACCTGGCGGCCCCCCTGCTTCCCTCCTCTGGGTTTCTCAACAGGGGAGTCGCCCTACTTGCAGCTGACCTTCACTCTGCCTACTTCAGCTGTTCAGTTCACCTCTCTGATTCCTGGCTCTGGTAGGCTCCTCCTGACAGCGACTTGGGATCTACAGTGACCTCCTTCTGGTCAATCCCGCTCCATAATCACTCAGCAGGAGTGACTACTTCTACTATTCCCCGGGTGTCGGCCCAATACCCAGGCTCCCTGTTCAGCTGCAACGCGAGCCTGCCTCTGCGCTCGCACTCTCTCTCTCTCCTGCTTCCTCCTTGCTCCTGCAACCTCCTGTCCGTTCTTTCTTTCTTTTTCTTACCCTTCTAGCTGACTCGCGCTTCTACGGAAGTGCGTTTCTGTTTATCAAGAGGGCATGGCAGCTGAAATCAGCAGCCCCAGGAACAATCAGGAATGCGGATGGTCTCTCACCTGTGCACTTAGGTGAGAAACGCCCACAACGCGAGTCGCCCTGAGAACCGCTTCGGCCCAATACTATCCACTTGCAGAGCCACCACGCCCCCTCACCAAGCCGCGAACGCGGTGATTATTTACTTTAAAACTGGCCTTTGACAGGAGCTGTGGACCCGCTATACCACACACGTGAAAATTCACAGAGAGTTATAGCTCGGGTTGTTCACTGAATGCTAGCAACTGGTGCATTGACGCTTGTGGGCAGTCGTGGCTTTGTCTCAAGAGAGGTAAACAAGGGTAGCACGCGAGTCAGATTCCAAACAAAGGTCGTATACCTAGCAAAATTTTTCGCATCCAAACAAGACGTATACCAAGTTAGACTTATTCCAAAGCAGACATATACCGAGGTACCACTGTATATATA
>JANRMT010062791.1:3346059-3359388 GCA_026402145.1 Polypterus bichir lapradei | reverse complement strand
ATCTTACATTCACAGGTGACGATTTCAGTAGTGGACACTTTGATGTTTATGAATGTTTAAACTCTCAAAAGCTGGATGTGAAGTTATCGATGAAACCGGTTGTAAGCTTACAACGCTTGACAGATGCCGAATGTCACTTCAACACAAGTCCTGCAAATACTGTCGTAATTGAAACAAACCATGAACCTCAAACTGATTATGACAGCAGCAATCCAAGCTGTGAGATTTGAGACAAGATTACTGTTCACATGGCCAACTGTAAGTTGCATGCTCAAGAGTAAGCTCAGCGCACAGCTTGGTCATGTTACAACCGGAGGGCCGAACTGACAACGTGGTATACAAAGAGATCCTTAACAAATAATTATTGGCATATTTTCCCTCAGTTTATAAAGGTTAAATTTTCTTCTTAATAAAAATTTTAATGCAGTACTTCGCCGCTGCAAAGCGCGGGTATTTTGCTAGTATATATATATATATATATATATTGTCATACCTGGATGGAGGTGGTACCCAGCCGGGACGCCTGAGAAGATAGGAGGAGGGTTTGTGTCTCCTGCAGACCTCGAGGGGGCGACCGTGTAGGGACCCGGGGTTACCGCCAGGGGGACCCCAATACCAGGAAGACCCTAGACCTCAGCACTTCTGCCACACCAGGAAGTGTTGGGGGGAAGAGAAAACAGGGACACCCGGAGGGCTTCCAGGGAGATAGCCAGCACTTCCGTCACACTGGGGCGTGTCGGTGGGAGATTGCCGGGAACATACCTGGAGCACATCCGGGTGCTTATTTAAAGGGGCCGCCTCCCTGCAGAAGGAACGAGAGTCGGGTGGAAGAGTGACAAAGTCTTTGGAGGAGGCAGGAAGTAGGAGGCGGCCTGAAGAAGAGAAGAAAAGAGAGAGAAGGCATTGATTGGCCTGGACTGAGGGGTATTGGGGCTTATGAGCATGGACTTGTGTAAAGAGTCATGAAAAATAAAAGTGTGTTGAAGTCTTTGAGCGTGTCTGTCTGTCTGTATCTGGGGCAATGTTCACAATGGCGCCCAACGTGGGGCCTTCCGTCTGTTCCAAGACGGAGACCCCAAAACAAATATTTTGTGAACAGCCCAGAGCAGCAGGCACCCCCGCACACGTTTCGAGGGTGCGAAGTGCTCACGGCCCCGAGAAAACGAGAAACCCCACAGACCGCCACCGGAAAGCAGTCGGATTCCTACCTGGTGCGGCGATGCATCAACGGCCGCTGCAGGGGTGTAGCAGGCTCCTGTGTGGATGCTGCCAGCGAAGACGTCCGGGACAGCGTGACGTTTACGAAGACCATGCCGAGGCAGGCGCCTCGTTCAGAAGGGATCCGGGGCGTAAGCTCCCTGCTTGCTGACAGTCAGCCTGGGAGGGCTGATCCCCTTTGGTATTTAGCAGGCAGGGGCTGCCCGGGTCCATATGGATGGCAGACGCACGCCGGTCCACGGCACTTTGTGGATGCGACAGCGGCAACGAGAGCCACCATGGAGGAGACGCTGCAACACGAAGAGCCAGAATGGCATCGCACCAAGAGGAGAGGAGCCAAGATGGCCACGGACCGGAAGTTCCTCCCTGAGACAGGCACGGGATTGGACAGTGTGTCTTGTGGGTCCGCCAATGACTGTATAGAGGCGGGACCAAGGAATGACCATCTCGTGCCAAAGAGAGACCCGATTGGGCTGGAGGAGCTTCACAGAAAGCAGTTGGCGAAAATGACTGACAACCACGTAGGTCAATCGTTGACTGACTTTCTGTGCTTGTCTATGATGCATGTGCTAGGTGCCATCCGTGCTGAACTGCAGAAACTGAAGGAGACGGCGGGCGCGTCAGTGACGTCGGAACGGTGTGACGCTGGAGTCTTTAGACGGACTGGTACCACGGAGACAGTGAGTAGAGCCGACTCCGTACAGCACAAAGGAGAACCCACCGAACTCGGCCATGATCCAAATGAACGGTATCAAGTAGGGGGTTCTCCGACACTGCATGCGACGGTGAATTCTGTGTACGAGGGGAGGGGAAAGACAGCGAGAGGGTTGGCAGGACGCGGGCTGATGAGTGCTCTGGGTCCTAGCGCCCTACGGCCCAAACCTGCAACAGTCTCCCATCGCTCTAGAGGGACGCAAACCAGACAGGGTCTGTACCTTTCCCATAGGCAGACTCAAACCGTTATAGCGTCCCAGAATAAATGGAGGAATCGAGGGGAGAAAGCCGATTCCTCCGATAAGAAAGGTCATCCTCTGCAGTGGCAGAAAAAAGCCCCGGAGTCGGTGGGGAAGACAAAAGTGAGAGCGACCCGTCGGAGCCAATCAGACAGGCACGGAACCCACAGAGGGGGTGCCAAACAGGCAAGTGCCGGGGTGCCGGTCAGAGGGGGGGCGCTGCCAGTGCAGGGCACAGGGGGACGCGGGAAAAGAGTGTCCAGGCAGCGGCTCTGCCCCCTTGATTCTGGTTGTTGCAGGACCGGACCCTGGACAAGCAGAAGGACCCGCTTCGTTGGGAACCTGCCCTCACAGGATGGGACGCTTCACTGGAGGATTCTTCACTGGTGAGGGGGCAACCCCACTACTGGCAGGGGCTGCAGAGGCGCGAGCGGCTCGCTCCAAAAGGGCACAAAAACCTCGGAGGGGGTGCCGAAGTAGTATGTTCCAGGGTGCCGGCTTGGACCCTGGACACGTGGTAGGACCCACTTCGGGGAGGAGTTGCCCTTGCGGGACATGTCGCTCTGACCGAGGTGTCTTCGCTGGTGGTGGGGCAGTGTCATACCCGGATGGAGGTGGTACCCAGCTGGGACGCCTGAGAAGACAGGAGGAGACCTCGAGGGAGCGACCTCACTGGAGGCCTCGGGTAAAGAGCTGGGAAGCTCGACCCTGTAGGGACCCGGGGTTACCGTCAGGGGGACCCCAATACCAGGAAGGCAGGTTCAACCTAGGGAGGGCGGAGTACAGCACGGAAGACTGACAGCGGGGTATTGATTGTTGTGGTTTGGTCCCGGGACGGGAGGATGGGTTGGAGAGGGTGCTAGATGGGTGTGTTTGGGGTAATGAAGTTGGCGTACTTTTTCTTGATTGTTCAAGTTAAACTTTTGTGAGACTATACTACATCTGTCATTTTTGTTTTTTTTTTACTTCTCTTTTTGAGCTGGATGCGGAGGTCGCTACAGTATAAAAAAACATAGTAAAGATCGCATTAGCACAAACAAAAGGAAATTATTATTATTATTATTATTTTTAATTTTATTAATTTTATTGTAATCATTCCAAACAAATAGATCAATTTTTACAAAAAAAATAGGACGAAAACAAATTGACCCTCACCCCTAAGAAAGAGAGCATGGCCAACGGAATAAAGCTTAAAGCTTGTAAACATACCTAAATTGATTAGTTTAAAAGGGCAATAGAGATGAATGGAGAAGAAAAAGAAATGCGGAAAGAATTGCTTCCTCTGTGCTTTACGAGCTTATTCTAAAATATTATTGATTAGATCCTACCAGGTTTTGAAAAAATTCTGTACCAATCCTCTAACTGAGAATCTGATTTTTTCCAATTTCAGATAGTATATAACATTGGTTTCCCACTGACTTAAAAGAGGAGAGTTAGGATTCTTCCAGTTTAGCAAAATAAGTCTGCGTGCCAATAGTGTAGTGAATGCAATCACAATTTGTTTGTCCTTCTCCATTTTAAGCCCATCTGGAAGAACACCAAACACAGCTGTTAATGGGTTAGGAGGGATTGTGACACCAAGGCTGTCTGAAAGGCACTTAAAAATTTTGAACCAAAATGATGTTAATTTGGTACAGGCCCAAAACATGTGACCCATTGAAGCTGCAGTAACAGAATTTTGTGGGTCTGATATATACAGTACCATATCATCTGCATATAGAGAAGTTTTCTGTTCCAGTCCTTCTCTGATAATCCCTTTTATCTGATATGCATTTCGACAGTGAACCGCCAGTGGTTCAATGGCGAATGCAAATAGCAGTGGTGACAAGGGGCATCCTTGTCTGGTACCATGTTCTAGTTTAAAGTAGTCGGAACAAATGTTGTTAATACAAACTGAAGCTTCTGGATTGGTATACAGTAGTTTGATCCATGCACAAATGTTCGGGCAAAACCCAAATTTCTCTAATGTAGTGAAAAGGTATTTCCATTCAATCATGTCAAATGTTTTTTTTGCACCCAATGATAATATTATTTCTGGGGTGTTTGACTATACTGGTGAGTATATTACATTAAACAGGCGTTGATGATTGGAAGATAAGTGTCAACCCTTGATAAATCCAGTTTGATCTTGTGATATTATCGAAGGGCCCACTTTCTCCATCCATCTAGCTATGATTTTTGAGAGTATCTTAACATCATTATTCAAAAGTGAAATTGGTCTATATGATGCACATTGTAATAAGTCCTTATTTTGTTTAGGAAAGACGGTGATTAATGCTTGGCGAAAAGTCTGAGGTAGAATTTGATTGTCTCTAGCTTCTGTAAATGTTGCTAATAAGAGGGGAGCTAGCTGAGTGTAGAATTTCTTATAAAATTTTACAGGGTAGCCATCAGGGCCTGCTGCTTTCCCACCTTGAAGTGACTTTATAGCATCTAGTAATTCTGATAGAGCCAAAGGTTTATCCAGTTCCTCCGCACTAAAAGTATCTATTTGTGGTATCTGTAATGTATCCAGAAATGCATTAGATTGTGTGTTATCTTCTTTAAACTCAGTAGAATATAAGGATTTATAGTAGTCTCTAAATGTGTACATTATGTTTTTATGGTCAATGATTTCATCTCCGTTTGTGTTGGTGATTACTGGGATTGCATTGCAAACTTCTTGCTTATGGATTTGTTGAGCTAAAAGCTTATTAGCTTTCTCTCTGTGTTCATAGTAATGATGTATTGATTTATAAATTAGTTGTTCAGTTTCTTTAGTTGTCAAGAGGTTGATTTCTGAATGCAGAGCCTGCCTTTTCCTATGTAGAGCCTCGCTTGGACACCTGGCATATTCTTGATCTATTTTAGTAATTTCGGTTCTTAGCTCTGATACTTTCTTGGTTTCTAATTTATTCCTGTGGGAAAGATATGAAATAATCCGTCCTCTTAAGATGGCCTTTAGAGTTTCCCAGAGTATTCCTGCAGACAACTCTGAGGATCTATTTGTCTCTAGGAAGAAGCTGATTTGTTTGGATATAAATTCTGTACAGTTTCTCATCTGCGAATAGAAGCGGGTTAAGACGCCATCTGCGAGGTGAGTGTGTGGGGCATAATGACTTTAGCTCCAAGATCAGAGGTGCATGGTCGGAAATAACAATAACGTTGTTCTTGCAAGATTTAGTCATAGGCAAGAAATTATTATCTATAAAGAAATAATCAATTCTTGAGTAGCAATGATGTACTGGTGAATAGAACGAATATGTTCTTGAGTTTGGGTTTAGAAACCTCCAGGGGTCTGATAAGTTGTGGTCAGTTAAAAACTGTGTAATTGTCTTTGCTGTGTTAGATGTCATCCCCCCGTGATAGGAGTCCTATCTAAGAGAGGATTTAAAACACAATTAAAGTCCCCAGCCATTATATTTTTATGAGTGTTCACATTGGGAATGGATGTAAATACATTTTGCATGAATTCCTTATCATCAACATTAGGTGCATAAACATTTATCAAAATCACTTTACAATTAAATAAGTTACCTATGACAATCACATATCTCCCTTCAGGATCAGATACTACATCTGATGCTACAAATGAGACTGTTCTATGTTTGAAAATTCCCACTCCTCTAGTTTTCTTTGTAAAGCTAGAATGGAACATTTGGCCAGTCCAGTCTTTTTGCAGCCGGAACTGATCCTTGCTTAGTAAGTGGGTCTCCTGTCAAAATACTATTTTAGCGTTTAAACCTGTTAGGTGAGAAAATACTTTCTGTTTAATTCGTGATTCAGACCTTTAACATTCCAGCTCACAAAGTTAACTGCCCCATCATGGAGTCATTGATTCTGAATTTTTGATGTCATTTTATAGTCTTAACTGGAAGTGAGACAGCTTTAACCTTAATTTCCAATTTCCCCATAAGCTATTGCCATGCAGCCTATTGTTACGTTGATAGTTGTAATTATAAGGGTTAAAAGGATAGATTAGATATAACCTGCTGTCTTTGTCTCCCCCCCTTATCCCCCCACCCCCCCTCATTGTGCCTCCTCACGTGAGGCTGGATCCCACTTCACAGAGTCCCGGTCCTCTGACATACCTATTGACAGAACATGTCCAAAACAAAACAAGCCCCCCAGCAGCGGTGTTTGAGGATTAAAAGTAGAGATATCTATTGCCAATAAAGTCTAAATACTATATGTCTAAATATAATCATTAACAAACTATAAGCATAAAATATAATCTTCAGCAATCTTAAAGTATTAAGATAATAAAACCCAGGGAATGGTGTTAAAAAGTGGTCCAGGATAAGCATAGTAAATCCAAATGTAATAATAACAGTAACAATAAACCAAGGGTATGATGTCTCCTTTAGGGCAGTAAAAAAAAAAAATATTAATTTCTTCCACACACACGTCTATAACTGTAAGTAAAACATAAACAGAAAGTGTCCAAACAATGAAAAGGATGTATAATTATAATACCCGTATCATTACAAGTGGATCAGACTGCAGGTGATATCTGCAGTACTTGCCATGCCATGACAGGATGCGACTCACTATTGTGTTTCAAAAAAGTGTCGGGATCAGCTTCCTTAATTCCTTTTCTGCTTCCTCCTTGCTGTAGAAGACGTAGTATTGGCCTTGAACTTCCACTTTCAGTTTGGCAGGATAAAGGAGGCTGTATTTGATATCGGCTTGCTGTAGAAGGTTGCACGTTTAGCAGCTGTTGCAGGAGAGAAATCAGGGAAAATACAAATGTGGTTATTTTCAAATATAATCTCTTGCTTGTGTCTGAGAAGTGCCATCACATCTAGCTTACATAGTAATCTCTCGAAGCAGACAATAAAAGACCTAGGTCTAAAGGTATTTGGTCCACGTATGCAATAAGCTGTTGTGATCTCGGTATCTGATTTGAATTCTTCTCCAATTATTTTAGAGAATAGTTCAACTGCGAATTTCACTGGGTTTGGACTTTCACAATTTTAATATTATTCCTTCTGCATCCATGTTCCAGAGCCGCAAGTCTGTCTCCGAGTTTCTCGCATTCGGAATTCGCAGCTGTAGCTTTTCCATCGGTGTTAGATGCCAGTTGTTCCGCTGTTTCAATTCGGGCTGTGAATGTCTGCTTAACGTCATCCAGCTGATCAGCAAGTTTCTTCAGTTCAGACGTATTTTCTTGGATGTGTTCCTCAATTTTCCCCAGCATACCTTTAAAGGTCACGTCAAAATGATTGTACAGACGCATTTACAGGTCTTTATTATCTTTCTTCATATTTTTCTGAATGTCTTTCTTAAGCTCACTTAAGGACGTGGCCGTGGCCAATGTTGTGATCATTTCCTTCAGTTCAGAGAAATCGTTTTGGCTTTCATGCTCCACAGGTGGAGTGGCAACCCCAGTTACAGGCGATGTTTTGGGCTCACGAGGAATGAATGAAAGCACAGACAGCAAGGCCATTTCTGATTTCAAGTTTACTATAATTGGCAAGCTGTCGTGACCTGCATCACTTGCACCTTCGCTCCCATTTTTGCTTTCGACTGGAGAAAAAGCAGTGGAGCAAGGTCCTGGGAAGTCTGTGCATTCACCTGCCTTTTCCAGGTCAGTCTCTGAAAGGCCGTACCTTGCACTTGGGCTTGATGTCTGTCTAGACTTGGATTTAGCTTTAAGTTTCCTTTACGGTTCTCTCTGACCCCCTTTCTTCTTACTCATGTTTATATATTGTAGTGGAAACCCCTCGGGTCGGGTAAATACAGGATACCTCAAAATAATAAGAAATAAGTGAAAAAAATAAAGCCGCTGCTAACGGAGCTCCGCTTCAGACGTCCATCTCCCATAATGGACAGGACAAAATTACTCGAAAAAAGGGAAAATAATCATTACGGACCAGGTGTAATTGAAAAAATAGCAGGACAAAGCGAGGTCAGAAATAAAAGACAAAGAGTAGAAAACAAAGTAAAATGTCATAAAGAGGTTAAAAAACAAGTGGGCCAAACACATGCAGAGCAGGTTATAGATAATGAAAACAGTGGAATTCAAAAGACTCAAAAAAAACGTAGACATGAAACACATGCAGAGCAAGATACAGAATATGAAAGCATAAAAAAATGAAAGTGTCAAAACAAATAAAATAAACATCACATAAGCCCAAACATAGAGAAATTATTACTCGAAGAAATAACAAAAAGGTGAATAGAGATCGAATATATGGACAAAGGTGATATGTCTGAAGTATATAAATATTGTAAGGCTTTGAACTTTTAGGTCAGAGAATTTCAAAAACGGGGTTTACCTCATATGCATTTATTGGTTACTTTGCAAAAAAAATTATTAACTGCTGATGATGTAGATCATTTTGTCTGTGCTGAAATTCCAAACAGAGAAACCTATCCTGAATTATGGTACAAAGCCATTAAACACATGTCTCACGGACCTCATTTAAAAGATTCAGCATACTGGGACTCGAAAGATTCCAAATATTGTTTTTAAAGAAGTTCTGAAATAAAACTGAAACAAATGAAATAGCAAAAATTCAAAGAAAAAAAAATCTTAAAAGTGTGTATCTGGAAAACCAAACATGGGTTGGTGTGCGAAGCGAGCAGGGGGGCAAAGCCCCCTTGTATTATAATAAAAAAACTTGGGTCAAGACGTGATCTTCTCGGAAGACACTTTGAAGTCCTGCGAGACAAGGAAGTGAGACAAAAGGAAAGCAGCTGTACAGGCTTTTAAACAATCATGCACAACACGCAGCACAGCAATAGCAGCAGCAGCTGCTGTAAAGGCTTTTAAATAATTGTTGCACAGCGTGACATACAGATCACGCAGCAGCTGCTGTACAGGCTTTTAAATGATCGATGCACAGCACAACATGCAGATCACACAACATGGCACAAGCATCAGCTGGCTTAAAGGACATAACTCATTCACTACAGCTTTATTACTGGCAAATATCAAGAAATAAAAAATGAATGAAAATGAATGAATTGTAAAAAACAGTCTCTTAAAATTGTATATCCGGTTAAACAAACCAGGGTTGGCGAGCAAAGCAAGCCCCCTAGCATATATATATATAGTCACACACATGCACATGGGAGACAGCTAAAGGGCTTGAGTAAGGGCAATTCCGAGTCAGACCAGGGTGTGACAGAGTGCACTGACTCTTTTTCTCCCTTTCCTGGAGACCATTCATGGGAGATTCCACCTGGCCCTCTTGACGTCACTTCTGGGTCCGAGCCTATGGAAGAAGACCTTGCCGGCTCTGGCCCCTGTGATGTCACGTCCGGGCTCCAGCCTATGGTTGAAGACCATCACAAGCCTGATCCCTTTGACCTCACTTCCTGTCTTCCCCTTTAAAAGCCTCCACCTTTTCTCTATATCCTCAGTTCTTTTTTAAGCTAAGTTTTGTAATATCACTAATCATCAATTTGCAGCCAGGAAACCAAATACAGTGGAACCTCGGGTCACGACCGTAATTCGTTCCAAAACTCTGGTTGCAACCTGATTTGGTCGTGACCCGAAGTAATTTTCCCCATAGGATTGTATGTAAATACAATTAATTCATTCAGGACTGTACGAACTGTATGTAAATATATTTTTTTAAAGATTTTTAAGCACAAAAATACTTAATTATACCATAGAATGCACAGTGTAATAGTGAACTAAATGTAAAAACATTGAATAACATTGAGAAAACCTTGAACAGAGAAAACTAACATTGCAAGAGTTCATGCTATTGCCTTACAAACAGCTCGCTGTAAATACTTTTTTTAATGAGTTTTAAGCACAGGGTAAAAATGAACATTTGAAAAATCCTTAATTTATACAAAAACTAACCATAAACAACCAAGAAAACTAACATTGCATGAGTCAAGTTCTGGCATGAAGGAAGTGAGGAGAAACTGGGTGGAGAGGAGATTACAGTTTTGCGGTGAAGTCTGTGACAATGCACGTTCGCTGCATGCTCCCATCTCGCTTCCGGGAGCCCTTAAACCCCTCACTGTCGGTAATGTTACCGATGAGCATGACAGTGAGGCACTACAATGGAGCAATCGGATGCTGCAAAAAGTGCCAAGTGCTTTTATTAAAATCAACAAAACAACAATCAGAAACAAAGTTCAAAATAAATAAAGTGCAGTGTTTTCAGAATCCTTCAATAAATAAATAATCCCATAAAAACAGAAGTGGAGGTTAAAATCTAATAAAAAAAGTTTTCATTAAATACAACAAGGAAGCAGACTCTTTAAAAACAAGCCTGGTGCATTCTTTAACACTAGAATTACCAGAGCCTACGAAAAAACTCGTAGATCCGATCCACCTTAAATCGCTTCTCACTTCTCTGTCAGCGTTTTTTGTCCTTTAAATGTGTTGATAAGCAGGAAGCAGTCTGCTATCACATCCCCCACTGGTGCACAGTTTACTCAGTTCAAGTCTGTTTACCTGCGTGTCAGTTGCTTGTAGTTGTATAGAGTGAGAAGTCAAGCAAAAATCAAAGAAACACTTTCACAAAAGGTACAAATATAACAGAACAAGTGCGCTTTTATTCAAAAATATAATTGCAGAAAAACAACACGCATTAGGGTGCGACATTGACACACATTTGCTACGACTGCTTCGGTGGTGCACCGGTATCAAGTGTTGACTGGTAATCAAAACTTCACGGGTTTGATCCCCGACAAGTCCGTTTTGAGAAGTGAGCTGCTTTTATTCTTACTATTTTAGAATAAAAACATACATTTCATTTCAGTTTGTATCAGCCAGTGTAAATGTATGAGACTTGTAAAGGTTAGCTTTGTTTTTTTTTTGTTTTTTTTTATTCAGTTTCATCCTCTCAGTCGTGTTCACGATCCTACCCTACCCCCATCCATCTGACACTGCTGTTTTCACATAAAGACGCACTATAGCTCTGCAGTCTGTAGAAAGTAAGTAAATAAATCCAAATAAATAACATTCGATCTGGCTTTTAAGTAAGTAACATATAAATGTTAATGTACAAGTTGTCAGAGATGGCTGGGGTGGCCGGGACTCCCAGGAGGACCGGAGGAGGGATTGCGCCTTCCCCAGACCATGTGGGGGCGATCAACCTGTTACCTTTGGGGGCCATGGGTACAGAGCTTTGAAGCTCCACCCTGTAGGGGCCAATGGTCACCACCAGGGGGCACCCCAATGCCTTGGAGACTCTGGACCTCAGCACTTCTGTCACACCCGGAGGTGCTGGGGGGAAGAAGAGCAGGGACACCCGGAGTGCTTCCGGGAATGCAGCCGGGACTTCCGCCACACTGGGGCATGTTGGTGGGAGGTTGCCTGAACACACTTGGAGCACATCCGGGTGCTTATAAAAGGGGCCGCCTCCCTTCAGACAATGGCAAGAGTCGGGAGTGGAGTAGGACGGAGCTCAGGAGGAGAGACAAGGAGGCAGCCAGAAGAGAAAGGCATTTGTGTTTTGGCCAGGACTTTGGAGACTTTGGGGTTTGTGCACTTTATTGACTTGTAAATATGTTAAATAAATGTGTGTTGGGTGATGTCAACATATCCACCTGTCTGTGTCCGGGCCAGCTACCACAAAGTATAACAAAACAAGTGCACTTTTATTCAAGACTATAATTGAAGAAAAAAGAAAGTCACAAGTACATCGCAGAGCTTCCTGTGTTTGAGCGACACGGGCATGCTCAAAAAATACACGTGTAATGCCACGAAAAGTGCATGCAGACACTTCAGTTCGGAAGCATTGGTACGAGAATGCAGTCAGACTTCTTTTTAGGACAGTTTCATTCTCTCAGTCGCATTCACTATCCTACCCTACGCACCCCCCCTCCCCATCTGACACTGCTGTTTTCACATAAAGACGCGCATTCTCGTTTTTTCATAGGCTCTGGTAATTCTAGTGTTAACTGGTGACCCCCGCTGCCTTCTCGGCCTTACACACCCAGCCGTACTTCTTCTGGTTACTCCAGCTCCTTGATCGCTCAGCTGGAGTGACCGCTTCCTTCTGCCCCACCGAGTGTCAGTCAAACACCCCTGCTAGGGCTCACTGTCCAGCTGCCTGCCTGCGAGCACGCGCTCGCTCGCACCAGTTCTTTCCACACTGCTTCCTGCTTACTTCCTCACTCCACAACCTCCGTCTTTCTTTTCTTTTTCCTCTCTTTAGCCACCTCGCACTTCTATTTATGAAGAGGATGTGGCAGCTTTAGCGTAGCGATTATTTATTTAAAACTGGCCTCTTGATGTGAGCTGTGGACCAACTATACCACAAAGTCCCTCTGCGGATTGCTCGTCTGGCCAAGTACAATGTACTGTACAGGGAGAGACTGAACACCTGTGTAAATCACCGGCGCGTACGAACCAGAAGGGAAACTGGCTTGTTCATCACCCGAGTGTGTGGTTGTGAACAGATGCAAAAGTTTGGCAAACTTTTTGGTCGTAACCCAATTTGTATGTGTTCCGAGACGTTCATGACCCGAGGTTCCACTGTATACGGGTGGCTGCCCCAGACCTTGCTATGGCTCTTTGTGGAGTTTGTGACAGTGGCATAGCCAGCAGGATGGAACGGTCCCGAAAGAGAAGGGGACAGTACCTGCAATGTACCCAGGTGGGAGCGTACCGGGGAGGGTGTCCCGTGGCTCAGAGTACGAACTCTGCTCCTGGCACGTTTAACTAGGCAACCTAGGCAGGCCAGGGAGTGTGTGGTAAGGGCTCACAGAATTTGGCTGCTCCAGAGGGGGGAGGCAAAAGGGGCTTATTTTGCTCTCTCGGAGGAGAGTGCCCACTTCCCTGTGAAGCCAGATCCCCGATTTCCACCTAGGGGTGCCCCAGACTGGCAGGTGACTAG
Organism: Polypterus bichir lapradei; assembly: GCA_026402145.1. NCBI lineage: Eukaryota > Metazoa > Chordata > Cladistia > Polypteriformes > Polypteridae > Polypterus > Polypterus bichir. The sequence continues at coordinate 3,346,424 of JANRMT010062791.1, read as the reverse complement.
AGTGAGAAACTGGAGGTTCGACCCAGAGTGGCCGACTCCTCAACAAGCATCGTCCTTATGGGCAAGGGTAGGGCAGTGGCTATGGCCACAGGAGAACAAGCCCTACCAAGTAATAGAGTAGTTGGCCTGCTACCTGCTCCTGAAAGCACTACCCCATGGCTTCACCCAGCCGGTCTGGGGTAAACACTTTAAGAATATGGCAGAGCTCATAGAGCTGCTAGAGACACATAGGACATAGGCCCAAATACAAGGATGGGGCAGCCACGTTCAGACACCTTCCTGACCGCTCCGTCTAGACTGTACATTTTTTTAGTTTATTTCCGTAGTACTAGGGTGTTGTACCGTGTTAGCCATTACGAATGTAG
>JANRMT010062791.1:3286008-3340655 GCA_026402145.1 Polypterus bichir lapradei | reverse complement strand
TCAAGATGTTTACATCTTGCCTGAAGAAGGGGCCTGAGTTGCCTCGAAAGCTTGCATATTGTAATCTTTTTAGTTAGCCAATAAAAGGTGTCATTTTGCTTGGCTCTTCTCTACATTAGTTTATTTCCCTTATTTATTATCTCTTCAATTACAGACATCATCGGGGTTAGTAATTTATGATAGCAGAACACTTTTGGAAATTGGAAACTGGTTCTCTACTTTTATTTCAGACACTTTCAAAAGATCCACAATCGTTCCTGTTCAAAAGAACAATAAGCCCACATGCCTGAATGACTACCGACCTGTTGCACTGACATCAGTAGTCATGAAAGTGTTCGAGAGGCTATTGAATGACCCCATCTCATCCTCCATCCCAAGCACCGTTGACCCACTCCAGTTCGCTTACCGTCCTAACAGATCGACGGAGGATGCCATTTTCCACGTACTGCATACCACCCTCAGCCATGTGGACAAGAAACAGTGGAACTATGTGAGATTGTTGTTCATTAATTATAGTTCAGCATTTAATACAGGCTGTTTGTGAAACTAAGGGACTTAGGACTCACCAACCGCTTGTATACGTGGGTGCTGAACTTCCTCAGTGGCAGAACACAGGGAGTGAGGGTTGGTAACTGTGTTTTCAACACCATCACCATCAACACAGGAGCTCCTCAAGGGTGCATTCTTAGCCCACTGCTGTACTCCCTCTACACCCATGACTGCACGGACATGTATTCCTCCAACACTATTGTGAAGTTTGCAGATGACATGGTGGTACTCGGCTTCATCGCAAAGAACGAAGAGACGGCCTACATGGATGAAGTTGCGAACCTGACATTGTGGTGTAAGGAAAACTGCCTCCAGCTCAACATCAGCAAAACCAAGGAGCTGGTGGTGGACTTCAGCAGGAGACAGCAGTGGCACTATAAGCCCCTCATCATTAACACTAGAATTACCAAAGCCTACGAAAAAACTCGTAGATCCGTCCCACCTTAAATCGCTTCTTAAATCCGTCCTCACCTCTCCACCAGCGTCTTTTGTCCTGTTAATGTGCAGATTAAGAGCAGCAAGCAACCGGCTATTCCATCCCCCACCGTCGCAGAACATACACGAACTTCTCCCAGCTCATGCCTTGATTGATTATCTGGGAGTGAAGTGGAGTTTTAGAGTGGAAATAATAGATCATTTTTGGAACACACGCATTTCATGTGTGTTCCGTTTCTACAGTAATCTGTATAAACACATTGTTAAAACAGAAACTTTTTCATATTTTAGTAGTAAATGTTACAAAATGTAGGCATAAACTATAGAATATATGAAGCCTGATTTCCAAAGATCAAATAAACACTTTCACAAAAGGTTCAAGAATGATACAACACCTCCCGTGAGTAGAGGTAAGATATGCTGTCACAGCATTCCTGCCGTGCCTCAGAGACCTGAGTTCGATTCCCAGCTGAGAGAAAGAGTTGGTTTTTTTTTGTTTTTTTTTTAAACTCAAACGGACATAAAATTTATAAATTGGTATGCACTGTCAATTAATGAGATCATTATATTTTCATGTGGGATGCTCCTTTTAAAATGTTTTTTAACAACTGAGACTGCAATTAACATGAACAAGTGTCCTATAACTGTTATTATTAAGATCCATAACACACAGACAGACAGAGCACTGCATAATAGAGAGACAGACAAACAGGCAGAGAAGTCACTAAATAAACAGGGAAGGCACATGTACTGAAAGAAAAAAAAAGATCAACATGTGCGTTGTTCCTGCCGCACTGAATAAGCTCACGCGCTCTAAACCCTCCCCCTCTCCCCCATCTGACTCTAAGTAACGCTCCCGCTGTTAGATCAGAAGAGGCACGCAAAAGGCAGGCAGGCAGGGGGCAGGGTTAGAACGTACAACAACCGTCTTTCCTACATTACGACGTGTGTACCTGTTGCAATGCGCACACTTTTCTATATGCTGTGGTTTCTATTACATTGAAAGGGCACTTGACACCGAAACAGTTTACTTTCCTTGGGAAGCGGCTGTCTAGGAACAGAAGCTTGTCGATGTTGCATCCTCCTTTTTTGAGTTTTATTTTCTCAATGACGATCACGCTCAAAACCCCCGCCCGCCCACCTATTTTTCATTTAGTAGTGCTTTCTCTGTCTGTCTATTATACTATGAACTCCGTCTATCTATATAGTAATAACAGTAATTTTATTATTATATAGCAGCTTCCCTGTCTGCCTATCATATAATGCCTTTCCTTCCTATCTATCTATATAACTATTCCCTTAGCTATTTTTTGATATATATTTATTATACAGTACATTCCCTGTTTATTTAGTGACTTCTCTGTCTGTTTGTCTGTCTCTCTATTATGCAGTGCTCTGTCTGTCTGTGTGTTATGGATCTTAAAAATAACAGTTATAAGGACACTTGTTCATGTTAATTGCAGTCTCAGTTGTTAAAAAATATTTTAAAAGGAGCATCCCACATGAAAATATAACAATCTCATTAACTGACAGTGCATACCAATTTATACATTTTATGTCCGTTTGAGGTTAAAAAGAAAAAAATAATAACAGTTTCTCCCCAACGAGGAATCAAACTCAAGTTTCATGAGGCACGGTAGACGTGCTACGACAGCAAATCTTAGCGCTACGCCACTGGAGCTGCTGTGTTGCTCTTGAACCATTTGTGAAAGTGTTTATTTGATCTTTGGAAATCAGGCTTCATATATTCTATAGTTTATGCCTACATTTTGTAACATTTATTACTAAAATATTAAAAAGTTTCTGTTTTAACAATGTGTTTACATAGATTACTGTAGAAACAGAACACACATGAAATGCATGTGTTCCAAATAATGATCTATTATTTCCAGTCTAAAACTCCACTTCACTCCCAGATAATCAATCAAGGCATGAGCTGGGAGAAGTTTGTGCACGTTCTGCGACGGTGGGGGATGGAATAGCCGGCTGCTTGCTGCTCTTAATCTGCACATTAACAGGCCAAAAGATGCTGGGAGAGGTGCGGACGGATTTAAGTAGTGATTTAAGGTGGGACGGATCTACGAGTTTTTTCGTAGGCTCTGGTAATTTTAGTGTTAACAGGACTCCAGTGGAAAGGGTAAACAGTTTTAAATACCTGGGGGTTCACATCTCTGAGGACCTGACATGGTCTGAACACATCCAAGTTCAGACCAAAAGGGCAAAGCGAAGACTCTACCATCTCAGACAGCTTAGTAAGTTTGGGGTCTCTTTATGGATTCTAAAGACTCTCTACTCTGGCGCTGTGGAAAGTATCCTGACACAGAACATTACATCCTGGTTTGGAAACTGCTGTGTAAAGTAAAGCCCTACAGAGAGTGATCTGTGCAGCGGAATGCTGCTACAGGTCAGCTCTACCATCTATGCAGGACATTTACACCAGAAGATGCAGGACCAGAGCTATCAGGATTATCAAAGACTCCTCTCATCCCATCAATAACCTGTTTCATCTGTTAAAATCAGCAAAAGGTTTTGTAGCATCCTGGCCAGGACAGAGAAACTCAGAAGGAGTTTCTATCCTCAAGCCATAAGACTGTTAAATCAAAACATGCCATCTCATCCATGACCCTCCACATACTTAGACTGGACTGTAAGTTGTAGTATGCCATACCCTTTCCTTGTTTTGGAATTGGTCTGTCATTTAACTTTGCACCTGTCTAACTTTGGTTTTGCACAATAATCACTGCACTATTGCACCTTAACACTTAATTCTACTTTATTCACATAATTTTACTTTTTTATTATGTTCTATTATACTGTTATCTTTCAATCTATGATTATTTGTTAATCTAACTGATATTCTTCTAACTTTGCACAGTTTTTGATAAGCGGATCAGGATGCATTTCACTGCATGTTGTCCTGTATAACAATGCATGTGACAAATAAAGAATCTTGAGAATCTTGAGGACAGCCTCACAATCTGAGGGAGCAGAACCATCCTTTAGTCAAACTCACCCAGAGTACGTCCCAGAACCTAGCCCTCTCCCCGACCCCCAAGTACAACCCAGAGCTTGTGCTGACGTCCCTGGAGTCATGGGCACGCAAACTGCTTGGGAGCGAGGAGGAATGCAGGTGGACAGGGAGGAGGGGTTGGTGTGCTCTGACTAAGCCGTTGGCAGTCCCACACACCGGCGTGGTGATCATAAATGGGTACAAGACCACAGCCTTGTTCGATTCCAGCAGCAACATTACCATTGTTGCCCACCGGTTTGTGCTACTGCAACAGTGGTTAAAGATTAAGTCCAGTATAACCTGTGTCCACGGAGAAATCCGCTGGTACAGATACGCCACTTGTGTCATCAGTTACAGAGGATCGGTACGGAAATTAACCGTGGCCGTCCTCCTGAATCCACTACATCCAGTGATACTGGGGCGGGACTGATCTAAAATAAAAAGCGGTGAGATACGTATCACTCCTGGGTTTAACTTTGGCCTAGATGTAGACGGCAATGAGCTGGCAAGGTCCCTACGAAGTTAAGGAGAGGAAAGGACTCATCGACTATTTGGTGAGTCAACCCAATCATCAGCTGAGGGAACGGGTTTATCATGTAAATCTGCTGAAACCGTGGAAGGACAGCGATCCTGATCCCTCCTCCGGTCAGCCCCGCTCACTTCTTTGCTCACACAGCTAGCCTTAACTTCGGCGCGGATTTAAGTCCCAGACAGCAATGGGAACTGGAAACAGTTATCCTGTCCATCCTGGAGGTAGTGAGTAAAAGTCCCAGAAGGACTTCTCTGATTGAGCACGACATTGTAACAGAGCTCAGGGTTGTAGTCTGAGAATGTCCATATCGTCTTCCCGAGGAAAAAAGAGCTGAAGTTGAGCTTGAGATCAAGCGCATGCTGGAACTAGGAGTAATCGAGAAAAGTCATAGTCCCTGGTCCAGTCTCATTTTATTGGTCACTAAGCCTGATGGGAGTTGGAGGTTTTGCAAAGACTTCCATCAAATTAATCAAGTCTCCCAATTTGATGCTTATCCAATGCCACAAGTGGATGATCTCCTCGAGAGGCTTGGACAAGCTCAATATTTGACCACACTGGACATGACCAAGGGGTACTGGCAGGTTCCTTTAACGGACTCCGCGAAGGTTAAGACCGCGTTTAGCACCCCTAGAGGACACTGCAAGATTGTGTACTTCCATTTGGGTTACACGGGGCTCCAGCAACCTTCCAGCGTCTGGTGGACAAAGTGTTTTCCGGCCTCATAACTCATACAGTGCTGCCTACCTGGATGACATGGTCATCTATTCCAGCACATGGATTGAACAACTACAGCAGATAATAGTAGTATTGCGGACACTTGGTGAGGCCAGGCTTCAGATTCATCCCAAAAATTTTTCTTTGGATTGAGCGAAGCCAAGTATTTAGGCTACCTGGTGGGTCGGGGTACCGTGAAGCCACAGTTCTCCAAAGTTGACACCATTTTCAAATGGCCCCGTCTGCGAACCAAGCGGCAGGTCCAAGCCTTTCTCGCGTTAGCGGGGTCCAACCGCTGGTTTGTGCCCCAGTTCTCAGAGAGAGCAGCACCCTTGACTGATTTGACAAAGAAGAAGGCCCCAAACATTGTGGCATGGACAGAAAAGACAGACGCTGCATTTAGTGACTTGAAGCAGGCCCTTACGTCCGCACCTATTTTGAAAGCACCTAACTTTTCTTTACCTTTCATCCTCCAGACGGACGCTTCAGACACAGGCCTGGGGGCCATGCTGAGCCAAAGCGTCAATGGTGTGGAACACCCCATCATGTTCCTGAGCCGGAAACTGTTGAACCGGGAGACCAGGTATGCGGTGGTGGAGAGGGAGGCTTTGGCAATTACTCAGCTGAGGTACTATCTGTTGGGCTGGGAATTCACCCATGGACCATGCACCTTTATAGTGGATAGACCTGCACAAAGAGTCAAATCCGTGGGTCACCCCGTGGTTCCTTGACCTCCAGCTGTACAAGTTTTCGCTCATTTATCGTCAGGGCTCTCTTCAAGCCAATGCCGATGCTCTTTCTCGGGTTCACGACCTCTCGGTTAGGGTCGCCCAACCCGACGAGTATGGACTGAGGGGGGGGGCCTTGTCACACACGTGTGCATGGGAGTGTGACGATGTGGGTTTGCTGCATGCTCCCATTGTCTGTCTGGGAGCCCTTGAACCCAACACCGTCAGTAATGTCACCGATGAGCTCGGCAGTGGGGCACAATAAATGGAGCAAAGGGATGGTGCAAAAAGGTGCCAAGTGCTTTTATTAAAAACAACCAACAAAATAAAGTCCAAATTAAATAAGTGCAGTGCTTTTCAAATAAATAAATAAACCATAAAAACAGAGATGAAATTGTGGAGTTTAAAAAATTCAATAAATAGAAAAAAGTCTTTTAAAAACAACGAGGTTAAAACAATGCTGGAAGCAGACCCTTTAAAAACAAGCTGGTGCCTTTTATCTGGCGGCTCTCCTGCTTCCTGTCTGGGCCCCGCAACAAGAGAGTCACCCTCTCAGCAGCTGACCTTTCTACTGTCCGGATGCCTTCCGTTCCCTGGCTCCGTACGGCTCCTTTACTGGACTGAGACATGGGGTCCTCAACAGCCAGGTCTCTCACGCTGAGGCACACCTTCCCAAGACTCCACGACTTCCGCTGCCACCCCGGCCTTACACGGTCAGCCGTCCTCCTTCTCCAGTCACTCCAGCTTTTTTATCACTCAGCTGGAGCGACCGTTTTCTTTTGCCTCACCTAGTGTTGGCCAAACAACCCTGCTAGGGCTCGCTGTCCAGCTACCTGCCTGTAAGCCTTCGCTCGCTTGCTCACTCTCTCTCTCTCTCACACCGACTTTCTCTGTGCTGCTTCCTGCCTTTCTTTCAGCAACCTCCATTTTTCTCTTTCCTTTTTTCTTCTTCCTTCTTTCTCTTTTTCCAGCTCCTGGGAACAATTACGGCTGTGGACGGTTTCTCACCTGTGCACTTAGGTGAGAAACGCCCACATCACAAATCCCCCTGGAACTGCTTCAGCCACTGAACCACCATGCCCCCTCGCTAAGCTGCAAGCACGGCGATTATTTATTTAAAATTGGCCTGTTGACGTGAGCTGTGGACCTGCTATACCACAGGGAGGTAGCTAAAGGGCTTGAGTAAGGGCAATTCCGAATCAGACCAGGGTGTGACAGAGTGCACTGACTCTTTTTCTCCCTTTCCTGCAGACCATTCACGGGAGATTACACCTGGCCCTCTTAACGTCACTTCCAGGTCCGAGCCTATGGAAGAAGACCTTTCCGGCTCCGGCCCCTGTGATGTTACGTCCGCGCTCGAGCCTATGGCTGAAGACCCTCACGAGCCCAACCCCTTTGACCTCACTTCCTGTATTCCCCTTTAAAAGCCTTCACCTTTTCCCTATTTCCTCAGTTCTGTTCTGGACTTGGTTTTGTGCACAGCACTGCTATCACTAATCATCAATTTGCAGCCAGGAAACCAAATATACGGGTGGCTGCCCCAAACCTTGCTATGAATCTTTGTGGAGTTTGTGACTATATATATATATATACAATATATATAATGTTGGTTTTCTGGATATTCAGCTGTTTAATAGTTGTACTAGTGATATGCAGTATGATGAGCTAAATGAGCTGCATAATCCTTTAAGCTGTTTTACTTGGAACTGGTTGTTGTTAACACAGGAAATCCCACTTTCAGATGTCAAACGTTGAGCCTGGTGACGTTTTTGCCATTTCTGAAGGAAGATGTTTTTCAGGTACATGACATTCTTTACCACATGAGAAACATCATCTGACATTTTATGTAGCCACATTATATGATTTTTGACAGTAATGACTTCAAAAACCCAGCCACAGGGGATACACAAACCAGTGTGTTTCTTCATGCTGGTCACAAGCCCAGATAAATGGGGAGGGTTACATCAGGAAAGGCATCCGGTGTAAAATTTTGCCAAATCAATATGCGGACAACGATACAAATTTCCATACCGGAGGTGAAAAGAGTGTCAGACAGAGTAATGATTATTAAGCTGGAAATTGGAGGTGTGATGATGAATGTTGTTAGTGCATATGCCCTGCAAGTTAGGTGTGCAATGGATGAGAAAGAAGATTTTTGGAGTGAGTTGGATGAAGTGTACCCAAGGGACAGAAAGTGGTGATTGGAGCGGATTTCAATGAACATGTTGGTGAAGGGAACAGAGGAGATGAGGAGGTGATGGGTAGGTATGGTGTCAAGGAGAGGTATGAAGAAGGTCAGAGGATAGTGGACTTTGCCAAAAGGATGGACATGGATGTGGTGAAAACGTTATTTTAAGAAGAAGGAGGAACATATACATATACACTCTTGATATACAAGAGTGGAGGAAGATACACACAGGTAGATTACATCCTATGCAAAAGAGTCAATCTGAAGGAGACTGAAGACTGCAAAGTAGTGGCAGGGGAAAGTGTAGTTAGGCAGCATAGGATGGTGGTCTGTAGGACGACTTTGGAGATCAAGAGGAAAAGAGTGAGGGCAGAGTCAAGGATCAAATGGTGGAAGTTGAAAAAGGAACACTGCAAGTTTGAGTTTAGGCAGAAGGTGAGACAGGCACTGGGTGGTAGTGAAGAGTTACCAGACAGCTGGGCAACTGCAGTAGATGTAGTAAGGGTGACAGCAAGAAGGGTGCTTGGTGTGACATCTGGACAGAGGAAGGAGGAAAAGGAAACCTGGTGGTGGGATGGGGATGTACAGAAGAATATGCAGAAGAAGAGGATGGTAAAGAATAAGTGGGATAGTCAGAGAGATGCAGAAAGTAAACAAGAGTACAAGGAGATAAGGCGCAAGGTGAAGAGAGAGGTGGTGAAGGCTAAAGAAAAAGTGTATAAGTTGTATGAGAGATTGGACACTAAGGAGGGAGAAAAGGACCTGTACCGATTGGCTAGACAGAGGAACTGGGCTGAGAAAGATGTGCAGCAGGTTAGGGGAATAAAGGAGAAAGATGGAAACGTACTCACAAGCGAGGAGAGTGTGTTGAGCAGATGGAAAGAGTAATTTGAGAGACTGATGAATGAAGAGAACTAGAGAGAGAAGAAGTTGGATGATGTGGAGATAGTGAATCAGGAAGTGCAACAGATTAGCAAAGAGGAAGTAAGGACAGCTATGAAGAGGATGAAGAATGGAAAAGCCATTGATCCAGATGACATACCTGTGGAAGCATGTAGGTGTTTAGGAGAAATGGCAGTGGAGTTTTTAACCAGATTGTTTAATGGAATCTTGGAAAGTGAGAGGATGCCTGAGGTGTGGAGAAGAAGTGTGCTGGTGCTGATATTTAACAATAAGGGGGTTTGTGCAGGACTGTAGTAACTACAGGGGAATAAAATTGATGAGCCACAGCATGAAGTTATGGGAAAGAGTAGTGGAAACTAGGTTAAGAAGTGAGGTGATGATTAGTGAGCAGCAGTATGGTTTCATGCAAAGAAAGAGTACCACAGATGTGATATTTGCTCTGAGGGTTTTGATGGAGAAGTATAAAGAAGGCCAGAAGGAGTTGCATTGCATCTTTGTGGACCTGGAGAAAGCATATGACAGGGTGCCTCGAGAGGAGTTGTGGTATTGTATGAGGAAGTTGGGAGTAGCAGAGAAGTATGTAAGGGTTGTACAGGATATGTACAAGACAAGTGTGACTGTGGTGAAGTTTGCGGTAGGAGTGACAGATGCATTCAAGGTGGAGGTGGGATTACATCAGGGATCGGCTCTGAGCCCTTTCTTATTTGCAATGGTGATGACAGACGAGATTAGACAGGAGTCCCTGTGGACTACGATGTTTGCTGATGATATTGTGATCTGTAGCGATAGTAGGGAGCTGGTTGAGGAGACCCTAGAGAGGTGGAGATATGCTCTAGAGAGGAGAGGAATGAAGGTCAGTAGGAACAAGACAGAATACATGTGTGTAAATGAGATGGAGGTCAATAGAATGGTGAGGATGCAAGGAGTAGAGTTGGCGAAGGTGGATGAATTTAAATGCTTGGGATCAACAGTACAGAGTAATGGGGATTGTGGAAGAGAGGTAAAAAATAGACTGCAGGCAGGGTGGAATGTGTGGAGAAGAGTGTCAGGAGTGATTTGTGACCAATATCAGCAAGAGTGAAAGGGAAGGTCTACAGGACGGTAGTGAGACCATCTATGTTATATGGGTTGGAGACAGTGGCACTGACCAGAAAGCAGGAGCCAAAACTGGAGGTAGCAGAGTTAAAGATGCTAAGATTTGCATTGAGTGTGACAAGGATGCATAGGATTAGAAATGAGTACATTAGAGGATCAGCTCAAGTTGGACGGTTGGGAGACAAAGTCAGAGAGGCGAGATTACGCTGGTTTGAACATGTGCAGAAGAGAGATGCTGAGTATATTGGGAGAAGAATGCTAAGGATAGAGCTGCCAGGCAAGAGAAAAAGAGGAAGGCCTAAGAAAAGGGTTATGGATGTGGTGAGAGAGGACATGCAGGTGATGGGTGTAACAGAACAAGATACAGAGGACAGAAAGATATGGAAGAAGATGATCTGGTGTGGTGACCCCTAATGGGAGCAGCCAAAAGAGGAAGAAGAAGTATTGAAGCACACATGCAGAAACCTTAGTTGTCTGTTTAAACAGCACCAAAAGACTGACTGAATGCAGTGAGAAATTCTCAAAGGGATCTTGCTGGCAGCAGAGGAAGCAATGTGAGCTCAGCAATTATCTTCCATGAATAGTCAAATACAGACCCTGCAGATACAGAGATCCAACTGTACTGTATAGCCACTGTGCTGTTCTTTCTACTACTGCAATGCATAATGGTCTTGAGTGCTCTATTATAATAAAAAAATCTTGGGAGACAAGACTTTTTATCCTGCGACAAGACGTGATCCTTTGAAGAGAGACACTTTTACATCCCACGAGACGAGACTTTGTGCCAAGAAATTTAACCACGCCTGGGGCCAGAAATAAAAGACAAAGAGGAGATGACAAAGTAGAACGTCATCATGAATTCAAAAACATTGGCACGGTACACATGCAGAGCAGGTTAGAGATAATGAGTACTAAAATTTGAAAGTCTCAAAAAATGATAGTAAAGATTGCAAACAGAAATTATTATTCAGTGAAATAACGGAACAGTGAAAAGAGATCGAATATACCCTAATTGTCTAACTTGTCTTGCCATCAGGTAAAAGTAGTGTTTTTTCCCATTGGTTGTTTGGTGAAAGTGGAATCACGCAACAGAAAATTTCAAGCCCTGCGAGACAAAACTTTATGCAAAAAGATTTGAAAAAGTCCTGCCCACATTTAAAACATTTACAACCACGCACACGGTTTAATCATTTCTCTTTTTTGTGAATGCTATTGTCAGATACAGTTCGTGTAGAGAGAAAGAAATGATATTCACTCACGGGCAGTTATACGTTGCGTTGTCACAATGTAATTCCAAACACGGAATCAAAACTCAATGCGATATTGACGAAAAGGTAAAAGTGAAAAGAGATTGAATATATGAACATAGGTAATATCACAGAAGTATGAAGATCTTGTTTAGCTTTAAACTTTAAGTCGGAAACTTGTAGATCATCTAATTCGTGTTGCCATCAGGGAAAAGTAGTGTTTCTTCCCAATGAAGAGGCCTATCCGCGTGAATGAAAAGTTTTGAGGCAGGGGGCTTGGCAAGCAAAGCGAGCAGGGGACGAAGCCCCCTAGTTTTTATAATTAAATCTTTTAATTAATAGTATAAAAAAAATGTGATCTTGACACATTTATGTTCGGCTGATGCATAAAGGTTATACTTTGTGACACTAGAGGGTGCTGTGGCTCCTCCAAACCCGCAGACAACACGTCCAGACACCAGGTAAAATACAAGAAATTAATTTAATTTCTGTAATAATCTGCACAAGCACCTCCACCTCCATGATACACAATAATAATCAATAATAATCACAATAAATCAATAATAAATACTCCTCTCCACCCAGCAGCCCTGTCACACTCCCTCCCAATTCCGGCTCAATCTGCTGGGTTTCCCATAATCCTTTTATAGTCCTTGACCCAGAAGTGCTTCTGTCCCTCAGTCCATGTGTTTCCATAGCACTTCCAGGTCAGATGAAAATTCTTCTTTTCCTTCAGCCCGGAAGAAATTTGTTTCTTCCGTCCCCGTGACTAGGGTGTACTTCCGGGCTATAATAGAAACAATCGTGCTTCCCTGCAGCATCTCCTGGCGGCCCCCACGATATCCAGCAGGGCTGTGAACCCGAACTCCATTGTCAATGATGCCCTGCAGGAATTTGGGGCACCTCTATGTTGCAGGGAGGACTCCATCTAGCGGCCTGGGGGTGTTAGCCGGGATAAACTGCCGGCCATCTCTCACAACTTATACACTTCTACAGTTGGAAATACTTTTTTTTTTTTTTTGCAGAGGACGTATTAAAGAGAATTATTATTTTACCTTATTTAAAGTCAAATATACGAGTAATCCTAAGTATTTTTTTGAAAGATTTAAACATGTAAATTATTGTACATTAAGTTAAGGCATACATTTTGTTGACAGTAAATTCTAACACTGTACATCTATAATTGATTAGTGAAGTATGACATAAGAGCATCACTGCAAGGTTTCTGCATCTCATAATCTTGCAAACTGACCCGTAATGATAATCAGTTACCAATATCTGTCAAACTACTTGCCCCTTAGTCCAAGGTTTCTAATTTTTGTTCATTTTTTTTTTCATTCTTGTGTTATGTTGTGCATCTTCACTCCTTTATTTCACATTTTGGATCCTTTGTTGGCATGGGGAACAAGAGATGTGTGCCCTGTTTGCAAGTGTGTGACATCATGGTAGACATCATTTTTATTTGACATAGTTTTACTTACTGCTTTATGCTTGTGTAGTCGATTTAATTTGGCTGCTAATTGCTTAGACCACTGTTATATAATACCTGCTATATCTGTTTAACTCCTCTAGCTTTGTCGAAGAAAGACCTCCATCTCAGTTTAGTAAATATAGTCCACCTTTTTTTTTAAAGATCAAATCATTCATGACAGCTTGCATTTTTTTTTTATCTTAGTTAAAATTGTTGCTAAGGGTATCGCTTCTGTTAATCTTCAAGTGGATTCAAAAAATGGATTGATCAGTTTTTGAAAATGTAAAAAGTGACAAAGAAGCTAACCTTTCATCATCAATCTGGCATGTAGAAGGATAGTCCCACTTAGTAAATGTAGCTAGACCTTTGTATTCAAGAAGGATCTGCAAATAGATATAAAAAGTTACACAATATTAATTGAGTTCAAAGTATTACATTTACCATATATTCCAAATAGACTACATACATTTAATTAGTCATTCTTAAACCTAAAGGGCGCTGTACAATGGCTGACCCCAAGGGGTATGCGAAAACTAACAAATTCCTAATACGAGAAATTGTATAAGGCGAAATAAAGAACAAAAAAAAAAAGAAAATTTAATTTTGAGAAAGAAGAATTTCTTTTCAGAGGCTTGAACACAGATTACAAACAGCTGCAAACTTTTCTTTAAAATGACAGAAAAAAAATTATATTAATTATTTTCATTCTTTACAACAACTCTCTTTCCAATTCACTTTCTGGTTTTCTATAGATATTTTCTCTTGGTAACTAGTAATTGCAGCATGGAATTAAAAGACCTTTTAGCCTGGTCTTTTGATGATAAATGCAAACAACTTACAGATGTGTTCACTGTAAAATCTTCCTTTTTGTAGTTGATGTTCCTATACCTGTAATTAGAAGAAGGAACATTACTTTTCTTATGTTTTCATTATGATTAATTGTAGGGAGGGGGCAGCAAACCTAAGATAGGAAAACAGTTGCTGTGTAAAACGCAATCCATTGTTTGTCTGTGACTCAGAAATGGGTACTGGCCCATTTGTGGTAACACTTTGCATTAAGTGTCCCTAATTATGCTATTCTTACTCTATACTTAACCTGTATAGTTACAATGTATCAAAGTGTTCCAACTTGTATTTATTGAGTAAAACAATGTAATGCTATAGATAAGTAACCAATTGTAATTGTTACTCCATAGTTCATATAATGTACATCTTGTCATCCATGTGTGCCTGGTGACCAACTTCTGGGCTTTGATGAGGTAACTGATACCTGGGACAAGAGGGGTACTGGTGCTATCTGCATTTTCTCTTTCCCCCATAGTTATGAGGAGACAGTCAAGGAGGATGCCTAGCCCCTCCCACAGCACATGCCTCTGACTTGGTGACATTGCATTTTGATCATGCCGTCAGTGAGGACAGAGCTCCTGCTGTTGTAAAAGTTTTGCCTGGCTGCCTTGTTTAAGCAAAGAGCACTCTTTTTGTATTGTTTTGCTTGTATAAATATAAATTCCTTCTGGCTTTCCTTGATCTGCTCACCCGTTCATAATTTGATGTGGTCAGCAGTATAACCAACCCAACAGGCCTTACTGACCGTGTCCAGCAGCTCACTGAATAGGTAAAGCAGCTGCAGTTACAGGTAACTGTGCAATGAACAGAGCCAGCAAACGAGGAAGCTCGTCAAGAGGCAGTAGAAGTACAGTTTTTTAATAGATCAAAACTTTTTTTTTTTACCTACAGAACCTCAGCCCTCCAACAGTGGCTCTGTCTGAAGTCTGCACAGCTACTGGCCCTGTCTTTCATATGGATGAGAGTACTGCGGATGATTATCTGACTCTGAAATAAGAAATACTCACAATGTATGCCTTAACCCAAGATTGCCAAGTCCAGTGCTGCCACAACTGGCACTTTGACTCAGAGAGGCCAGCCTGGGATTAGGCCTTTGTCATTTGGGAAACTCTGGCTCACTGACTGTGCCCTTGGAATATGTGCCAACAGATATGGAAGGCATTTTGGAGACAATTGAATGTCACTACACCTCTCTACAGTCCAAGTGGCCAGAGAAGAGAAGAAACTCATTTGTGGCTCAAGTCTCCCGCCCTAAGATGGCCAGAAAGGTGACCAGACCGATCACCACCCCTCCTTCAGTGTTGCAAATGTAACAAGCTGGAGCAACTAGTGATGAACTGACTCTGCTTGGATGAAGAACAGTAAAATGGAAAAAGGGCCCATTGTTCCTATATTCATAGCATCTTTCAGGAATGCCATATCACATTGTGCTGGGTGTGTTGTCAAAGGTAGATGCGCAGAACTGTGGTGGTGATGTTGCTGCGCCCACACTATGCCATGATACTAGTAAGAGACTTGCCGCAGAGAAAAGGAAACAAGGGCACACTGCAGCCTGAGCACGCTTGAGAGCATAGCCTGGACATGGATGACTTGTTTCTGGTTTGACAAACGTTTCATCTCCTGGTCCTCTTCTCACCTTCAGGCAGAACAGAATCATGGATCACATCATGAATGACCCCAAGATGAAAAAGGTATTTAGATATTTAAGACAGTCATAAAGGTGATGGAAGTAAAAAATAATAAAATAGCCGAGCAGACAGGGCCACAAGGGGGAGCTCAAGGACCACAAGCTGTGGCTCAAACAGTCTCCTCAGCTAAAGGGGACCTCATCTGCCTTGGTTTAAAGGAATATGAAGTACTGGGGGTTTCGTAATTAAATCAGTTTATATTAGTATTCAATATACAGTCTCAAATATATGCCACAGATAAAGAGAAAATCATGCATTTTATGACCTTACTTGATGACAAACATCTCATATGGGTTTCATCCCAATATGATGCTAAACATCCATACATCCATCCATCCATTATCCAACCTGCTATATCCCAACTACAGGGTCATGGGGGTCTGTTGGAGCCAATCCTAACCAACACAGGGCACAAGGCAGGAAACAAACCCCGGGCAGGGCGACAGCCCGCCGCAGGGATGCTAAACATCCTAGTATTTACTCTTTTGAGATTTTTCTTAAGGATTTTAAAAGACTTTTTGATGTATTAGAGCTGCAGTAGAAAACAGCTTATTGAAGTTTAAACAAGGCAACATGAGCATAAGTGACTATCCGATTACTTTTCAAACTGTTGCAGAAGACGTGGGGTGACCTCAGTGTACTTTAATTTTATTATTTCAAAAGGGAATTTGTTCTGATATAAAGGATGAGCTAAAAATAGAAATGTGGCAAATCCATTAGAGGATGTGGTGAATTTAGTGATACACACTGGAACATACTGCACGGAAAGAAAGTGGGAGTTGAAATATGAAAAAGTAACTATACCTAATGTAACTGTTAAATACAAAGACCTGGAGGAACCTATGGAGTTAGGTAAAACAGGTGTGTCACAAAACAAAATGATCTAGAAGAGTTACAGAAACCCTCTGCTTTTATTATAGTATATGGTGTTGATATGGTGGCAGATTGCCCCAAGGTAGCAAAGAAGCATTGAAACTTGACTATTCTCTTTGATGTTGCCTATTAAGCTACATTAATATTCTTCCTTAAGCCCTTATTGATTCAGCAGCTGCCGAGAATTTTAGCAGCACCCATCTTATAGAAGAAATGCACCTCACTTCAATTTCTCTTGAATACAAGCTTTGTAATTGTTTATTGATGGAAAATCTTTGGGTTAATGTATGCTGTAACGTGATTCTTCTTTTACATCTAAAAATAGGGATGATAAATTCAGACATTATTAATTGTTTTCTAATTTCTAGCTTTCCGTCCCTTATTATATTAGGATGATCTTGGCTGGAAAAACATAATCCAGTAATCAACTGTAAAACTATATACACGAGTCTACGGAGTTCTCACTAGTCATCAACCTGCCGTAGGAGTACAAAACCACCCCATTACATTTGGATTCTATCTTACCACAACACCATTAGTCTCAAGCTATGAATAATTACAATAGAGAAAATGTAACTTTTATCCAACTGTGTAATAGTCCTATTGGCGCTGAATTTTAATTTTTGTCAAAAAGAAAAATGGGTTTCTTTGACCATGTATTGTTAACTGTAAATTGAATAAAATTACAGCTAAGTGTAATTACCCATTACTTTTAATCTTGTTTCTTCTCAATGAAGTGAATGAGTCAACCAATTTAACTAAATGTATCCTAAGAAGTGCTTATAATTTAATTAGAATTTGTGTCAACAAAGAGTGGAAGGCGACCTTCAACATCACCAATAGGCATTACAAAGTCATTGTATTAGGAGTGGCAAATGTGCTGGCAGTTTTCCAAAACTTTGTAAATGATGTCTTCCATGATTTACTAGGTATTTTAATACAACACACTAGTATACATCGATGATATTCTGATCTTTTACACCGTAATTGAAAGTTATGTTAAAGATGTTAAACCATTTACAGTATATGTAAAATTGGAAAAATTTGAATTCCACAGAGAATCAGTCCTTGTTTTGGGCTGTGAAATTACTAGGAGGTATTTAAGCATGATAAAGTAGCTGCTGTACTTAATTGAGAGGTTCCAAACAGTGTAAAACAAGCTCAAAGATTTCTTAACTTTTCAAATGATTAGACATTTTATCAGAAAGTTTAGCACCTTGATTTTACCAATTACTTCTCTAACTAAAAAGTTGCATAAGAAATTTTCTTGGACTCCAGAAGCACAACAGTCTTCTGATAAACTAAAGCAGTTGTTTAATATGGCTCCATTTTTTTGCCATCCAGATCCTACTTAACAGTTTGTAGTTGAAGTGGATGCATCCAGTATTGGGGTTGGAACAATACTATCACAGAAAGAAGACCAGTCAAAATGACTGCATCCTCGTGCATATTTCCATGAAAACTTATGTTAGCATGATTTTGCTAATCAAGAACTGTTAGTCATACAACTGGCTTTAGAAAAATAGTTGGAAGGCACACAATTCCCATTCATTATCTATGTAGACAAGAAGAGTTTAATGTACCTTAAAACTACTTAAAGATTGAATGTGTGGTAAGCCAGTCATTTTAATTTTGTAACTACACATCTACCTCTAATGTTTTGTCACATAAAAATGATCCTTATACACCTTTCAAATAACCCAAGGTTATTCTGCCCCCAATCAATTTTTGGTTACTACCTTATTAATCGACCCAACAGTACTAATACAAATCAGAGTTCTTGTCCAATCCTTCAGGAAGATGTATTAGAAATGGTCTTATTGAGTAAAATATTTAGCAATCCTGGCATAAGATTATTAATATAAAGATACCTTTGGTGGAAAAAGTATCAACATACATGATTATGTAATGGCTTGTGAAGTCTGTGCCAGGTCTAATTCTGTTTCAGGTCTAGCAATAGAATTGTAACAACCCATTGCAGCTGTCAACAGACTGGGAATGTTTCAAGCATGCATTTTATTACTGATCTTCCACCCTTCCAGGATTTACGACTATATTAGTCATAGATGATCTTTTTCAATTGCTTTTCATTTTATTCCCCTTAAGAAGCGTCCAAAAGCTAATAAAATGGTTGCTATATTTTTGAAAGAGTTTGTTAAGCTAGTTAGTTCCCCTTTCTCTGTATTTTCAAACAGAGATCCTTAGTTTGTTTCACAGTTCTTGGAATTATTAAGTGATAAATTAAGGTGTACCCAGAATTTAACTTCTGGTTATCACACTCAAGCAAATAGACAAATTGTGCAGGTAAATCGAGACTTGGAAAAATTTCTACAATGTACTGGAAACACCTTTCTCAATGACTGGAGTAGTATTTTGCCAGTGGCTGAATAAGCCAGAAATTCATTCTGCTTATAGGAATGTCTCATTTTGAATGTTTGTATAGTTTCAAACCTAATTTAATAGACATTACCTGAACCTCGTTGAGTATTCCTAGTTTGGCTGAGTACCTTTCTAGATTAAAAGAAATGGGTAAGCTAGTATGAGAAAACCAGCTGAGGACAAAACCCACTTCCATACAATTTGCTGATTGCAAAAAACAAACAGCTCTGGTGTTCTGAGTTGAGCAGAAGGTGTGGCTTGTTACACCAGACTTTCAACTGAGGTTTCTGCATTGTAGGCTAGCTCTCTATTACATTGGACCCTACACTGTTCTTGCGAAGACTGGGTCTGTTTCTTAGAAGCTGGCCCTTCCTGCATAATTTAAAATATACCTTATCTTTCAAGTGTTCAAGTTAAAATCTGTGTTTTCCAGACCCTATGGTAGAACTGTCTCTCTGCCTATCCCTGTTGAAGTAGATGGTGAGAATGAACATGAGGTTCAGTGTATTCTGGATTTCGGATGCCAAGGTTCTAGAGTTGAATAGCTAGTTCATTGGTGGGGTTATGGTCCTGGAGAATCTAGGCTATTTCTTTCTCCCTGCCTTTTGAGGTCTTTTCATCCTCCTTTTCCTGGCAAGACAGACAGGCACATCCAGTGGATGTGCATTAGGGGGAGGGCCCTGTTATAAAATTTGAGAATTTTTTTTCCACTCGTAATATAATATTTAGAACAATATATTACATGTGAATTTTGGCTGCTTTTTCTGTACCACACTCTGTGTGGGTTCTCTGTAGTTATGTCCGTATGTTTTTTGAATGTAATGAATCATTTATTCACTTTGCCACATTATATTATTTTACATTAGTGTCCCACCAGGTTAGTATTCCCATTACCAGCATGCAGCTCCTGGTTACCAAGGAAGTTGCATAGCACAACACTACACCTTGCATAAGCAGTGCAACCTTTTAAAACTGGCAAAAAAGATTCATTTGTTATTCATGATTGGGATAAAAACTCTATCAAACTAAACACATATTCTGTCTCTACTTTTTGATTTCCAGTTATAATGTTTCTCTCTCTGCCTGTGATTCCTGGTATACTGGGTTTGATCTTTAAGGTTTCAGCTCATTTCTGGTTTGAGAAGTGTTCCCTTTCTCGCCTTCAAGCCAATCACCACTGCAAAATACTATGCCTGACATATGGGGATCATCATCTGGGTCTATATCAGACCAACTACCCGCACTGCAGCTCCAGTTTTGCTCCCTGCCCTCCACTTTCTGGCAAGTGTAGTGGATTAAAAACTCGTTATAGTTTGCCAGAAATGCTGTACTGTCTGTCATTGGGCAACTATCCACTGACTCCTTGCCGTATTTCATGCTGGTTAAAAACCTATTGTATCAGGTGATGGATCAATGGATGAGAAGCAGAGCCAACCCCTGTTCCTGCGGACTCTGTGACCTGGCTCACATCCACCTTTCAGGGTCTTACTTGGACTCTGAAAATTCACTCAAGAGATTTTTTCAGGAGATTACCTGAACTTTTGAAAAAACTCTCAAGAGAATCACTAATAGATTTTATTGGCCTGGCTTACATGAAGAGGTGCACCACTTTTGCATGTCTTGCCTGGAATTGCCCGGAATTAAGGCAATCGCACTTACAAGTACAAACGGTTCTACCAGGATCACTTAATGGACTGATTTGAGTGCATTTAGAGCTCTTGGAATGAAACTGTTTCTGAAGTCCAAGGTCCCTACAGGAAAGGCTTTGAAGTATTTGCTGTACTATATGGGTGAAGTTCAAATAGACTGTGCACATGGCTGAGGCAGTGTGTGGTAAATGCTGTATCCCAATAATCCTTTTTCCATTCAGCTACTGTAGATCTGTGATTCCACACTCAGATACAGTGATTTAAAAATTCAGCGGTGCACTGAGAGTAACAAAACTAAAGCAGCTATATTATTTGGAATAGTTTGTTCATTCTGTGCACCATTATATGGTTACGGGTTGATTACAATCAGATGCCTTAAACTAATAAACAATATACGGTTAATTTCAGTGTATTTGATAAAGCCGCATCAGGGATTTGAATCTAAAAAATAAATTGAAACCACACAGGAATACTAGCACTGCTTTGACACTGGGTGCCGCCAGCTTGCAAAACCGAGCAGAGAACTTGTGTACACAAGGGACTGAGCTACCATGAAAATGTGCATGGCTTTATGCCAAGTTTAGGTTTTATACATTGCATTTGAGCGTAGAAAAGGAAGTATGCAACATTTTTGTGCGTACGCACCATTTATACATGAGGCCCCTGGACTGATATCATCTATTGTTGAATTCTGCTCTGTACTTGTAATATTTCTATTACACTGTTGTATTGTATTGAGGATTACATGTGTTCTATTCTGTATATTGTATTGACCCCCTTTTCTTTGACACCCACTGCACGCCCAACCTACCTGGAAAGGGGTCACTCTTTGAACTGCCTTTCCCAAAGTTTCTTCCATTTTTTCCCCCTACAAGTTTTTTTTTCTTTTTGGGAGTTTTTTCCTTGTCTTCTTAGAGAATCCAGGCTGGGTGTCTGTCAGAAGGCAGGTCCTGTTAAAGCCCATTGTGGTACTCCTATATATATATAGTGACAGATAGGGGGTGCTATCGCTCCCTTGAACCCGTGTCCAAGACACCAGATAAAAGTCCAAATATTGACTTTATTCTTATGCAACAGTGCACAAAGCACCCTCTCCTACAAAATACTCATACAAATAATCAATTACAAATAACAATACTCTCCACCACTCCTAGACGCGTTGCCCTCCTACCACCCAGCTCAGCTCGCCATCTGAGAGCTGTCACAGTCCTTTTAAAGTCCCTGACCCGGAAGTGTTCCAATCCCCAGTTCATGTGATCCTTATCACTTTAGATAAAAAGTCCTTTTCTTCATCCCGGAAGTACGTCACTTCTGCTGTCACTCTGCCTATGACGCACTTCCGGGTTATAGGGCACATATTACTCTCTTTACCTCCCTGCAGCGTCCTCTGTTGGCCCCTGGGGTATCCAGCAGGTTTGTAGGAGAAAACTCCAAAGTCCATGATTCCCTGCTGGTATCCGGGGCACCTCCATGCTGCAGGATTTTTATATAATTATTAAAAAAAATTCTTTGGGAGGGAGACTAGGGAGACGAGACATGATCTTCTCGGAAGACAATTTGAAGGCCTGCGAGAGACACTTTAACTTACTTCCAGCTCTTAAAACAACGACAAGCGACAAGCAAAGAACGCAGCTCGCCACCAGCAGAAAGCCAGCAGATGATCCAACCACTTCTCCTTAGCGTGTGTTCAGCCCTCACCCCCCCCACTTCACAACGCGAGCGGTAGAGACACAAAGTGGCAAAAGGACAGCTGCTGTACAGGCTTTAAAATGATTGACGGGCAGAGCGACAGCAGCAGCAGCTGCAGAAAGACAGCAGATGATCCGATGACATCTCCCTAGCATGCGTTCAGCTGCCCCCCTTCACAATGCGAGCACCGTTCTACGTCCTGCAAGAAAGAGATTTAACTACGCCCGGGGCCAGAAATATTGGACAAGTGTTGTTTAACAATATCACATGAGACAAGGCAGTGAGACATCATTTAAAACAAGTCCACGGACATCTAACCTAGCAGTTGTTGGATTGCTTTTGGCAGACACGTTTCATGTCCTCCCAGGTCTTAAAACAACGACAAGCAACGAGCAAAACACGCAGCTCGCCAGCAGCAGAAAGCCAGCCGATGATCCGACCGCATCACTTTAGCATGCGTTCAGCCACCCTAAACCCCTCCCCCTCCCCCACTCTTATAACGCGAACAGCAGAGACACGAAGTGGCAAAAGGACAGCTGCTGTACAGGCTTTGAAATGATTGGGCAGCGAGACAAGCAGAACAGGCAGCTCACCAGCAGCAGAAAGACAGCAGATGATCCGACAGCGTCTTTCTAGCGTGTGTTCAGCCGCACCCCCTTCACAACACGAGCAGCGTAAAACGTCCTGCGAGAAAGAGATGTAACTATGCCCGGGGCGGAAAATAAAGGAAAAGTATTGTTTTTGCAAAAGTTTTAAAGTAAAAGTGAAAATAATGCATATGTAACAATTCCCATGAAAATAATAATCTTTTTAAATTGTATATTCAGTTAACCAAACCTGGGGGTGGGCGAGCAAAGCGAGCAGGGGTCGGAGTGCCCCCTAGTATATATATATATATGAATTTTTTTTCTTTCCCCCAAATGTGTAAAATCACACCCTTGATTTATTATATTAGGATTGTACTATCATACGTTATCTGCTTCTCCATGGGTACTGTTTAACATCACACCCTGGGTTTATTCTTTCAGGCCTGTTCAAGATTATATTCTAGATTTATACTATTTGGACTGTATTGCCAATAGATATCTCTACTTTATTCCTTATGCACCACTGCTTTGGGTTTTGTTCTGGATGTGCTTTGTCTCTAGGCATGTCAGAGGACTGGGACTTTGTGGTCTAGCCTCACTTGGGGAAGCAAAATGGGGGTGGGGGATTAGGGGAGGAGAGAAAGAGGGCAAGCTATTTCTGATCTGTCCTTTTCATTCCCACAATTATAAGTGCCAACACAACAATTGGCTTCATAGCTATAACTCCTGGCAATATTGGAATTAAGTTTAAAGCTGTCATATGTAATAATGTACTACCTTAATTTAAGACCATAAAATGACAAGACAAGTTCAGAAGCAATTTCTCTATGACCAAACAGTGAACTTCATGAGCTGGAATGTCAAAGGTCTCAATCATGAATTAAAGAGGAAGAAAGTATTCTCTGACGCACCAGGTCCAAATACCAAGATAGTATTTTTACAGGAGACTCACTTAACACTAGAATTACCAGAGCCTACGAAAATACTTGTGGATCCAGCCCACCTTAAATCCGTTCACACGTCTCCGCCAGCGTCTTTTGTCCTGTAAATGTGCCAATAAAGACAAGCAGCAAGCAGCCTACTACTCCATCCCCCCACTGCCGGTGAACATGCACAAAGTTCTCCTAGCTCATGCCTTGATTATCTGGGAGTGAAGTGCTGGAGTTTTAGAGTGGAAATAATAGATAGATTGTTATTTGGAACACATGCATTTCATGTGTGTTCCGTTTCTACAATAATCTGTTCATTTATTACTAAAATATGAAAAATGTTTCTGTTTTAAAAATGTGTTTACACAGATTATTTGTGTACTCATCTAACAGTTGGCATTTTAACCCATTTATTAGCTGACAAGAACTGTAAAGAATTTACAGTATATCCAAGCAAATTGATTCTTTTTTAGAGACAAATGCAATCTCCAGAAGTTTCAGCAAGAAAACTCTGGGAAACTCTTAAGACATTTTTTAAGAGGACTGATTATCTCATATCTTTCCCATAAAAATAAAATGGAAACCAAGAATCAGTGAAATTATCAGAATAGATCAAGAACATGCCAGGGGCCTCATGTATAACGCTGTGCGTAGAATTCGCACTATAACATGGCGTAAGCACAAAAGCTGAAATGTGCTTACGCACAGAAAAATCCAGATGTAGGAATCTGTGCGTACTCCAATTTCCACATTCTTCCGCTACATAAATCCCGATCAGCGTGAAAAGTAACGCTCGTGCACGCGCTTTATGTAACGCCCTCCCAGAATTACTCCTCTTTGAATATGCAAATCAATATAAATCGCCCTTAAGCTCAGCCTTCTGTGAAAAGACAATGGGAAAAGCACGGGGGAAAATATAAGAATTTCAGCGAATACCAAGTGAAGGCAAAGGAAAAACATACTATTTGTTTAATTAAACCATGGTATAATCAACAAAATGAAGCTGATCGAGTGACATAGCGTGTTGGAGAAACTTGAAAGCTCACGTTCACAAAATCGCACAGTGCCAGAAATAAAAAAGAAGTCACATATCAAAGTCGCCGTGAAAAGGCGAGTTGTAGCCCACTGTCTGAGTGTCATATGAAAGCTTATTAGGGTACAGAGAAAAAAAAGGCACACAGTGGGGAAAAAGCACGAAATGTCAACTTCAATCTCGAAATTTCCACTTTAATCATGTAGTTTATTTTGTCATTAAAGTAGAACATCATAAACTTCATCTTAAAATCGTTTAATTAACCAGATTCTCAAATCACATCGTAATTAAAGTAGCATGTTAAATGCTTTGTTTTGTATGTGATTGTCTATGTGCTCTATGTGTGTGAATCACTACTTGCTTCTTAAACCGGCTCTATTCCTCCAACTGGACACAGAATCCATTACATTCGTGATATTACAGCTTTCTGAATAACTAAAATACTGAGATGTATACGTGATATAATTTTCATGATGGTAGGAGTTAAAGCACGTTATTAAACATGGCTTTCACGGCACAGTGATTGTGTGCGACCTTCGATGAAATAATTTATTGCAGCAGTACTCAGGGGCGGCTCTAGGCTTGTGGTGGCCTTGGGAAGAGGAAGAATCGGTGTCCCCTTCACCCGCTAATGTCAATATGGTATCTTATGCACGGTAGATTGCGAACACTGCATAGCCGCCTCGTGCTCATGACACAAGCATTTAACTTTTGCCGAAATTTGTCGCTGTGTTTTTAGCTGTGTTGTTATTTTCTCTTTCTGTTTTATATTCAATATATATTGGCGTAGCCGCCCCTGCAGTCCTTGCTTTTCTTTCTCCAAGTAACCGATCGCCACACAATCAGCTCTGTAATAGATATTAAGCCACTTGTAAGCTTAGATCACCGATTCTTCAAAATGTTTAAGGAACATTGAAATATCTTCGTAGTACATGTTTAATTATTCTATCCTTCACGACAGTCCCAGTGAAGAATATAGATTATTTAAATGAAGTTAAAGTTTTAAATGTATAATGTAATAAACATATTTTGCTGCATTTCATCTTAAAAATGATATTGTCATCATATGTAAATACGTTTTATAAAGTGGCTCAGGTTGCACAATATTATAACTGTAGTGCAAGTTTACAGTGGGTTGATTGTACTTATAAGTACAAACAGTTCTACAAGGAGCAATTGATTAAGTGCATTCAAAGTTCTTGGGATGAAACTGTTTCTGAACCGCGAGGTCCGTACAGGAAAGGCTTTGAAACGTTTTGCCGTGACTGAGGTAGCGTGTGCTTGAATCTGTATTCCGATAATTCTCTTTCCGATCAGCTGCTGCTGTGATTCACACTCAGATACAGTGCTATAAATACTCAGAGTGGTGCAGTGAGAGTAATATAGAAAAAGATGATCCGCTGTGGCAACTCCTAACGGGAGCAGCTGAAACAAGAAGAAGAAGGTGCAGTGAGAGTAACAACGCTAAAGCAGTTATGGTATTTGGAATACTATGGCTATTCCCTGGACCATTATATTGTTACAAGTTAATTACAATCAGATGCATTACACTAATAAACAATATGCGGTTAGTTTCAGTGTATTTATAAAGCCGCATCAGGAATATAAAGAGTAACCACACAGGAACAGTAGTACTGCTTGACGCTGGGTGCCACCAGTCTGCAAAACCAAGCGGAGAACTTGCGTATGACAAGGTATGAGGTACCGTGGAAAAGTGCGTGGCTTTACGCCAAGTGTAGGCTTTATACATCGCGATTTGAACGTGGAAAAGCTCTTACGCAACATTTCTGTGTGTACGCACCGTTTTTACATGAGGCCCCAGGTCTCCAAATGAGGCACTTTTTAGGAAAAGACAGGGTTTGCAATCAGAACTCAACATCTTGACAGCAAAACAAATAGAACTGCTCGTTTTAAAATCACGACATCCTCACTATGAAAATGGAGAGAAAGCTAATAATCTCATAGGTCAAAAGATCCACAAGTAGGAAGTTTGCAGTGCAATATCAGTAATCACCAACACAGACAGAGATAAAAGCATTGACCATAAAAACATAATACACACATTTAGAGACTAGTATAAGTCATTTTATTCTACTCAGTTTAAAGAATACAAGACACAAACTAATGTGTTTTTGATACATTATGGATACCACAGCCATATACACTCAGTGTAGAGGAATTTGATAAACCTCTGACACTATCAGAATTACTCAACACTATTAACTCACATCAGAGCAGGAAAGTGCCAGGTCCTGACTGTTACTTTTCTGAATTTTATAAAATTTCCAATTAAGTTAGCTCCCCTTTTATTAGCAACATTTATAGAAGTCAGAGACAATAAAATTCTACCTCCAGCTTTTCGCCAAGCATTAACTACTGTTTTTCCTAAGAAAAACAAGGACTTATTACAATTGGTATCATACAGACCAATCTCACTTCTGAATAATGATGTCAAGATACTCTCCAAAGTTCTAGCTCTGGATTGAGAAAGTACTCCCTTCGGTAATATCACAAGACCAAACCAGATTGGAACTTAGGTTTCAATCTTCTATGCCTATTTAATATATGCACCCATAAAGTCTAACACTCCAGAGATCTTATTATCTTTGGATGCATAAAAAGTATTTGATATGGTTGAATGGGACTACCTATTCACCACATTACATAAGTTTGGGTTTGGCCCGAACATATGTGCATGGATCAAACTATTATAAACCAGTCCAAAAGCTTCAGTTTGTATTAACAACATTTTTTCTGACTATTTCAAACTAGAACGCTATACTAAAAAAGGATGCCCCTTGTCACTACTGCTATTAGCAATTGCCATTCTTTGGCTGTTTACTTTTGAAATGCATCAGAGATAAAGGCGATTTTCATAGAAGGACATGAACAGAAAACATCACTATATACATTAGACCCACAATTGGACACCTTTCCCTTTATCATTGCAGATTAGTTTAAATAACTAGGAGTAAATATCACAAATAAATATAAAGATCTTTTTCAAAAAAAATGTTGCTGTCTGCTTGGAAAAACTTAAGACTTGCATAGATGGTTACCTTCCTTCTTACTTTAGCAGGGAAAATTAATAGTATCAATATGAATATCCTCCCTAAGTTTCTGTTTCTATTTCAAAAATCTCCATATACATTAACAAATCATTTTTTAAGAAATTAGATTGAATCATTACTTAATTTATTTGGAATTCAAAATATCCATGCATCCAAAGGGCGACCCTACAATGACCTAAATCTGAAGTTGGCATGGCTCTACCTAATTTTCAATTTTATTACAAGCTATAAAAACCTGGACATTGACACAAATAGATGAACACACACTAGCTTGGCCTGCAATAGAAATGAAATCATGCAGTACTTCTTTAAATTCCCTGCTTTGTATACCAGTAAATATAAGGTATTGTCAATATAATAACAACCCAATTGTCCTTCATTCACTCAGAATAAGGAACCAATGTAGGAAGCACTTCAAGTCAGAGGATATTTTATCTGTGGCATCTCTACATGATAACCACCTTTTTCTTGTTTTCAATGTTAAATCATTTCGAGATTTCTATATACAGTGGTGTGAAAAACTATTTGCCCCCTTCCTGATTTCTTATTCTTTTGCATGTTTGTCACACAAAATGTTTCTGATCATCAAACACATGTAACCATTAGTCAAATATAACACAAGTAAACACAAAATGCAGTTTTTAAATGATGGTTTTTATTATTTAGGGAGAAAAAAAATCCAACGTCTAAAGAACATAAAATCTTTTAGTGAGTGTATCTATCTTTTTTAAATTGTCTAAAATGTTTCCAGGGCAAGATCCAGCCTCACTAGGCCACATGTTTTGGGCATGTGCCAAATTAACATCATTATGGACAAAAAGTTGTAAAAGCCTTGGTGTCACAATCACTCATAATTCATTAATAACTGTGATTGGTGTACTCCCAGATGGGCTTAAAGTGGAGAAAGGCAAACAAACTGTAATTGCATTTACTTCACTATTCGCATGTAGACTTATCTTGCTGAACTGGAAGAATCCAAGCACACCTCTTTTAAGTCATTGGACAACTGATATTATATACTATTTGAAATTGGAGAAAATCAAATTCTCAATTAGAGGTTTTACTCCTGACTAACTTCTCTCTCTCTCATTCTTTTCTAGGGAACGAAGCAGAAGCAGACAATGGCTGACGGTGAGATGAACCGCGTCGTCAAAGAACTCCAGGTTCTCAACATCCAGAAACTCCTGTCCAGACAGAGGCACCTGAGGGATTTGAAGGTTCGTCTGCTGGAAAAATCCTCCCCAACATCTGAAATCGTCATAGTAAATTGTGGTTCAGTAACATCGACCGACTCCACATTGTGCCGCTCATTTTTAAGGCCAAGTGAGCTTTACCCCCGCGCTTCGTCGTCGGAGCGACAACATCAACAATGAAGAACTCAGCCTGTTTCAGCTATGCAGGTGGAGGTTTAAGGCTAGAACACTTCCATCGGCACAGGCAAGCATGTCCACCCTGAACCGGTTTGACCCTTTCCGCGCCTCCAGTTTTCCTTCAACCCCGGGTGATGTATTTGTGATTAGAGATTCAATCGTACGAAACCTAAATATCTCTTGCCCTAATCAGAAATCTTTTGTCTCTTGTTTTCCCGGTGCTCGTGTCTGAGATGTTATGAGACGAGCGCTGACAGTCTTCAAGAGGCACAAGAACAGGGCAGTGGGATCCATTGTGATACACGCCGGGGTAAATGACGTGAGATTCTGACAGTCGGAGATTCTCAAGGCAGACTTCTCAGCACTAATTAAAGCCATGAAGGAGAGGACCCCGGCTGCAAGAATCTTCATCTTGGGTCCCCTACCTCTCGTTAGAAGGTTGAACGAGTATTACAGTCGTCTTCTGGCAATAAACATCTGGCTGAAAGTCTTCTGCGAGAGTCAAAACATCGGGTTCGTAGACAACTGAGACTTCTGGGAGAAGTGGGATGGTCTGCATCCAAATAGATTTGACGTACAGGTCCTCTCCGAACACCTCGCTAAGGTAATTTGTGTCTCTTGACTCTCTCCTATCTCTTTCCATAATGCTTTGCTAGGACGTGATAATTCAGTAAGAAAATCTTCCTCCAAAGTGCACTGCATTAATACTGTAATAACTAACCTCAATGCATGTAAAAAAATTAGGCAGTGCGGCATAAATAAGAATAACTTGATTACGATTACACTTCTAGATGAACAATGTATTGAAACTATAAAACCAGATTATAGATAAAATAAAAAATACACACAGAGTGGCGCTAATAAAAATAACTTAAAATATCTTGAATACCCATAACACACATATAATTCAGTTCTGCTCTTCCGAAACATTAAATATGGCTTTATTAAATGTTAGAGCATTAACCAACGAGACATTTTCCATCAACGATCTTATTAATGATAGGAAAATTGATATTATTCCACTAAGTGAATCGTGGCTTAGCTCTGATGGTGCGGCTGTTTTAATCAAATCTGCACCTCCGAATTACAGCTTTGCTCATGCAGACCGCCAAGGTAAGAAAGGCGGCAGTTTAGGAAACATTTATTTGAGCCGGTTAAAGTGTAAAGATGTCAGTTTTGGTAAATTCAAGTCCTTTGAGTATCTTACCATTAGTATTTATGGAGTTTCTCAATTTCTAGTATTATCTGTGTATAGATCTCTTAAATACAATGCGTCTTTTTTGAGGAATTCTCGGACTTGGTGTCCATTGTAATTACGAACTATGACACGTTCCTAATAGTCGGTGACTTTAATTTTCATATCAATAATCAGTGTTACCTGAAAGTAAAAGAATTCATGAACCTCCTGTACTCTTTTGATTTGAGCCAGCACATTAGTCAGCCTACACACAAAGCAGGTCATACATTAGACTTAGTAATTACTAAAGGACTAAAAGTTGATGTGAAGCAAACCAGTGATATTGGTCAGTCAGACCATTTTCTCTTACTATTTAATGTAGAATTAATGATAGAAAATATTCACAAGAAGCATATTGTTAAAAAACAATTCTTTGATTCTTCAGCAGCATCAAAATATACAAATATTCTAAGCAACCAGTCTGTTTGTAGTGTTTACTACAATAATGAGAATAAGTAGTAAGGTTTAAAATTTTAATACTAAGGTGAGAGCTGCTACTGACATAGTCACACCTGAAAAGATTGTTAAGAAATCTTCTAGCACTGTTATACCATGGAAGACTCAAAGAGGGTCTGATCTAAAGAGAACATGCCGGAGGGTTGAGTGTCAATGGAGAAAAACTAAACTGATTATCCACTATGAGATATTGAACGTTAAAATAACAGAATACAACAACATAGTCTGTCTTGAGAGGCGGTGTTATTTCTCTAGAATTATAAATAACAATGCTAGTAATCCCAGAGTCTTATTCTCTACAATTGATCGTCTGCTAAACCCAGGTCACTCAATGGAATTCCTCCAAAATACTTCCAGTGAAACGTGAGGCTTTTGCTGTATTTTTTAATCAAAAAATTAATGATATTAGAAATAATATAGTACATCTCCCCAATATTGATCCTCTTAAACCCCAGTACTCCATTATAAACAAATTAAATTCTTTCACCAGGATAGATTTACCTGATTTATATAAAACAATTTCTCAACTGGGGCGGCACGCTGGTGCAGTGGTAGCACTGGGTTCACTTCCCGGGTTCTCCCTGCGTGGAGTTTGCTTGTTCTCCCTGTGTCTGCATGGGTTTCCTCTGGTTTCCTCCCACAGTCCAAAGACATTCAGGTTAGGTGCATTGGCGATCCTAAATTGTCCCTAATGTGTGCTTGGTGTGTGGGTGTGTGCATGTGTCCTGCAGTGGGCTGGTGCCCTGCCCAGGGATTTGCACCCTGTGTTGGCTGGGATTGGCTCCAGCAGACCCCCGTGACCCTGTGTTAGGATATAAAGGGGTTGAATAATGAATTTCTCAACTGATACCCTCCACCTGCATCATTGACCCAATACCAACAAGTTTTTTCAAAGTAGTATCGGGCGTGCTAATTAATAGTATTTTTGACATAGTAAACTCGTCATTAGATATGGGGGTCTTCCCAGGCTGTCTTAAGACTGCTGTAGTTAAACCCCTGCTCAAGAAAAATAATCTTGACTCCTCTGCTTTTGAAAATTGTAGACCTATTTCTAACCTGCCTTTCTTAAGGCAGTCATTATGCAGCTTAATGATCACCTCAATACACATGCTATTCTTGATAAGTTTCAGTCAGGTTTCAGAACAAATCACAGTACAGAAACTCCATTTATTAAAGTAGTAAATGACTTGCAGGTAAATGCAGACAGAGGCCGTTTATTTGTTCTCATCCTCTTAGATCTGAGTGCCGCATTTGATACCATTGATCACAATATTTTTAGAAATCGCCTTAGTCAATGGGTAGGCCTCTCTGGCAGTGTCTTAAATTGGTTTGAATCCTACCTGGCAGGCAGAAAATTCTTTGTTAGCTGTGGCAATTATCCTTCAAAGACACATGATATTCTATATGGTGTTCCACAAGGCTCTATCCTGGGTCCACTGCTCTTTTCGATTTACATGCTTCCATTAGGTCAGATTATCTTGGGGCATAACATGAGCTACCACAGCTATGCTGATGACACACAACTGTATTTATCAATAGCACCTGACGACCCTCTTTTGATTCACTGATACAATGTCTTACTTGTGTTTCTGAATGGATGAGTTGTAATTTTCTCAAACTAAATAAAGAGAAAATAGAAATTTTAGTGATTGGCAATAATGGATATAATGAGGTTAATAGAAATAAACTTGATGCATTAGGATTAAAAGTCAAGACGGAGGTAAAGAATTTAGGGGTAACTATTGACTCCGAACTGGATTTTAAATCACATATTAATCAGATTACTAGGACAGCAGTTTTTTCACTTAAGAAATATAGCAAAACTTAGACCTCTTATAACATGCAAGATGCTGAGAAATTAGTTCACGCTTTTGTTTTCAGTCGGCTAGATTACTGTAATGCACTCCTCTCAGGACTACCCAAAAAGACATCAATCGATTGCAACTAGTGCAGAATGCAGCTGGTAGAATCTTAACTAGGAAAAGAAAATCTGAGCACATTTCTCCAGTTTTGATGTCAATACATTGGTTACCTGTGTCATTTAGAATTGACTTTAAAATACTGCTTATGGTTTACAAAGCCTTAAATAATCTCGCTCCATCTTATATTTCGGAATGTCTTACACCTTACACTCAAACTCGTAACCTTAGATCTTCAAATGAGTGTCTGCTTAGAATTCCAAGAGCTAAACTTAAAAGAAGTGGTGAGGCAACCTTCTTCTGTTATGCATCTTGTCAGGGATGCCAGGGGCAACGACCCGGCCAGGACGCCGTGACGGACCGGAAGAGGGTCAAGGCCCACCCTGGATCATGTGGGGGCCGCCTTCCTGGTTGCTTTGGGGGCCACGGGTTGAGGGCATGGAAGCCCCACCCTGTAGGGGGCCGTGGTCAGGAAGCGCCCCAATGCCTTGGGGACCTGTTACCTCAGCACTTCCGCCACACCAGGAAGTGCTGGGAGGAAGAATAAGGAGAATACCCGGAGAGCTGCCGGGAGAACAGCCGGCACTTCCGCCATGCTGGGGCGTGGCCAACGGGGGAGTGTCGGAAGCACCTGGGGCTCATCCGGGTCATGTATAAAAGGGGCCGTCTCCCTTCATTCGAGGCTAGAGTCGGGTGGAAGGAGGACAAGGCAAGAAAGAAGAGTGGAGGCGGCCCGAAGAAGTGGCATTTGTGGCCAGGACTGTGTTGGGGTTTGTGCACTGATTTTGGACTGGGTCTGAGTGACCAAATCATTGTAAATATATTTGTAAATAAACACGTGTGGTGGTGACAAACAACATGTCCACCTGTCTGTGTCCGGGTCGAGTCCACATCTGGCGTAGTCGGCAGGATGCTCCGCCTGTTACAAGGCGGGGACCTGATAAACAAAATTCTGTTGTGGACGGCCCGGCGCAGCAGGGGACCCCACCCAGATGCCGCAGGTGTTGCGTGCACACAGCCCCACGGGGTAAAGGAACCCCACGGACCGCCAGGGGTCCGCAGGAGAGCCATCTTCCCCTGTCGCAGGCTGGCGGCGTGCATGGCATGACTGCAGCGGTCTCCGACGAGCACGCCGTTGTTGGTTGGCATTGCGTCCAGAGAGGCCACGCCGAGGACGTTTCCTCGGTTGGACGAGTCCGGGGAGGTGAGTGCCCTGCCTAACGGCAGCTGGCCCTTGGGGGCAGCATGTGTTTTTGGTTTTCCAGGCAGGGACTTCCCGGATCTGCGTCAGTGGTGGGCGCATGCCGGTCTGCGGGGCTCCGACAGGACGGTGGCAGCCGCAAGGGCTGCGGAGGAGGAGACGCTGCAGTTCGGAAGGCGCTGGCAACAGCAGGGCTACCAGCAAGCACGTCACCACCGCAGAAGGGGAGGCAAGATGGCCGCGGACCAGAAGTCCCTCCCCCTGACAGGCACGCAATTGGATGGTGTGTCTTGCGTGCCCGCCAATGACTGTATAGAGGTGGGACCAAGGAATGTCCGTCGTGTGCAGAGGGGGAGACCCGATTGGGCCAGAAGAGGTGGCCCACAGGAAGTTACCGGCGTTGGAGGCTGACAGACAGGTAGGCTCCGCGTCGGTTAACTTCCTGTCTTTGCCGGCTGCTCTGTCGGAGCTGGAGGCGTGCCTTCAGCCCGCGGAGCAGCGTTTGTCGCAGGTGCTACGTGCCCTCTGGGCAGATTTGCAGTTCCTGGAGATGAAGGCGGTCGCGTCTATTGAAGAGCTATTGATGGTGATTAAACGGCGCGACGCTGGATTTTTCGATCGGAGGTGTACGGCGGGGAAGGTGAGTACGGCCGTCCCCGTACAGCATGAGGGAGGGTTTACTGAACATGGCTGTGATGCCAATGATCAGCTTCAAGTAAGCTGCCCTCCGACAGGAGGTGCGGCGCCCGCGGGCTGTATGCGCGGCGAGGGAGGAGTCCGTGAGGACGCTGAGTGGACACGGGCTGCTAAGTGCCCCGGGTCCTAGCGCCCTCCGCCCCAAGTCGGCTGTGGTCTCGCGCCGCACTGTAGGGACGCAGACAGGAAAGAGGCTCTTTCTCTGTAATAAGGAGTCTCAAACCGTCAGGGCGTCCCAGAGTGACAGGAGGAATGGCAGGCTGAGTGCCGGTTCCTCCGACAGGAGGGGACGCGGTGCTGGGTGCACGCGTCCGGGTGCTGGCCGCCCTCTGCGGGGGCAGAGGAAATCCCTGAAGCCGGTGGAGAGGAAAAGAGTGCAGGCGGTGCCGGAGGCTCTAACACCAGGAGGGACATGGAACCCGCAGAGAGGGTGCCGAACAGGCAAGTGCCGGGGTGATGGTTGGAGGGGCGAGCACTGCCAGTGCACGGCACAGTGGGTCGCCAGGGAAGGGTGTCCAGGCAGCGGCTCTGCCCCTGTGTTTCTGTCTTTTGCAGGACCGGACCCCGGACCCACTCCGTTGGGAACCTGCCCTCAGGAGACGGGCAGTCTGCAGGAAGGACTCTCCACTGGCAAAGGGGTGCCGCCACGGCTGGAGGAGGCTGCAAGAGAGAGAGTGACTCCGACCAAAGGGGCGCGGAGGCCTCGGAGGGGGTGCCGAATGAGGGGGCCCCGGAATGCTGGTAAGAGGAGGGAGCGCAACCTGTGCGAGGCACAGGGGAGCACCAAGTGGTGGTGCTCAGGCCGCGTCTCCGCCCCTATTCCTGCTTGGAGAGCGGGACCGGACCCCAGCTGTCCTGGAGTAGGACCCGCTTCAGGGCTATGCTGCCCTCGCGGGACGGGTCACTCTTCCCGAGTGGTCTTCACTGGCTGTGGGGCACTGTCAGTGATGCCAGGGGCAACGACCCGGCCAGGACGCTGTGAGGGACCGGAAGAGGGTCAAGGCCCACCCTGGATCATGTGGGGGCCGCCTTCCTGGTTGCTTTGGGGGCCACGGGTTGAGGGCATGGAAACCCCACCCTGTAGGGGCCCGTGGTCACCGCCAGGAGGCGCCCCAATGCCTTGGGAACCTGTTACCTCAGTACTTCCACCACACCAGGAAGTGCTGGGGGGAAGAATAAGGAGGATACCCGGAGAGCTGCCGGGAGAACAGCCGGCACTTCCGCCATGCTGGGGCGTGCCCAACGGGGGAGTGTCGGAAGCACTTGTGGCTCATCCGGGTCATGTATAAAAGGGGCCGTCTCACTTCATTCGAGGCTAGAGTCGGATGGAAGAGGACGAGGCAAGAGAGGAGAGTGGAGGCGGCCCGAAGAAAGGCATTTGAGTGGCCAGGACTGAGTATTGGGGTTTGTGCACTGTATTCTGGGTCTGAGTGACCATTATTATTGTAAATATTTGTATAATAAACGTGTGGTGGTGGAAGAACAACATGTCCGCCTGTCTGTGTCCGGGTCAAGTCCACAACCTAAAATCTGGAATAATTTGCCAATAGGAATTTGCCAGGCTAATACAGTGGAGCACTTTAAAACACTCCTGAAAACACATTACTTTAACATGGCTTTCTCATAGCTTCATCTTAGTTTAATCCTGATGCTCTCTGTATGTTCAATTAATTATCATTATTAATGGTGGCTCCAAAATCCGTACTCTTACTTTCTTTTCTGTTCTTTTTCCCCGTTTTCTGTGGTGGTGATCTGCGCCGCCACCTAATCAAAGCACCGTGATGTCCCTACATTGATTGATTAAAGGCCATAAGTCCACATGACCGCCATCATTAAATTCTTCCATGAGAACCCTGAATACAATGAAGACTGATTGAGATCATTTATGTTAGGTAGAATGCCTGGGGGACTGGGCAGTCTCATGGCCTGGAACCTCTGAAGATTTTATTTTTTTTCTCCAGTCGTCTAGAGTTTTTTTTTTGTTTCTTTTTTCTGTCCTCCCTGGCCATTGGACTTTACTTTTATTCTATGTAAATTAGTGTTCCCTAATTTTAATTCTTATTTATTTTGTCTTTTTTTCTCTTTCTTCATTATGTAGAGCACTTTGAGCTACATTGTTTGTATGAAAATGTGCTATATAAATAAATGTTGTTGTTGTAGAGGATCTGTTCAAAACCTTTTTAAAACCTGGAAGGATCTAATCAATAACATTTTAGAATAAGCATTTATATAGGGGAGAAGGACTTCTTTCCCTCTTTACTACTCTCAACGTTTTACTCTGGCTGTTGGCCTTCCTCTCTTTCTCATGGGTGGGGGCTGAATTGTATTTAATTCTGTTAAGTTCGACTTGATTGTATGGAACGTTATATACTTTTAGTAAATTCAGAAAAAGATAAACAAAAATACCCCAGGTAGACCATGCTCCTCTCTTCCCATTGCCTTTGATTGAGACTGCATAAACCACCCGATATCCTGAGGCCATCCCATTGAGAATGGTCAATTCTAAGACAACTGCCTGGAAACAGGTGGTCTTTGAAAGAGTTGACATCTCCAAGAAGGTGCTTTTTATGTCTGGGACATTCAGGTAAATCACAAAACTGCTTTTCATCACCTTTCTTACAAAGTCCATCTACAACCTGCTGACACAGTTTGTTTGAGCACTTTAATCAGAGATGCTCAAGCAAATATTGAGGAAGGTTCTGTGGGTAGACAGGAGAGACTTGGACCAGCACTTCCCTCTGATTTATTTTATTAATTTTATTGTAATCATTCCATACAAATCAATCAATTTTTGCAAAAAGTAGGATTTTGTTCACCTTCAACAGGGTGCCATGGGCATCAGCAGGTTTTTCTCCTTCACTGTTGCTTTACAAGAGAGCCAAGTGATTGCTGGACCTCATAAAGGAGAGCTGGGAGGAGGAAGTCCCTCCATCCTCCTGCAACAGTCTGAATGGCATTGTAGGGCTACACAATAATTTTACTAAGCTTTGGCCCTTGGTACAAGAACACATGGAGACAGTGCAGTAGGCCCTGTTCAAGCAATACAACAGCAGCACTGGCAATTTCTGCCCAGGGGACAATGTTATGTTTCTGATATCCATTTCCCACTCCAAGCTCCTCAACCACTGGCCACAGCCCTTTGAAGTTTGACAGCAGTACTATCCCAACAAAACTGATGTCCGCAAAAGTGTGTTCATCAACTCAATCTCCTTAAACCCTGGAGGAACCAGACAGACAGCGGAACCACCCAGGGTTTACAGAGAGATGCTTTTCTTGGACGTAGGCAAACTTAGTTTTGGAGAAACAAACACTCAGCCTCTGACAAAAACATGAGCTGGGAGATGCCATGAGGTCATTTACCATGATATCATTACCCAGCCATGGGTCATAGTAAGGGAGCAGCTATATCTCCTCCCGGAAACAAAAGAGAAAATCAAGCAGATGCTGGACTTAGGGTTTATGGAAGGGAGCCCTGTCTATGGCTCTTTCATTTTAGTTCCCAGACATGACAGGAACTGGCATTTTTGTAACAACTTCTGTTGGCTAAACCTGGTCTCCAGTTTCAATGCCTATCCCATGCCCAAATTGAACAACTTCCTGGAACACCTAGATAGTGCTCGATATCTGTCCATCGTGGACATGAAAAAGGGCTATTGGCAGATTAGTCTTAATACTTCTTCTTCCTCCTCCTCCTCTTCATCTTTTACCACTTTTATGGGGATTTGATATGCTTGATCAACTTTCTCCTAACAGGTCAGTCCTGCCCCACTTTTCCAGTCAATCCCATTTCCTTCAGATCTTCATTTACTTTACCCATTCATATCTGTTTTGGCCTCCCTTGCTTTCTCTTCCCTTGTACTTCCATTCCCATCACTCTTTTGCCCACATATTCATTGTCTCTCATCATCAGACATGGATACCACTTCAACCTACTTTACTATACTTTCTTAAATATCTCTCCCATTTTTGTTGTACCTTTGATTGTCTTATTTCTTATTCTATCCTTTTGTAACTCTACATCCATCTCACCATTCTCATTTCTGCGACATGTAACTTCTTCTCCTGCGCTCCCTTTACTGCCCATGTCTCAGCTCCATACATCATTACTGGCTTTATGACTATCTTAAAAAACTTAACTTTTACTTTAATTTTTCTATCATACAATACTTCTGATACCTTCTTCCAACTGTTCAATCCACACTACATTCTGTGGGTTATTTCTGAATTTAGTTTTCCATCTCTGATCCTGGATATTTAAATTTATCTAATTTTTTCAATAGCACTCCAGGCTGACTTCTGAATTCTGATCATCATAAAACCTTGTATATTCTATCTTCTTCCTATTTATCTTCAACAATCTATTTTGCACAGCTTCTCCACTCTTCCATTTCCTCTTAATTCTTCTTCTTTTCTGGTGCTATACAACACAATGTCATCAGCAAAAAGCATGCACCAGGGATTAGCCTTATATCCCTTGACTCAACATATCCATAACCAGATCAAAGAGGTAAGGACTTAAAAGAATATCCCTAACTGTGATCTTGTCTGTTACCCCATTACTGCTTTTAATCTGAGTCCTCACTCTCTCATACATATCCTAAACAATTCTCATATACTTCTCAGGCACTCCTTTCTCTCTCATGCACCTGCAGACATGCTGACGTGGCCCTCTATCATAAGGCCTTCTCCAAATCTATAAACACCACGTGCAATCCTTTTTGTTTTTCCCAATGCTTCTTTATCATCTATCTCAATGAAAAGGCTGCATGAGTTTTTCCTTTGGCATAAAACCAAACTGCTGGTGGTCTTTTTTCTAAGCCTTCTGTCTATAACAATTTCCTAGATTTTCATTGTGTCTGACTTCGGCTTTATCCCCCTATAGTTTCCACAATTGTGAATATCACCCTTCTCATTATAAGCAGGTATAATCACATGTTCCTCCACTCTATCCATATTCTGTTCTCTTCATAGATCTTCTGCATTACATCCCACAACTCATCTACTCCCCCTTTTCCTAAAAATTTCCACACTTTTGCTGGTTTCTGTTTCCTTTCCATTTTTCATTCTTTTCAGTGCCTCCTTAACTTCCTTCCCTCCTTATTCTTGGCACTAGCCCTTTCATTTGGCACTCCATCCCCAAATACTACTCTTCGGTTTTCTTCCTTCAACAGCTTTTCAAAGTACCTCTATTCTTGATTCTGTCATGCTCATTTAAGACCACAACTTGCTCATCTTTCATCTTCTATATCTGAATAAAATTCTTTCCAGCCTTGTTCCTAGTTGCCGTTATACTAAAAATCATTCAGTCTTCCTGTTTTGACTTCAGTTTTCCATATACCTCCTCCAAAACTTGTGCCTTGGCTCTTGACATTACCCTGTTTACCTCATTGTTTCTCTACTTATACATTTCTCTATCTTCCTTCTTCCCTGATTGTTCCAATTTATTCTTTGCTTCCTTCTTAGCCTCTACCACATCCTGCACCTCTCTGTTCCACCACCATTCTCTCTTGTCCCCATGGCTTTTTTCCTGTCATTCTACTCAACACTTATTCACCTATTAATACAACTTTGCTATTCATTTCCCACTATTCTTCCACACTCTCCAATGACTGCACTTCATTTAAAACTTTCTCCCTAAACTTATTATTAAGCCCTTCCTCTTTTCTTCTTCTTTTTTTGGAGGCTCCTGTTAGGGGTTGCCACAGTGGATCATCTTTTTCCATATTGTCCTCTTTTAATCTCCACTATTTTATCGTTGTTGCTGCTTGCCTTCTTTTATTCTCCCGCTGATTCTGATTTCCCAGTCCATCACCACCATTTTATGCTGCACTGTTACACTTTCCTCATTTATGACTTTAAAATTCTTTTATCTCTTTCAAATGAGATCTTCTACACATTAGAAAGTCTATTTGACCTTCCCTTCCTTCACTATTGTACGCTTAAGTCACAAGTTGATTTACTTTCTTTTCAAAAAGGTGTTAAATATTTCCAAATCAGATACCATGGCAAAATCTACTATCCTCTCCCCTTCCCCATTTCTCTCCCCACCCTCCATGTATCCTCATTGTGATTTCTCTTCTATTTCCCACATGCCCATTTAGATCACCACCAACAATCACTTTTTTCCCTCTTGTACTGCTCTAAGCTCCTCATTCATTTGTGCCCAGAAAAAAAATCCATCTCCTCTTTCTCACAGCCCAGCTGAGGAACATAAACACAAATGACATAAACTACAGTCTCACCAAGGCCCAGCTTGACACTCCTTACCCTATCGCTCATACTATTCACACTGACAAGACTTATCTTTTAGTTCTTCAGTCACTACTAAACCTACACCATTTCTCTACACTTCTATACCTACACCATTTCTCCCTTGCTCATTTGCTCAATTGTATAACAATTTAAAAGCCTCCTCTTAATGCTTTTGCCTTAGTTTCCTTTCCATCTAGTTTCCTGTGCACAAAACACTCCCACTTTCCTTCTTCCATCAAATCTGACTAACTCAGCAAAAAAAAAGACCTAGTGGACCCCAGTAGTCTTGGGCAGTATCACTTCCTACCCTTTGGGCAACACAGGGCCGAGGCCACCTTCAAGCATCTGGTGGACAAACTGCTTTAACCACCAAGTGCCTGTTAGTGCTGCCTACTTAAGATGATATAATCATCGATTCAAGAACCTGGGAGGGATTTGCAGCAAGTCTTAGAAGTCCATACCATTTGCAATGTAGTCCTACAGATCAACCCCAAAAAGTGTCATTTCACATTGAGGCTAAGTACAACTATATAGGCTATGTGGTGGACAAAGGGCTGTTTAAGTCACAATGCTCCAAGGTTGCCAACATTTGTGACTGGCCTAGCTTCAGACTGAAAGATGAGTGTGATAGCTGGTTACTATTATATTCCTCAGCTGGAAGATGTTTGCCCTGGTTATCAAATCGGCTTTGAACCAACACCAGTACTGCCTGTTGGGGTGAAAGTTTATCACCTATTACTCGCCTAAGCAGTGGCTGTGTTACCATAGGGACTCCAAACCCTGGGTGACAGGCTCGTTTTGAGTCTGCAGCCCTACAAGCTTGTTGTTCAACATCAACAAGGGTCATTCCATGCCAATGCTGATGCTCTTTGATGAGCACACATCCTCTTAGTTCAATCCATCCAAGTGATATTTCTGTTCTGATATTAATTGTAGTTTTAGTTTTTATTTTATTTTATAAAATTAATTTTTATTTTTATTTCATTCTAGTTTTCAGTGGAGTCAACAATTTTTATTTAGTTCTGTGTTTAACATTTTAGTTTTTATTTTATTTGGTTCTGGTCTTTTTACATAATATTAGTATAATTTTAGGGGTTTTTTTCTGTTGCAAGACTACAAATGCTGGCCTACACATATTTCAATGCAAGTTATGTTTCAGTCAACAAAATACAATCACGGTTCATAATGTCATTAAACACAGCTTGACTATCAATGATCAAACAGATCAAGTGGCCTAATGAGTACAGTCAGCAAGATCAAATGTTTCAACCCAAGAAACCAGTTTGTGCAAGTTACTGCGTTAAGCTTTAAACAAGCACGCATTTCGGGAGATTTGTTAAGGTTCCAGCGACATCTGTTGCACAGATAGTCATACAGTGAAAATATTCACTCGACGATCTCCTATAATGCTGATCTGATCCCACTCTTTATAAAACTGAAAGCCGTTTATGGTCTTACCTTTATTTGTAAATGAAGTCCATGTGCCTAT
Source organism: Polypterus bichir lapradei (assembly GCA_026402145.1). Classification (NCBI taxonomy): domain Eukaryota; kingdom Metazoa; phylum Chordata; class Cladistia; order Polypteriformes; family Polypteridae; genus Polypterus; species Polypterus bichir. Next base: position 3,298,419 of record JANRMT010062791.1, on the reverse strand, counting down.
CCTTCTTCTCCTTAAAATCTCCGTCACTTTCTTTTAAAAGACCTGCTTATTTTCCTTTAGTTTTAAAAGTCTTAATCTTCAATTTTGGCAGTCAGTTGGAACAAAAAATAAAAATAAACGGACCGCTGCAGTGCACTTGACTTTCTGATATCACTACCTTATTGATGCCTAGAGCCTCTGCGTAGAAGAACAGCAGCAACAAGCACCTGTTGGGCTCATATCCACCCCCTTCAGTGCGGTACTGTACCGTCTGCCTCGCCTTTTGCCTTTTCACTGCGATTTTATGTCACACACATTCATTAAAGATATTAGCCAGACTGTGGGAAGTCAGGGTGTATAATAAACGTGTCTGCAAACATTATATTGGTGACATACAGAGAAATAGCAACAGGCACACGGTAATTGCAAGCATCAACCCAGTTTGTGAGGGAGAGCACACTCCGAGGTGAGGTGAAGCTCGTCTCATTGGTGCCGCATCTGGCATTTTTCCCCTGTATTTGAACAAGAAAGGTGCCAATTCAGCAATTTTGACTATAAAATGATCAACATTATTGAAATCACACAGAAAACAAATTTATAGCTCAGTCCAGTGGACAATTTTATGTTATCATTATTAGTTTTTTTTACTTTTCATGATGGCCCCTGACCACATGTCCCTGAAGTGCAGTCATGGTGCCAGAGAAGTGCTGATCCAGCTGGTCCTGCACTGAAACTCAGAGACTCTTTTCTTCTTCTCACATGCTATATTTGCTTTTATTATCATCTGTGCTGTAATTAAAGTATTTCCACATGTTACTTTCTGCCTGCAAACATTTGTGAAAAACTCGACATCCTCAACCACACGTGGTTACTGCTTCAACCCGATGAGCCAAATATGCTCAACAAACAAACTAGTGATGGGCTGCTCGATATACTGATATGTTGACACCGTGTCGAGCTTTCGAAGCACTGCTTCGAGGATTGTTTCAAATGCGCTCGTCCAGTGATTTTGAGGCACGCTAGCGTCATGATATCATTAATATCTGTGCAGTCAGCAGCCAATTTGGTCACCTACTTACCGCTGAAGTTAATTGGCTCAAAGCGTAAAAGCAGTTGGTCCTGCTGCATATGGTGTGCTGACATGAGCTAAAATCCTAGTTGGGTCTCATGTATGGTCCCTGCCCAAAACTGAAATAAGGATTTTAAAAAAAAAAAACAGTTATGTAGTACTTGTCTGAAAGTTTACAGATGTATATGGGGCACCTCGTTCCTTGGTGTGGAATCGTGTCCTCCTAGAATCTGTAACAAATTCATGAGCATATTTTGAGTAAGGCAGCACGTATTATAATAATCCAGCATCTATTCTACCCTATGTCCATCATATCAGAGAGGCTAAGAAACGCTTCACTAAAGCCGATGTGGTCATTACACTAGTATATGCACAAGACACTCCTCAATAAACGTTTTAAATATTCAGTGATTCCCAGATCTGTAGCTAATATGTGTGATTGATTTCCAAATAGCAATGTGAGTAAAGGAGTTTGCTGTATAACTAATCACAACTGTCTTTAAAACAGAATCAGTACAATCAACAGCGTCTTCTGCAATTAGTGAAAGCCTCAGGATTTCTGCGTTAATGAGACAAAAAAAGTTGTAAAGAAACTTTGGACATAAAGATCACTCAAGTACTGACAAGAATTAACAGCTGGATAAACACATCTGGAGCCAAACTTTCAAAAAAGCACCTGACTTTGTCAGCAACATCCTTTCCTTGTTAATGCATCTTGTCAAATGCTGTGGTGTGTGGTAAATGTATAGTCTTCCAAACTACAACACAACAGAGTAGATTATTGAAAGACTAAGCTTTTGTCATTTCTGTATTCTTAAACCATCTTTCAGTTACACAATTCCCCGCAATTACTAACACGTTTAACTTTCCCTTCTCCTTACCTGTCTTGTTACCCAAAGCATCAACACTCAGTTTCATTCAAGGCTTTAACATCCGTCCTTTCATACGCATAAAATAAGATACATATTTCCTCTAGATACTTGTTCAATAATAATAGTAAACTGGCAGGAATGAGAAAAAGCACAAGATGGGAATATTTATGAGAAGAGCCTGGGCATTAGGGTGAGGAGGTGTCTTGTCTCCCATTACATGAGCTCGTCTGCTGCCCCACGTGCAGGAGCAAATGCAATGGAGAATACTGACAATGTACACCTTCAGAAGTGGAATAAATCGACTGTATACTGAAGCATTCCATTGCCAAGCGTAAAAATACAAAGTAAAACATTTCAGATAAACAATGAGTTTTCTTAATAATAAACAATGCAACATAACTATGTGCTGTTACTTTTTTATTTATTATCACCAAACATTACATATCTACATGGGAAATTAATATGGTTAATATGTTTATAATAATTCTGATTAAAATACACTGTCAAAATATATTAATGAACAAACCGAGACACATCGGCCTTTAGGAAATATCAAATGTGTGCACTGTCATTTAGAACAGAATGCACTGTTAACATCACACACTCTCTACTGACACAATGTCACGAAAAAAAAGAAACAGCACAGTCCAGAGTATAAAACAGAATTTCATTGAAGCGGGACTCGTGAGTAGTAACAAATAATATATGACACTGAGAAATTATAATTCATAATAATGGGAACAAGTAAAAACTATGACACACACCAAGCACACACTAGGGACAATTTAGAATCACCAATGCTCCTAACCTGCATGTCTTTGGACTGTGGGAGGAAACTGGAGCACCCGGAGAAAACCCACGCAGACACGTGGAGAACATACAAACTCCACACAGGGAGGACCTGGGAAGCAAACCCGGGTCTTTTAACTACGTGGCAGCAGCGCTACCCACTGTGCCACAGTGCCACCCTTATATCAAACGTGTTTATATATATATACATACATATACATATATATATGTATATATATGTATATATATATATATATATAGTGGCATATGGCCAGTCGTTTATCCCGGCCAATACCCCCAGGCCGCCAGATGGAGCCCTCCCTGCAGCATGGAGGTGCCCCGAAGACCAGCAGGGAATCCTGGACAATGGAGTTTTTTATCCACAGCCCTACTGGATACCATGGGGGCCGTTAGAGGATGCTGCAGGGAGGAACAAAGACTATTGGCCCTATGCCCCGGAAGTACGCCCGAGTCACATGGACAAGAGGAATGACGTACTTCCGGGGTGAAAAAGAAGACTTTTTATCTGACGCAGGAGTGATAGGAGATCACATGGACTGGGGGATTGGAAACACTTCCGGGTCAGGGACTATAAAGAACTCTGGGAAATCCCAGACGAGTGAGCTGAGCTGGGTGGAAGGGTGGCAACGTGTCTGGGAGTGGAGGAATTGTTTATTGTGATTATTGTGATTTATTTAATGAGTATTGTGGAGGAGAGGGTGCTTTGTGCACTGTGCAGAATAAATATAGTATACTTTTGGACTTTTATCTGGTGTCTGGCATATTGGACAAGGGTTCAAAGGAGCAATAGCGCCCCCATCCGTCACTATATATATATATATATATATATACATATATATATATTGTGGAGACTGATCCGGACACCGACAGGCGGACACGTTCATGTCACCCAACACACGTTTATTGTACATTATTTACAGTGCCACACAACCCAAAAGTCCCCAAAGTCCTGGCCAACACAAAATGCCTCACTTTCTCTTCAGGCTGCCTCCTTGCCTCCTCCAGAGACCTCGTCCTCTTCCACCCGACTCTAGCCATTGTCTAAAGGGAGGCGGCCCCTTTTATAAGCCCCCTGGATGTGCTTCAGGTGTGATCCGGCAACCTCCCACCGACTCGCCCCAGTGTGGCAGAAATGCCGGCTGCATCCCCGGAAGCACTCCGGATGTCCCTGCTCTTCTTCCCCCCAGTACTTCCGGGTGTGGCAGAAGTGCTGAGGTCCAGGGTCTCCAAGGCATTGAGGCGCCACCGGCGGTGACCATTGGCCCCTACAGGGTGGAGCTTCAAAGCTCTGTACCCATGGCCCCCAAAGGTACCAGGGTGGTCACCCCCACATGGTCTGGGGAAGGTGCAAGCCCTCCTCCGGTCCTCCTGAGCGTCCCAGTCGGGTCGCCACCCCAGCCACCTCTGACAATATATATATAGGTGGGGTACACGGTAAATGTGTTAGTGACTGGGATTGCGCCTCTGTAACTGAAAGATTTCTTAGGAATGATACAGACTGGATAACTATCATATTTGTTTAAGGAAATGTTTTATTATTGTACTGTGCTGTGTCTAAGACAACTTTTTACTGATCGCCTATCTGGACTTTGTACAATGTGTTCACGATATTTCTGGTAAAGGCAAATGCTTTTTCGACAGCAGCACTCAAGAGGATCTTTAATGCTGACCTCCGTAAAAGTTCTCTTTTTACCACAAAGTCGTCTAACATAGCTGCAGTTTCTGTTTGAAAGACAATTGTAATTAGTTGTGCAGCACATATTTTTATTCACATTACACTTTTCATACACAGTACAGTAGATTTCAACTATGGAGTGTGGATCACTTGATACATGCAATGCTCACCTTGTGTGTCTGTGTGACAGTAAGCCGGTGACTGATCTGCGCCATGTCTCTCAGCCACTCTGAAGTGCTCCTTGACACTGTTTAATATTTGGTGCAGCAGAGCAAATACGCAATTAGTCATCGCATTTTGATGGTGATTCTAAGTGGGGATGATTCCCAAACAGATCTCTTATGCGATCCTTCCACAGTACCTCTCAAAATTATTTAGTTCAAGTTGGTTATAAGGATTTCACTCCAGATCGTTTTTTCATCATTATTAATTTTAATTACTGAGAATTTGAAAAGCAAGCTATTAAATGTGATCTCAAGAAAAAAATCAGGATTAATTATAATACTAATAACAGGAGCAAGAATAATGATACAGTGTAAAAGTGAATATTTATTGAAAGAGCCTGGGCTCCAAGAGTGAGGTGTCTTATTTTGTTTAATTCTTGCTATCGTATAGTACATTCTGCCTGTTGGCGTTAGTTATATATATATACATTTTTTTTTCAACATTAAACACTGGAAGCCGCTGATGAACACTTCTCTTCATTGCCAGTCTGTAGCAGCAAAAAAGTGAAAGCAATACAGTTTTAACAGATGTCATTGAAGTTGATCATGAGTTTGTGTAATGTTAATGAAAATGGCCAGAAGTGTCACTATAGAGGTGAGTGTCAAATGCTTCGAAGCTTTGATGCAATTTCCGACTCAAATGATTCAAATGTTTCTATGCTTTGTGAGGCTTTACTCCGCCTATCACTAAAACAAACAACAGTCCTTTATGGAAGTTGCACCACATGACTATAGTAAGCCCAAGTTACAACATCACCGCATAGTGAACAGTGCAATGCAACTGAAGGATCAGGGCAACCTACAAACAACTCCTCTGCACGACTGGACCGGACTGAACGAAAATGTTATTGCTGTTTTTTTCATTTTTACTCAATTTCATTTTAGTTTTAGCTCGTTCACATATCACTAATTTTTATTTTTAACTAGTTTTAGTTTCTCTGTTTGCTTTAATTTCAGTTCTCGTTCTTGTAAAACAAAAAATAATATTTTTAGTTCTAGTTTTCATTTTCGTTATGAAAATATCACTGGACTCCACCCATCCCTTGAGGGCCGAGATAAGGGTGAGGGTGGGTCACACGTCTGACTGGGCACCATCTTCTGGGTTCTGATGTGACAAATGATACCACTACAGGACAAGAGGGGGTGATGACAAAAACTGTCTCTTCTCTTTCCTCCGTAGTTCTGAGAAGATGGCCAAGGAGGACACATAGCATTTTGACTGTGACAGAGCTCCTGTTATTGTAGTTGTTAGAACATTATTTTGAAAGTTTTGCCCAGCTGTCTAGAGGTGACCTTGTTTATGCCAAGAGTGCTACCTTTTTTGTTGTTTTGCTTGTGTCAATTAAATGGGGCGGGCCGGTTGGTACCTGAACATTCCTTCTAGCTTCCCTCAGTCTTGTCACCCGATCACTGTACATATTTATATAAATAGTGGAATACCAATTACAATTGAGTACTTAACAATAATGTTACATTGTGTTACACAGTAAGTACAGCTTAATTAGAAACACTTTGTAAAGTGTTACCTCATTGTTCATATACAAATATGAGTGTTATGTTACAAGTGCTGTTACAGCATTACCCAAAGAAGATGTTGTGTTTGGCCTTTCTCTATACAAATTGCCTTTAACAATCAGTTTTCTTTATTTATACTTATTTTCTGACCACTACAAAGGTTAGGACATTTATTACATACACCACTTCTAGCCCTCATTCTGTTGTATTTTTTTTACAGACATCTGTTTACTAACCTGCTTAAGGTAGTTCAGGATCACAGCAAGCAGATTTCTATTCCAGGTGCATTGGCAACAGGGCTGGAGCCAGCCATGAATAGAGATTCACAATCCACCTGAGGACACATTCTTATGGTCTCATTGTTTCCTAAGGAACTTCCAGAGACTGAGTTGTGCTACCAGAGAATTGAATAATGAAGCATGATGAATTCTGTGAAGAGTCATCACTTCTTAATCTCTGCTTGTTTTGCTTAAACTGAAATGGTTAACCTTTTTTGTTACTTATAATTCTTATTATGTTTTTGTGTGCATGAAAAGTAGGATGCCCAGCAATGATGTCAGATGGACACCACTTTTAACATTATCTAATTCTGATTAGATTCATCAACTTTTCCTGGGAGGTACCCCATTGTATGTTCCCTCAAGGCAACATGCCATGTGAGGACACTATTTCTGAAGTAAATCTGCATCTCAATTCCCCAAATGTCAAGTCACCTGCTATCACATAACCAATCTTTTTGCAGGGACTAATTTTGAAGTGATCCACTGAGGTTCTTAAAACCCACACACTCTCCTACCTTACCTAGCTATCAGACTCATTATTCAACTCTATGAGATCCTGAAAACAGTTGGTCAATGTGAATAGTTATTTTTGATGCCCTGGACAGTATGAATACTTTACCTTTTGGTTACATCTATCTGTGACCCACCTATCTCTATCTTTCTGGTCCGGAGTCTTTCTCCATGCTGCTTTAGGCAGGTACAAGACTCAAACTGCACTTATTCTTGCAAATATATCTCAGAATAGAGCAATATAGTTTAAGCATATTCTCTGTTGACTTGTACTCCACACAGCAAGTGTAGAATGTAACCCAATATCTTATCAGATCACATTGTAATATAGCATGTTTGTGACCTTCTGAGTAAGCAAAATCTATCCTGTTCATTATTAATTAATAAAATATTCTTTTAAGTTATGTTCATGCAGCTGCCTGCCGACAATATTACAAATTGTTTAACTTTTGAACTCTCTATGGCACTTACCTCCATATTCCCACTACACAAGTACACAATTTCAAACAAAACACCAGCAGAGCATGCCGATACATCGATACAAACATTTTTCACCACTGCATTTTAAACTCTGGTGTTAGTGGAAAGCACTTGCGTTTTATCACCATTATAAATCAGTCTCTAGCTTCTGGTCAGTCCTTATTTGCTTCTCCCAAAGTAGCAGAGTTTCTTCAAATCTTGTTGAAACTAACATATATGTAAAATGTCATAACCTGACTCTCTATGCCATTTACTTTTTGTTGCCCTGAATTCCAAAATTTATTGATCATAACAACCTTAAACCATGCATTACCCACAATTCCTTAACAGCATATTTACATAAACTGGCAAAGAGTATAAATTATGCATTCATTCATATTCTTTCAAACCTAGTCTAAATTAATCTCAGCAGTAGTAGACTTAAGGTAGGAAATAATCATACATGGGATCCCTGTTTTTAGCATACTGCTGGTTCAGAAATTTACCGGGATAAAGTTGATACTTCTTAATTCAATTCAAGTTTATCATCTCAAGAGGGAAATTTAGTGTGTTAGCAAGTTTTTAGAGAGAGAGACCAACACATCATATTAAAAACATACCAAGCAAGAATTCAACCACCCATTATCCAACCCGCTATATCCTAACTACAGGGTCATGGGGGTCTGCTGGAGCCAATCCCAGCCAGCATAGAGCACAAGGCAGGAAACAAACCCCAGGCAGGGTGCCAGTCCCGCGCAGGGCACACACACACAAAGCACACACTAGGGACTATTTGGAATCGCCAATGCACCTAACCTGCATGTCTTTGGACTGTGGGAGGAAACCAGAGTACCCGGAGGAAACCCACACAGACACGGGGAGAACATGCAAACTCCACGCAGGGAGGACCTGGGAAGCAAACCCGGAGAACACAGAGAACATATATCAGTTTTCTTAAACTTTACTTTTTAAACAGGTCTGTCAGATTTGTCTGTTGGGACCTTATTTAATTATAATGCTCAATTTTAAAATGTGACTTATTCTGTTTTTTTGTTGCTGACATTCAGATTTCCAAATCAAGCCATCAGAACATAAGTTATGATTTATTCTCACTGTTGTTTCAAAGCTGTCAGTCATAAGCTCTGCATTACTGAGGAGGCTTACCTGTAGCTGCATTTATAAAGGGGGATTAGCTTGTAATTGATCTAGGTTACTGCATAAAGACTGCTCATTTGCCAAGATAATAATAGGAACAGGAATGTGGTGATGGGCCTGTTGTTTCCTCAGCTTTAAAAAAAAACATATCACTGTGTCACTTTGTTTATGTTTCTTGAGCTTGTTGCTTTGATAAAAATGCCATGGGTCTACAAATAACTTTGCCTGTCCTAGGCAGATTTATTTGAAGTATTAACTGTTGGATGTACTGAATTCTCTTAGGTTGAGTATAAAACACATTCAGTAACTAAAGTGAAAACGTATGTCCAAGACAATAAAAACAAGAAAAATTTTCATACACCAGAAAGAGTTGATGACATCAGGGAAAAATGGAAAAACTTGATTATGGTGGCTAAGATTAGTTTGCTATAAACATTTAACATTTAAATGCCTTAAATTACTGAAGTGAGTTGGCTACTTATTTAATTTTCTGGGAGATGGAGGCCAATGCCCTGATTGTCATTAATACAGAGACTCCGCTGCTCTATAGATATGACAATAGTAATCCTATTGGTTTACTAACCTAATAGGCTCCCTGTATCTCTTGTGACTTTCCTAAGATTATTAATTCTGTTCATTGTTGAATTCCAAGGCTCCTAGTATCTCTGGTGAGTGTATATTTCTTACAGTTTCATGGTTTGGAGCTGGGAAGAGCATTCTAATTCACAAGTTGTTAACTTAGAAGGGAGAAGTGACTTTTTAATATAATGTAGTATAAGTCTCATGCTCATGCCTTTATAGAGGCATATAAATAACATTTATTACAGAAAACAGGTAAATAATTACAATGAGATTCGTCAAGGCTTCTGTTAGAGCTTGAATACAAATAAACCTAGTAATGTGCAATAAAACCCCAGAAACCTCCCAAAAAGTAGTGAAATGATGATAAACAGAAAAAAAAAATCTATAAACAAACAGTGTAGCAACAACAAATAAATTTAATAACAATATATTGTGAAAGGAGTAAAGAAAAAAGTGACAAACCCCATACAAAATAAACTCTTAAAAATGTACATATATAATTACTTAAAAGTTCCCATAAAAAATCTCTTTAAAATAATGAAAACTACTGTCAACACCGTGTGAAGCTTTCAAAGCACTGGTGTTCGAAGCACCACTTCGAGGCTTGTTTCAAATGCGCCTATCACATGATTTTTGATGCATGCTAGCGTCATGACATCACTGATACCTGCACCATAGACATATATAGATAGACGCCGCATTCACTGTGTTGCCCAGTCAACACGATACGTCACCGCGCCCACCCTATTGCGAGTGGTAAAAGTGCCATTTAAACTAATACAGGTAGACGTGGAAACTGGGTTTCCTGATGAAAAAACAATGTTTAAAACAGTATCGTTTACATACAACAGATTTTGGCAAATCGTTTACATGCAATTATTTATATCCATTTATACACTAATAATTGCAATTATTAAATAATTATTATTATTAAATAATTCCTCCCATATAAGTAACATTTCTCAGACTGCCTTCTTCCATCTCCAAAACATTTTTAGACTTCGTACTGTTCTTACGCAACACAGTTCTGAAATATTGGTTAATGCCCGAGTCACCTCACATATAGATTACTGTAATGCTGTTCTATCTGGCATCCCACAAACACTTATCCATTGCTTACAACTTATTCAATTCATTGACTTTCTGTACCACACGTCAGACTCTGCTCTATGGGAGCTCGAGCGTCTCTTCTAGTGCTCCTCAACTTGGGAATTCTCTTCCCTCTCATATTTGTCAGCTCAATTCAATGACACATTTTAAAACTGTCCTCAAAACGTACCTTTTCAAACTGGTATACCAATTGTGAATTTTGCACTGTTATTGCCAGTTGTCTTTGTTTGTTTGCTAATTATTGCTTTTTGATTCATCATTCTCTTGTTTTAATTTTACTAATGTTGTTTAATTTTATTGTAAGGTGACCTTGAGTGCTAAGAAAGGCGCCTATTAAATAAAATGTATTATTATTATTATTATTATTATTATTATTATTATTATTATTGAGACGAAAACTTGAACAATGTCTGAAAGTCAAAATAGCAAGACTGCAACTGGCAGTCTGGTCTTTCTTTTAACAGTGAAATGATACACTCAATGACAAAATAAACAATTTTATTGTATACAAATTGGCTTAATAATTTCTGAAAACATTTCACTCATTCCTCTCTCAGTCTCTCTCTCTCACACACACACACGCACACACACACACAATGTGGTTACTTAAATATATACAGGATAGGATCTAAAATCCTTGAAACAGAACTGTCTTACATAGCTTTTTTTGTGTGTTGCCATTCTGTAATTTGAAAGTATTCAGTCTGGCAATATGGTGCAGCCTTTGTTTCTGGAAGACAGACACAACTAGACATGAACATAAAGTGATGGTTGTCAATTTCAAACTGTGTGTTCCTCAATGTGCTTCTTGACAAAAAACACATCATCTGAACCAATCTCAGCCCGAACAAACTGATTGATCAAAGATACACTAACAGCTTGCCCTAATGTCGACTGACGGATAACACGCTCAGCTACTCTGACCACTTTGACTGTACCTTCAGAAGGAATCGTCAAACCTCATTTGCTTTTTAATGTGAGCAAGTGTTAGCTTTGATCATATGATGCTGGTACAGCATCTGTTACCAAACTAGCATGGCACACATCACAGGACAGCTTTCTCAAAATCCCATCTAAATCTATACTAATAAAAGGCAAAGCCCTCACTCACTCACTGACTGACTGACTGACTGACTGACTGACTGACTCATCACTAATTCTCCAACTTCCCGTGTAGGTAGAAGGCTGAAATTTGGCAGGCTTATTCCTTACAGCTTCCTTACAAAAGTTGGGCAGGTTTCATTTCGAAATTCTACGCGTGATGGTCATAACTGGAAGCTGTTTTTCTCCATTTACTGTAATGGAGATGAGCATGAAACCCGTGGGGGCGGAGTTTGACATCATCACGCCTCTCACGTAATCACGCAGTACGTAGAAAACCAGGAAGAGCCCCAAAAAGCGCTGAAGAAAACATGCATTATATAATTGAGAAGGCAGCGAAACAATAAGAAGCGAGCGAGTGATATATACAACCATATTCATGAGTTCTGCTACTTCGGAAACAAAGCACAGTGTAAACCAACACTTTAAATTAAGTTCATAGACAGGCTGCCGCTGGCGTTTGTAATTTAGTGCCTGCCCATATAAGGCCGTCCGTCAGCGGCAATCCAATAGCAAACTGCCACGGGTAAATTATTCACGGGTGTAGGACTGTGCTTATGCAGAGGAAGATGAGATAGTCAGGGTGGTGTTTGGCACAAACTCAGCGAAACTGCGAGAGAAAGTTTTAAGTACCGGGACTTCAGTAGCATTAGATACAGCCATGGACATAGCACGACATGGCAATAGCACAGCTGGGAACCTTCGATGCAAGAACACCGAGCGGCTCACGTGAACTGACGCAGTGCACTGACAAAAAGCAAGAGTTCCGAAAAGCGCTGAACAAAAACCGAATTACACAATTGAAAAGGCAGCAAAAAAATATGAAGCGTCTGATACATACAAGATAAGTATGTAATAAGTACAGCTACTGCAGAAACAAAGCACACGGTGGAAAAAGTGAATGTCCCGCTAAAGGAAGACAGTGTTAAAAAAAAACCCGTGCATGCAGTGTGTCAGGTCTCAGATAAAGAAGAAGACGAGCTGTTTATTGATGCAGTAAGAAAATAATCTTTTTCATAGCTTATTTAACACACTACGTCTCCGCTGCGATACGCGGGTATATATATAT
>JANRMT010062791.1:3260170-3281008 GCA_026402145.1 Polypterus bichir lapradei | reverse complement strand
TATCTATCTATCTATCTATCTATCTATCTATCTATCTATCTATCTATCTATCTATCTATCTATCTATCTATCTATCTTATTTCAGCAATAGTAGTTTGTTTAAACTCTTAAAACAATATTCAATGTTTCATCCTTTCCTCTCCTGCATTTTTCAAAAATACTGCTTTCAATTGAAATAAAGTGAAATGTTTGTTCTTGTGCATATTTGTCAGTTTTAAAAACTTTATATCTATTTTATATTCACCAGAGACACATGAGTATATTTAAGTCCACAGAGAAACCTAGAGTTGTGTTTGGTGCTCAGGAGTTTGGTTGTCTATTTTGCTATAAAAGAACAGATTATGCAGGCATCATCAGCCATTTTCAAGGCCACAAAAGGACAGTGGTGGTCCATAAATGGATGTAAAGCTCTCAGAACTTGTAAACTTGGATCAATTGACACTTTTAACACAATTGAATGCAGCTGGATCTCCACCTTAACAACAAGATTTTATTTGACAAAATAGTATACTGTGAACGTTTCCATCTTTTGAAAAGCTTACTTTGATTAATTTTAGATTAATTCATGACTTTTTATTAACACAATTTTCTCTTTTAAAATATTTAATACAATATAACAGAGATCATAGTACAAATACTTTAATTTTTAGAATGTAAGCGTGGAGTTACATTACCTACAATTGACAAGCAACATGTAGTATATTTTCATAAGTATTATAAAGCATTATTGGCCATATCTTTTATTAGTTTGTTCTGATTAAAAGAAATAACATGCTATTTTTTATTCATAGAATGTATTATAATTTTCTGATTTACATTTTTTTAGGAAGATATATCAAAAATTAGAACATGTGTCTTCTCTTAATTTGGAAAGCCAACATTAAAAGGTGTGTAACTTTTCATGATTTTTTTAAGGGAAGAACAGTTATCAGAATTTGTCAGCTTGCAGGATTTCTGAATTTTTTGTTTTCTTCCTGCCAAGACAACCATCTTTAGTTTCCACATGGGAAGAAGGACATTCTGTGTACCACAGGTAGTGCTTCCTAATTATCAGTATAAACATTCTCTGACCCTAATTTTATATATTGAAATTATACAACAAGTCTTTCACCAACTGGTCACAAAGCAGGTCTCCAGTGAGGCCTTCATTGACTTGTCTTTCATCAGCCCTGTGTTGTGTCAATGGCATTATAGGGGCAGAGAATATTGGTCTTAAAAATGGGCGTTTCATGTGCTCGAACTGATTTATTAAACAGCAATTATTTCTGCTTTCAGTAATTCCAGTAAATCTCTCCTATTCTCAGTCACTCACACATTTCTCTAGGGCTCAATTTTCTGTATGCTTACTCCATATGTGATAATGTAAAATATATTTTGTAAAAGTATAATGTGGTATGAGACTATTGAACTTTAAGTACAAAGTGAAGTGTTTTCACCTATAAATACCCAAACTTTTATAAAAATTGCATGTATTTTTTAAAATGTTAACTGAATTATTTATGCCAGTATAATGAATAATATAAAATTTAGTTTACTGTTCTTAAAAGTTAGGCAATGAATGACTTCATAGGCTTGCTTTTGTGGAGTGTAACTTCTTGATTGTTTTCCTTGTTCTTCAAAGATCAATTCCATCTGTGGCATCAGGAAACATTAACTAAATTTGCAGGTCAGCATATTTATGTTATGTGTAGTTGTTAGCAAATTGTAATGCATTAAAATTATTGACATGCTACATTATAGATTTTCAGAAATGCATAATGTTAAATAATCTGTATTGTAGCGCTTAGTAGTATGGAAAGTGTGGTTCTCACAAACACAGCAATTGCTTTAAAGGTAATGATTCTATTTTTCTTTTTCAATATCATTCAGCCATCAATTAATCTAGAATGGAGTGATCATTTGCTTCAGGTAAACACTTGAAATTATGTATAACTTTTTACATATTTCTATTGCAATATGTTTACATGAATGTTTTAGTAGTTTTAAAGCATACTTACTAAATTGGGAACAATTAAACTACATATTATTTGAAGTGATGAATTTGGCCTTCACAAGTGACTATATTGTAGTAATTGGGCTCTTTGTCTTTCAGGTTCTCTCTTAAGTACAATTCCTGTAGACTTACAAATTGAATTGAAATGGGTCTTCCAGCATCGTGTTAGTAAAATAAAAATATATGCTTTTTTCACTTCAGAGGACTTAGTCATTTTTAATTATCTGTGCACTTTCTGAATGTTTTTTAATTAGACATAACATTCCCTTGAAGATAAACTGCTATGGTTGTACAATGGAGTTTACAAAGTGTACAAAGCCAATTTGACTGTTATTTGAGTAAAAGTGGAGTTAATGTGTTGATATTCCTAATAACATACTTAACACTCAGTATTTTGTTCTTTCTCACTAAAAAGTCTTCACTGATCAAAAACATCCTGACCGTTTGTGACTGGCTGGATGGCAACAAAGACCGACTTGTTGGGACAGTACTCAGGCCAAGAATTCTGAAGGGTGAAGTAACGCGCACAATTGGAAAATTATACCAAAGGGGAGACGATGAAGATATTGAAGGAGTCATGTCCTCCTTGTTACTTACTTTTGACTGCATAAAGGATATGCACTTATTGTATTTCTTAATGAGATATGGGGTAAAAAAAAATTCCCATCAGTTGCTGCTGTTCTGCCAATTAGGTTGTTATGTTTTGTTTTGATTTTGTCGACCTTCAAAATTTCATTCAAAATTTCCACTGTATAAAAAGGTGGGGATGGACTGGCTTTCTGACCTGGTTCAATAGTTCCTTCTCTACTCAAAGGACCCATATAGTGGATAAAGGACATGTGTGGATGCCCAGACTGAGATTGTTCCATCCGAGGTTTCTTCCATTTTTTTCCTACTGGGGTTTTTTTTGGAGATTTTCCTTGTTTTCTTAGAGAGTCAAGGCTGGGGGGCTGTCAAGACGCAGGGCCTGTTAAAGCCCATTGCGGCACTCCTTGTGTGATTTTGGGCTATACAAAAATAAATTGTATTGTGTGCTTTATGTCTTTAAAATATATTCGTATTTGAACCTGTAACTTGTGTGTGTGTGATTGTGTCAAGGGTATGAGTGCTAAAATGCCCCCCACAGGTTACACTCCCCTATGTGGTAGTTATAACAATGATGTCTGTGTTTTGATACATAACTTTAACTTTCAAGACCTAGACTGTTGGCTTGCACGTTCAAGATGGGAGTCTAATTAAAAGTAAAAATTAGATAGGACAAAAATCTGCAGCTCATGAAAGTGAATATGAGAACCTCTGTATCAAACAATACCATGTTATAGTCCACCCCAAATCATTATTATAATACTCTACATACTATATGTGTTTGGGTGTGTGTGTGTGTGTGTATGTGTGTGTGTGTATATATATATATATATAATTATATGTAAACTAAGGGGCTCCACCCTCTGCTCACTTCGTTCGCCCACCCCCGGGGATATACAATTTAAAGAGAATGTTATTTTCATGGGAATTGTTACATATGCATTATTTTCACTTTTACTTTAAAACTTTTGTAAAAACAATATTTGGAATTAACTTTTCTTCAAGATCGCATTGAATTTTGATTCTGTGTTTGAACTTACATCGTGACAACGCAACTTATAACTGCCAGTGAGTGAATATCATTTCTTTCTCTCTAATAAATAGAACGACTTTCTCGAATGTTTGTCCATGCTCTTTCTTGATCGCTTTGTCATTGACATATCATCTTGAATGTATAAAATTATGGTCCTGATAAAATTTATAACAATGACAGCATTTATTTATATAGCACATTTTCATACAAATAATGTAGCTCAAAGTGCCTTACATAATGAAGAAAGAGAAAAAAGACAAAGTAAGAATTATAATAGGACAAAACTCATTAACACAGAATAAAAGTAAGGTCAGGGAGGACAGAAAAAACAAAAAAAACTCCAGATGGCTGGAGAAAAAATAAAATCTGCAGGAGTTCCAGACCATGAGACCGCCCAGCCCTCTCTAGGCATTCTACCTAACATAAATGAGTTTACTATGTCAAGAATACTATCAATTAGCACGCCCAATACTTCTTTGAAAAAACTTGTTGGTATTGGGTCGAGGACGCAGGTGGAGGGTCTCAGTTGAGAAAGTGAAAGTGTTTAATTTGTTTATATCGGAGTACTGGGGCTTAAGAGGATCCACAATGTTGGGGTGATATACTATATTATTTCTAATATCATTAATTTTTTGATTGAAAAATACAGGTACAGCAATAGCCTCACAAGTTTCACTGGAAGTATTTTGGAGGCATTCCCTTGAGTTACCTGGGTTTAGCAGACAATCAATCATAGAGAATAAGACTCTGGGATTACTAGCATTGTTATTTATAATTCTAGAGAAACAGCAGCACCTCTCAAGACGGACTGTGTTATTGTATTCTGTTATTTTAACCTTCAGTATCTCATAGTGAATAGTTAGTTTAGTTTTTCTCCATTTACGCTCAGCTGTCCGGCATGTTCTCTTTAAATCAGACACTCTTTGGGTCTTCCATGGTATAACAATGCTAGTAGATTTTTTAACTGTCTTTTCAGGTGCAACTATGTCAGCAGCAGCTCTCACCTTAGTATTACATTTTTCCACCTTACTATTTACATTATCCTCGCTATTGTAGTTAGCACTATAAACGGACTGTTTGCTTAGAATGTTTGTAAATTTTGAAGCTGCTGATGAATCAAAGAAGCGTTTTTAACAATATGCTTCTCGTGAATGTTTTCTATCATTATTTCTATATTAAATAGTAAAAGAAAATGGTCTGATAGATCAATATCAATGATCTGCTTCACATCAACTTTTAGTCCTTTGGTAATTACTAAGTCTAACGTATGACCTGCTTTATGTGTAGGCTGACTAATGAGCTGTCTCAAATCAAAAGAGTCCAGGAGGTTTATGAATTCTTTTACTTTCGGGTCACACTGATTATCGATATGAAAGTTAAAGTCACCGACTATTAGGAGTGTGTCAAAGTTCGTAATTATAATTGACACCAAGTCTGAGAATTCCTCAAAGAAAGAAGCTTTGTATTTAGGAGGTCTATACACGCATAATACTAGAAACTGAGAAACTCCATGAATAACAATGGCAAGATACTCAAAGGACTTGAATTTACCAAAACTGACTTCTTTAGACTTTAACCGGCTCGAGTAAATGTTTGCTAAGCCACCGCCTTTCTTTCCTTGGCAATACGCACGAGCAAAGCTGTAATTCGGAGGTGCAGATTTGATTAAAACAGCCGCACCATCTGAGCTAAGCCACGTTTCACTTAGTGTAATAAAATCAATTTTCCTATCATTAATAAGATCATTGATGAAAAATGTCTTGTTGGTTAAAGCTCTAACATTTAATAAAGCCATATTTAATGTTTTTCGGAGGAGCAGCGCTCTCCTCCTCGAACCGCCACCTTATCATGGTGGAGGGGTTTGAGTGTCCCAGTGATCCTAGGAGCTCTGTTGTCTGGGGCTTTATGCCCCTGGTAGGGTCACCCAAGGCAAACTGGTTCTAGATGAGGGATGAGACAAAGAACGGTTCAACCAAACCTCCTATGAATAACAAAAACCTTGGACGACGTTTTCCCTCACCCGGACGTGGGTCACCGGGGCCCCCCTCTGGAGCCAGGCCTGGAGTTGGGGCTCAATGGCAAGCGCCGGGCACAACTCAAAGCAGTAACGTGGGTCCCCCTTCCCTTGGGCTCACCACCTGCAGGAGGGGCCAAGGAGGTCGGGTGCAGTGTGAGTTGGGTGGTGGCTGAAGGTGGGGACCTTGGCGGTCCGATCCTCGACTACAGAAGCTGGCTTTTGGGACGTGGAATGTCACCTCTCTGAAGGGGAAGGAGCCTAAGCTAGTGCGCAAGGTTGAGAGGCTCCGGCTAGATATAGTCGGGCTTACCTCGACACACAGCTTGGACTCTGGAACCAATCTCCTTGAGAGGGGCTGGACTCTCTACCACTCTGGAGTTGCCCCCGGTGAGAGGTGCCAAGCGGATTGGGCATACTTATTGCCCCCCGACTTGGAGCCTGTTCATTGGGGTTTACCCCGGTGGATGAGAGGGTGGCCTCCCTCCACCTTTGGGTGGGGGGATGGGTCCTAACTGTTGTTTGTGCATATGCGCTGAACAGCAGTTTGAAGTACCCACCCTTTTTGGAGTCCCTGGAGGGGGTGCTAGAGGGCATACCTTCTGGGGACACCTTCGTACTGCTGGGAGGCTTCAATGCTCACATGGGCAATGACAGTGAGACCTGGAAGCGCTTGATTGAGAAGAATGGCCCCACCCATCTGAACCCGAGCGGTGTTTTGTTATTGAATTTCTGTGCTCGTTACGGATTGTCCATAACGAACACCATGTTCAAGCATAGGGGTATTCATATGTGCACTTGGCACCAGGACACCCTAGGCCTCAGTTCGATGATCGACTTTGTGGTCGTGTCGTCAGACTTGCGGCCACATGTCTTGGACACTCGGGTGAAGAGAGGGGCGGAGCTGTCAACTGATCACCACCTGGTGGTGAGTAGGCTGCGATGGTGGGGGAGGATGCCGGTCAGGCCTGGTAGGCCCAAACGTGTTGTGAGGGTCTGCTGGGAACGTCTGGCAGAGTCCCCTGTCAGAAGTAGCTTCAACTCACACCTCCGGCAGAACTTCAACCACGTCCTGAGGGAGCTGGGGGACATCAAGTCCAAATGGGCCATGTTCTGTGCCTCTATTGTTGAGGCGGCTGACCGGAGCTGTGGCCGTAAGGTGGTCAGTGCCTGTTGTGGTGGCAATCCCCGAAACCGTTGGCGGACACTGGCGGTGAGGGATGCCGTTCAGCTGAAGAAGGAGTCCTACCGGACCCTTTTGTCCTGTGGGACTCTAGAGGCAGCTAATAGGTACTGGCAGGCCAAGCGGGAGGAGTTTGGGGAGGCCATGGAGAATGACTTTCAGATGGCTTCAAAGAGATTCTGGTCCACCATCCGGCGTCTCAGGAGGGGGAAGCAATGCAGTGTCAACACTGAATATGGTGGGGATGGTGCGCTGCTGACCTTGACTCAGGACGCTGTGGGTCGGTGGGGGGAGTACTTCGAAGACCTCCTCAATCCCACTAACATGGCTTCCAAAGAGGAAGCAGAGCCTGGGAACTCGGAGGTGGGCTCCCCCATCTCTGGGACTGAGGTCACCGAGGTGGTCAAAAATCTCCTTGGTGGCAGGGCCCCGGGGCTGAATGAGATATTCCCGGAGTTCCTCAAGACTCTGGATGTTTTAGGACTGTCTTGGTTGGCACATCTCTGCAACATCGCATGGACATCGGGGACAGTGCCTCTCGATTGGCAGACTGGGGTGGTGGTCCCCCTCTTTAAGAAGGAGGACCGGAGGGTGCGTTCCAACTACAGAGGGATCACACTCCTCAGCCTCACTGGAAAAGTCTATTCGGGGGTTCTGAAGAAGAGGGTCCGTTCAAACCTCAGATTCAGGAGGAACAGTATGGTTTTCGTCCTGGTTGCGGAACAGTACACCAGCTCTACAACCTTAGCAGGGTCCTGGAGGGTGCATGGGAGTTTGCCCAACCAGTCTACATGTGTTTTGCTGACTTGGAAAAGGCGTTTGACCGTGTCCCTCTGGGAATCCTGTGGGGGGTGCTCCGGGAGTATGGGGTTACAGACACCCTGATAAGGGCTGTTCGATGCCTGTACAACCAGTGTCAGAGCTTGGTCCGTATTGCCGGCAGTAAGTCGAACCCATTTTCAGTGAGAGTTGGACTCTGCCAGGGCTGCCTTTTGTCACCGATTCTGTTCATAACTTTTATGAATAGAATTTCTAGGCGCAGCCAGGGTGTTGAGGGGATCTGGTTTGGTGGACTCAGGATTGGGTCACTGCTTTTTGCAGATGATGTTGTCCTGTTTGCTTCATCAGGCCGCGATCTTCAGCTGTCTCTGAATCGGTTCACAGCTGAGTGTGAAGCGGCTGGGATGGGAATCAGCACCTCCAAATCCGAGACCATGGTGCTCAGCCAGAAAAGGGTGGAGTGTCCTCTCAGGGTTGGGAGCGAGATCCTGTCCCAAGTGGAAGAGTTCAAGCATTTTGGGGTCTTGTTCACGAGTGAGGGAAGAATGGAGTGTGAGATCGACAGACTGATCAGTGCGGCGTCTGTAGTGATGCAGGGTCTGCATCGGTCTGTCGTGGTGAAAAAGGAGCTGAGCCGTAAGACAAAGCTCTCAATTTACCAGTCGATCTACGTTCCTGCCCTCACCTATGGTGATGAGCTATGGGTAGTGACTGAAAGAACGAGATCGCGAATACAAGCGGCTGAAATGAGTTTCCTCTGCAGGGTGTCTGGGCTTTCCCTTAAAGATAGGGTAATAAGCTCAGTCATCCAGGAGGGGCTCAGTGTAGAGCAGCTGTTCCTCTGCATCAAGAGGATTCAGATGAGGCTCGGGCATCTGATCAGAATGCCTCCTGGACGCCTCCCTGGCAAGGTGTTCCGGGCACGTCCAACAGGAAGGAAGCCCCGGGGAAGACCCAGGACACACGACCTGACCTCAGATAAGCGGAAGAGGAAGGATGGATGGATGGATGGAAGGAGCAGTGCTGAATTTTATTTGCGTTATGGGTACTTGAAATAGAAATTAGGTTATTTTTATGAGCAGCACTCTGTGCGTATTTTTTATTTAATCTATAATCTGTTTTTATAGATTTAATAGATTGTTCATCTAAAGGTGTAATTGTAATTAAATTATGCTGCACTGCCTAGATTTTTTACATGCATTGAGATTAGGTATCAGAGTAGTAATGCAGTGCAATTTTGCAGAAGACTTTGTTAAAGAATCATCATGTCCTAGTAACGCATTACGGAAAGGGTTAGGAGTAGAAATAGACAGTCAAGAGAGACAAATTACCTTAGCAATGTTTTCAGAGAGGACCCGGGTGCCGAACCTATTTGGAAATTTGGAACCTATTTGAAGAAATGCGGCCTCTCCCAGAAGAGGTCCCAGTTGTCTATGAACCCGATGTTTTGATTCTCACAGAAGCCTTTCAGCCAGTTGTTTAATCCCAGCAGATGACTGTAGTACTCGTTTGATCTTCTAACAAGAGGTAGGGGACCCGAGATGAAAATCCTTGCAGACGGGCTCATCTCCTTCGTGGCTTTGATTAGTGCTGCAAAGTCAGCCTTGAGAATCTCCTACTGTCGGTGTCTCACGTCGTTTACCACAGCGTGTATTACAGTAACAGTTGATGTTGTGAAGAAATCTCAGAAAAAAAAAACGAGTCTTCAGAAAGGCAGTCAGAATTTAAGACTTTATTGCACCGCATAGACAACAATTGCAGAGCACATAAAGCCTGTCTCAATTCATGAAGTGAGTCCCAAGCGTCCAGATCACCCCAAATATATTACAGCTCTTATCTCAAAATGCCCCCCTTCCAGACTAGTTTCCCAACATCTACTGTATAAAGGTTCCCATGATGTTTTCCCCACTCAACACCTTTACCCATAACAATCACCTGGTGTTCCAGACCTTCTCATAACAACATTCTTGCCCCTGAAGACATCCCCATAACAGTCTTCTTTTCATAAAAATATTTTTGCTGGCAGGACATATTTGCCATCCAGCGATAAGCATCACCTGATTACCCCTTCCTTTATTCTTAAGGCCTAATCCTGGGCTGTTAAGGTCAATGGCCTTTCAGTTGTTAATCAACTCAAAACTTAAAAATTAAGTTGAGAAACAATTAAATTGAGATCAGGGGGACCCATAGATAACAACTAACTGGACTGCCTAATTAATAATAATAATAAATTAATATTAATAATAAATGATTATGCTGGTGCCCTCGGGTTTGTTTCCTGCCTTGCGCCCTGTGTTGGCTGGGATTGGCTCCAGCAGACCCCTGTGACCCTGTAGTTAGGATATAGCAGGTTGGATAATGGATGGATGGATAAATGATTACTTGTTGCACTAGCGTCCTGTAAGGCTAAGGGTAACATAATCAGCGGCTGTACCAGTGAGCAGTAGCGCACAGCTTCACTGATAAGGGCTAAGCTGTAAACAACCTTGACATGGCACAGTGCTTCATGCTTGAGAGAAAAGAAAAAAGACAAGCCTTTAAAAATTGCTTCTTTAAGATCACTCATATATGCTACTGTATCTTATTATTATTATCACTAAGCTATATAAAGAAATATTGCCATATAAACTTAAATGTTACTGTAAAATATATATGTGGGTGCTAGTATAGAAACTCCATGAATGCAGACAGCAGCACTGTTAAGTCATGGCACACAGCTCCACAGTGGTCTGACAAAGGCCATGCTACTGCTTATGTCATGGCACATGTTCAGGAAAAAGTCCCCTAGCTTTCGATAATCAACTCTTAAGTCCCTATAGTGTTCAATACTAACTAATATCATAATACATTGTGTTTAATTTTATTGCCTAAGGCACAGTATCAATGAGCTTTAATCCTTCAAATGCCATTTTATTGCTTATATATTTTATACGCTAGCATAAGACCTTACCCTTCACTTACACAGGCAAAGGCCTTACATGGAGTTTGTTTAATCTTAAAAGCTCTGCTCCTGCATTTTTCAAAACAAAATTTGCCTGCTTGCTTCCTCAGAGACCTTGATGACCTCGTCTCACAGCTTGCCTTGGATAAACTTAAAAACAAAGCAAGTAAGAAGGACAGGCAGGCAAGAGGCCTCTCTAACAAAATTAATGGTGCCCTTTTAAAGTTGTTTCAGGCCTAAACTTTTCATAGCTAAGAGCACAAAATTAATAATGAAGCTGATTGATCCCTAATCAAAATTCTCAACACTGAGAGCGCATGAAGCATGTCTTTATGCTGCTGCTTATGAGCTGCATTTTCTTCTTTTCACTTTTTGTGCGTCAGTCCTTTAAAAGCCTGTACAGCAGCTGTCTTTTTGCCACTTTGCATCTCTGCCGCTCGCATTGTGAAGGGGGGGGGGGCTGATCGCATGCTAAGGAGATGCGGTCAGATCATCTGCTGGCTTGCTGCTGCTGGCGAGCTGCGTGTTCTGCTTGCCACGCTCAGAATTTAAGACTTTATTGTGTCGATCATTTAAAAGCCTGTACAGTAGCTGTCCTTTTTTCTCGCAGGATGTCTCGCAGTGTCTTCCGAGAAGATCATGTCTTGTCTGCCTCGTCTCCCTCCCAAGATGTTTTTTTATAATAGACAGATATATATATATATATATATATATATATATATATATACACACACGAGAGAGGGAATATATGTGTGTTTCATGATTTACATCTTTTGCAATGTTTAAAATGTGCCTATGTGTTTATTCATGCCTTTTCATGTCCAGAACAACAACAACAACAACATTTATTTATATAGCACATTTTCATACAAAAAAAATGTAGCTCAAAGTGCTTTACAAAATGAAGAAATAGAAAAATAGAAGACACAATAAAAAATAAAAATAAGTCAACATTCATTAACATAGAATAAGTAAAGTTCGATGGCCAGAGTGGACAGAAAAAACAAAAAAAAAACTCCAGACGGGTGGAGAAAAAAAATAAAATCTGCAGGGATTCCAGACCAAGAGACCGCCCAGTACCCTCTGGGCAATCTACCTAACATAAATGAAACAGTCCTCTTTGTATTTAGGGTTCTCATGGAAGGACTTAATGATGATGGTCACGTAGACTTCTGGCTTTCAGTCCATCAATGTTGGAGCATCATGATGCTTTGAGTAGGTGGTGGTGGC
Organism: Polypterus bichir lapradei; assembly: GCA_026402145.1. Taxonomy (NCBI): domain Eukaryota; kingdom Metazoa; phylum Chordata; class Cladistia; order Polypteriformes; family Polypteridae; genus Polypterus; species Polypterus bichir. The sequence goes on along the minus strand of JANRMT010062791.1, from coordinate 3,269,249 downwards.
GCAGGCCACCACCAGAAAGAAACCGGAAAAAGAAACAGAAGAGAGAGTTGGGGTCAGTACGGATTTTAGAGCCACTATGAATAGTTATGATGAGTTGAACACACAGAGTATCAGTATTAAGTTAAAGTGAAGTTAGGAGAAAGCCATGTTAAAGTAATGTGTTTTCAGCAGTTTTTTAAAGTGCTCCACTGTATTAGCCTGACGAATTCCTATTGGCAGGCTATTCCAGATTTTAGGTGCATAACAGCAGAAGGCCGCCTCACCACTTCTTTTAAGTTTAGCATTTGGAATTCTAAGGAGACACTCATTTGAGGATCTAAGGTTACGATTTGGAATATAGGGTGTCAGACATTCCGATATATAAGATGGAGCGAGAACACTCTGTGTGTTGTATGTGATAACTCATTTTATAACTAACTGCACTCACTCAGACTTCTTACTAACTTTGAACTTAGTGCACAACTTTGCTCCCCTTCATCATCTCCATGATGCATACTGGTACAGCAGTTAACTCTTATACTCCATATCATCTTGGCCCATCTGGATAATGTAAAAACTGCTCTTAAAGACTCATGTTTATAGACAATAGCTTAGCATTCAACACTGCTGCACCAGCAGAACTGGATTTTGGACTTCATAGTGAACAGATCTTGGCTTTGCAGATTGACAGTATCATATCTTCTGTGCTCTCCCACAACCCAGGTACATTATGGGGTAGTGTGCTAATCCCCCAGTGTGACTGTGTTTCCAGACACCACACCAGCTCCATCACTGAAAATGCTAATGACATCACCATCATAGGCCTGATCACCAACAATGATGAAATGGCTTGCAGACAAGAGGTCTATCTGCAGACTCAACGGACCCAGGACAATCAGACCTTTAATGTCCGAAAATTAAGGAGCAGGTGATAGACTTAAGAGAATGCATAACATCGTGGTTTGTTTTTGTGGGATGCCATGGAAATGGTAACCTTATTTAAATTTCGTACAATAACATTCGCTGATATGGGAACAGCACGTTTTGTCTATTGCTAAGTTCACCAATGCCTTTCTGAGATATCTCACAGGTGCTGTCTGGAGTCCATCTTCACTGGTGGCATCACATCCTGGTAGGGTACACATGCTTGGGTCACTGCAGAGGGTGGTGAAAGCCACAAAATATTACTGACACCCAGCTGCCTTCTGTCCAGGATATTTAAAATACATTCTACTAATATTATTGCACACTCAGCCATCCTGCACATGTGTTTTTCTTACTCTTACCTTCTGGCAAATAGTAAAGAACCAATGGCCCACTATATGGCTTCAGAGAAAGTATTTTAGTTGTGCAATTACTGAAAAGCCAATTGTAATGACAAACATTTTAAGAAAAAGACTATGTATAAATATTTTAAATATACCTGAATATATATTTATATTGTATATTGTATTCAATGTATATTTTTTGTGTTCTATTATATTATTACTGTTCTGAGGAGACATGTAAGTAACAATATAATTCTACTCTATGCACAAGAATGCACACTACTGACCCACTATTTATTAGATGATCCTCTGTGGCAACCCCTAACGGGCGCAGCTGAAAGAAGAAGAAGAAGATTAGTAGTAGTAATAGTTTTTGACATTTATCAAAAATAAAAAAAGATGACGACTCAAAGACAGTTTGTTTTTATGCTGATCTAAGTTGAGTCTTTGCAATCTACTTAAATGTTACATGAAAAAGGTTTAAGAACAATCACGATTGTCTCAAATTGAAAAGTTATTCAAAAATGTAACATTATGTAAATTTCCTGGCTGTCACATGCCGTTCAATTGATATGGACATGACATACAGTATTTCACACTTACAGCTTTTAGTAATGAAAACGTTCAAATCAATTTGATCAAATCAATAAAAAAATGACTGTTTCCTAAAATGTTTCCCTGTCAATTTTAAAACCAATTTTATATGTAGCACTGTTTTTGCAAACCTTTTAAAAATTAATTAAGCCTAATTTTGTTTCACTTGTGTATAATTTGCTAGTGGGAATATGAAATACATTTAAAGATTGAAAATCTCTAGGTATGAGTTTCATGAGGTACATGCTGTTTGAAACACTGAACGGTAATAAGATTTGTTACTTTTACTATAATGTAACGCTTCAGTGGAAAACATAATGAACAACTATTCAAAATAGTAAAAAAAAAAAATTTACTTTATATCAGCAAAGTGTTAGAAACGTTAAGGATCTTAGAATGGTTGTATAGCATAAGTGTGAGACTGGAAGTCATTTATGTTTGTCCAAATAGAAAACTGCTGTAATTTGTACTTTGCAATGAGCGCGTCAATACTGCCTCACAGAAGGCATGATGTGAGTGACCCTGGGAAAGGGCATTACAATAACCGCGTCATTACATGGGCATGCTGAAGTCTGCAGCTTCACTTTGTTGAAATTTCTCATAGTTTTTTAGACCCGTTTGTATGCCTGTCCGCTTTTCACAAGAAAACTACTTAAAGGATTTAGATCGGTTTTTTTTTCTATAATTTGCTTGAACATTCCATTGATTTTGTGACTTTCTCATCGCGCTAATTATCATAGTTTACTTGCGGTACCGATTTATTAGAGTGAAACCAAGAGAGACTCATAAGGCTGCGGGGAGGGGGGCTGCTCTCACGCGTCTGCCTCGGGGCGTAACTTTAACTCTGCTTAGTTAGCAAACGAGAGAACTACTTAACAGATTTAGATCTTTTTTGAGAGACCAACACATCATATTAAAAACATACCAAGCAAGAATTCAACCACCCATTATCCAACCCGCTATATCCTAACTACAGGGTCATGGGGGTCTGCTGGAGCCAATCCCAGCCAACACAGGGCACAAGGCAGGAAATAACCCCGGGCAGGGCACTAGCCCACCGCAGTATTTTTCTATTTGGTTTTAAATTATAGTCAGAACAAAGAAAGCATTTAAGGACAAACGAGAAGGCTTGTTTTCTCTTTATTTATTTATTTATTTATTTAAACTACAACATTAGGGCCATGGAACCCCAAATGATGGCCGATTAAATGTGATCTCAAGTAAAGGTGAGGGCTAAATATTAATACTAATAAAAGAATACTAATGATACAATGCAAAAGGGATTATATTTATTAAAAGAGCTCCATGAAGGTGAGGTGTTTTACTTTGTTTTAGTAAAATTCTTGCTTATTGCATATTATATATATTGTAAGGTTTCTAAACTCTTTTGGGACTCCAACCAATGGGACAAGACGCCAAAGTCCATCCCAAAGAGCAATCGTTGCATCTGTGGAAGGCAGCTTTTCTGTTGCCGGGGCAACCACAGGCTCCCAGCACTGCAGTGGCTAGTTGCGAAAGCAAATCCGATTTGACCGTAGTTGCATTATAAGTGCCTGTCATCGATGGGTTATGCAAGGTTGTTGTGTCTGTGTATAGGTGAGTGGTAGATCCCGCTACAATAAATAACGTGCTGTTCCTGTTTCAAGCTGAATAAAGCTGGTTTTGCTAAAGTACTGAGACTCAGCCTCATGTTTTGGGGTGCCAGACAGGGACTCACATGTCATATGGTATCAGGAGTGGGGTCCTTACACTGATGGAGCCCCAAGAAGTACAGCAACCCCGGAGCAATATGAAGCTCCGCTGGCCACCCCTGCTTTGGCACAGCCACGAGATGTGCTGCTGAAGATGGCTTCCTAAAACAACCCTGAGTGTTTCCTATTCTGCTTTGAATGTATGCACTGGGACAGGGGAGCCTGGGCAGCTATTTTGGCCCCATTTTTAACCAGAGAAGCGCTCCAAGTCATACAGAATCTCCATCCCGAAAGGCTTGATGATTATTACCACGTGAAGCAACAGATCCTCCTCCGCACAACTGTGAGCCAGGTGGTCAAGGGGCGCCAGTTGCAGCTGTGGCATATTGATTTGGATCGCCCTGTACGAGGACAGATCCAGGGCTTAGTGGACCTGATTCAAAACTGCATCTGTAGTGACCCTATCGAGAGCATTGGGGAGAAGCTCGGTATTGATCCAGTCCTTTTAGAGATAGACAGAAGACTTTGTGATGAAATGCGAAACAATGTCCTGCAGACTAGAGGGTGCACAAGCCACCTGGAAACAATGGGGCTACCCAGATTTGACCTAGATTTCAATTCAGCCAGCACAGACCTTCAGGGTCACCAGCACCACGGGTAGAAAACGGCCGAGTATGAACACCATAGTATGGAGTAAACGCAGCTGCTTTCACTGTGATCAACTGAGACATCTGGCTTGGAAGTGTCACCTCCCACCTGCACAAGCAATGGCTATTGGTCTGGCCCAGGTATATGGCTCGCAAGGTTCCCTCAAGATGTTAAAAGAGGACAATTTTAAGGCCTCTATTACACTGGCCAGACGGGAATTCTTTGCACTGTTGGACTCTGGTAGCGACCTCTGCGTAGTCTGCTGTGACTTGCTGAGGCAGACCCATTGAAATCCAAGGACAAAGTAAACATCCGCTGTGTCCATGGGGACAATATTGACCCAGATGAAAACAAAATAGCAGTGGCAGGTGAGTGTGATGCTGCATCAAACACGAAGGAAGCAGAGACTGCCATCCAGGCAGAATTTGCTTGCCTACAACAAGCCAATAAGCCAAGAGAGAGGACCCAAATTTTAAAACACCAAATTTTTTACTTCAGGATGGTTTTCTGTATCGGGTGATTTCTGATTGCATGGGTGATGGACATATTAAACAGTGAGCATTGGGAGAAGGTTTTAACCATTGCTCATAGTCACTTTTTTGGCAGGGTCACCTCAGAGCAGAAAAGACGATGGAACGCATTTCAAAACTTTTATTGGGTAAATATGAGCCAGGTTGTAGAGCAATTTTGTAAGGCCTGTCCCTACTGCCAAATAGTTTCCGTTCACAGACTAGCGCACCCTTTGTACCGATGCCTCATGTTAATTGATTACACTGCAAGATACCCACAAGTAGTAGTGCTGCAACGGGCAGATGCCTGAACTATTGCCAAAGCACTCTCAGATATGTTCACACATATTGGTATCCCTCTCAAGATTATCACTGATCAGGGTACACCCTCTTTGTCACGCATCATGAAGCAGCTATGCAAAAGTTTCAGATTTACGCAGTTACGGTCACGGTTTATCAGCCACAGACCAATGGCCTGACTGAATGATTTAATAAAACCATAAAACAGATGATTCGGCAGGTAGCCCATAATGGTCCAACTTCCTGGGATACAGTTGTACCATTGCTGTCTGGGAAGCCCTGCAAGCGTCCATTGGGACGAACCCTTTCAAACTATTATTTGGCCAGCAACCACGTGGGGTGTTGGACATTTTTCAGGAAGAATGGGCGGGGACTTACAAGACAAACCCTGGGGGGAGGACTGTTGACTGAGTCATTTCACTACAAGTGCAGATTGCCAGATTGTCCTCTATTGTAGTGGAACATCAGCAGCATGAGCAGCAGGCACAGAAACTTAATTATGACAAGACGAGTAAACTCTGCGAGATTAATAAGGGGCATCGTGTGCTGGTGTTGATCCCGTTCGATCGACATAAATTTCGGGCCAAATGGCAAGGTAGAGCAGTGATAGAAGAGCATATGTCCCCAGTGAATTATAAAGTCAGACGGCAGAAACCCACACAAATTTTGCATATTAATCTTTTAAAGGAGTGGCACAACTGTCACGAAGTCCTGGTCACAGCCTCAGCAGTCCCCCAGACTGAGGTCGCTATTGGGGATGATTTAACTGACAACCAGATAACGGAATTGCTATCATTGATTGTGGGGAACTTGGATGTCTTTTTGGCAATGCCTGGCCAGACGACAATTGCAGAACACAAGATTGTCACTCCACCAAGTGTTACTATACAAGTGTCCCCGTATCACCTACTAGAGGCAACAAGGAAAGTGATACACGAGGAAGTACAACAGATGCTCCAATTAGGCATTATTTGACCAAGCAAAAGCAAATGGCAATGTCCAATTGTACTCGTCTAAAAGTCCAACGGTTCGGTTTGGTTCTGTATTGATTTTAGGGATTTCAATAAGATTTCCAAGTTTAATGCATACCCGATGCCCCGTGTGGATGAGCTGTTGGAAAAGCTTGGGCAGGGTTCATATATCTCCGTCCTTGACTTCACAAAAGGTTATTTGCAGGTCCCCTTGGAGGAGTCTAGTTGTGAGAAGACCGTGTTCGCAACTCCGGACGGGTTGTTTGAATTTACCACACTCCCTTTTGGTCTCCATGGTGCACTGCTGACCTTTCAGCAAATGATGGGCCAAATCCTGCATCCCCATTCCGCTTATGTGAGTGCCTATCTTGAAGATGTGGTCATTTTCAGTAATGACTGGGAATCTCATCTTGTCCGCTTTTGGACGGTGCTTGACAGTTTACGGCTGGCAGGGTTGACAGCCAACCCTAAGAAGTACAAGCTAGGTATGTCGGAAACCCACTATCTGGGATATTCCATAGGGAAGGGTTTGCTCAAGCCTCAAATGGACAAGGTGAGGGAAGTGCTTGCATATCCCCATCCCGAAACACAGAGGCAGGCAGGCTTGTGTCTTCCTCAGGCTCGCAAGGTATTACAGGCAGTTCATTCCCAATTTTGCATATTGGGCTGCCCCCTCACTTACTTGACAAAGGGCAAAAAGAATCATAGTGTTGTCTGGTCCAATGCCTGTGAGAGAGCTTTTGTGGACCTAAAAGCTGCTTTATTATCATTTCTGGTTCTGCTCAATCCAGACTTTTTGAAAGAATTTATTCTGCAAACAGAAGCTAGTGCTTCAGGTTTAGAAGTGGTGCTCTCACAATATTTTGAAAGGGAAGATCACCCCATCACATTTCTCAGCAGAAAACTGCTGCCCAGGGAGCATAATTATTCGACTATTGAAAAGGAGTGCTTGGTGATTACATGACAAAGCTAATGTCAGTTTTTGCTATTGATTCAGATACGTCATGTTCAGGTGGTTTTAGAATTAGAAATTTTAAAGTTAATTTCAGGCAAACCTGGAGCAATATATTAGTCTTAATGCAGATCATCATGTCTGGTATTACAGTTTAACTATTGACAATTTTCTTTATGGCCTTTTGTCACCTTAGATGTCTTTTCATGAATAAATATAATTACAGTATGGAGCTCCAATTGGAAAAAAAAGTAGCCAAGCTTCAGGAGAAACATGACTTTCTAGGGAAAAATTTAGACCATTTAAAAGCTAGTGCAACTTTGTTTTTTGTTTGTTTCCACTTGTAATACTTTCTTGTTTTTAATTATGTTTTTTATATAACAAGCTGCATTTGACAAAACCGTATATTCCAGGGCCAGAATTTTGGCCTGTGACATCGTGGGGGTCTATCACATAAATGTTATTTCTACTAGCTTAGATCTGTGTGGTAACTGCAGCCTGGCAAATCAAGATACATTAGTATATTTTAATATTACTGATATGATATATGCAAATGAGCCTTCATGAAGGATTTGCAATATTTTTTTTTGTCCTCACAAAAATGGCTCAAAACTTGTTTTTTTTGTGTTTCACTTTTCAACAGAGAGCAGCACCTAGTGGGGATAAAAAAATATATAGCAAATGTTTCATGAAGCTTCCTTTGCCCATCACTACTAATATTTAACTTTTGGGGATCTGTCATGTTATCTGTCAATGACAATTATCCTAATCATATACCTATTTGTCAGGGACCATTCACTCTTTAAAAAACTAAACATCATGCTTAATTGCAGAAACCTCACACCGCCTGAAGAGATGCAGCTGTTGCCCTTTCTTCTTCAATTAAAGTTCTGTTAGTAATTCTTCAAGCATTTGAATATCCAGTTTTCAAGTTTACACCAGGAGGCAATCTAGATATTTTTGTCTTCACATTCAAGAACAGTTTCTGTTAATCATCAATTTCAAAAGAAAATGTCAATGTCAAAGAGCCTAAACCAGAAAATTGACACAGAAAATCGCAGCTTTAATGAAGAATGGATTGCAAAATATACATTCATCGTTCCATCTTTCAGTAATACCAAAGATGTATGCCTCATTTGCAGTGAAACGATTGCAAATTCAAAAGAATACAATATTAAACATCACCGTTACTCAAGACATGCCACTTTCAAAGTGACATACCCTGAGCGTAATTACTAACAGATCAGAGCAAGTTTTTAAGGTCAGTGTTTTGGAGGAACTTGCTACAGACAAATCTATGGATAGGATAATTACCTCATGTCCATGTCTTGGCAGAGGACATCCAGTGAATAGTACTCGACGAGGTCAAGAAAGCTTCACACATATTTCTGGTTATTGACGAGTCCACGGACAACACTGACATTTCCCAGCTGTGTGTTTTCGGCAAATATTTTGATAGTAAAGAATTCAAAGAAAAGCTGTTGGCTTTGATTCTGCTGGAAAGTGATACCACTGGTGATATTATCTTTGGAAACTGGAGGAGCTTTTTAAAAAACATGACTTGTTATTAGAAAAAATAAACCCAATCATCACTAATGATGCTCCTGCTGTAGTCGGCAAAAAACAGGATCTGGTGAGCAGAATCTTAGAAGAATGTGTCTCCCAAAATTAATGCACTTCACTGTCTTCGCTGTCTTATTCACCAAAGTGTGCTGTGCACCAAACTAAGTGGTGAACTGAAAGATGTTATGGACGAGACAATGAAAATAATTAACTTCAACAGAGGGAATTTAAGTACACAGCATTGCCTGCTCCGCATATTTGTGCTGGAATATCAAACGGTTATTTGTTATTTGCAGGAAGAAGCATCAAACATTCTGTTCACTCTCTTGAAAGCAACTTTTCTTTAGCTAAGAAATGTTTGTTTCATTAATTTACATGTAATTAATTCATATATATTTTCTGTTTTCACGCAAAACGGAAATTTACCATGCTGTTTTGTTTTTTATGTGATACTAGCAGACTACCCGCGCTTCGCAGCGGAGAAGTAGTGTGTTAAAGAAGTTCTGAAAAAGAAAAGGAAATATTTTACAAATAACTTAACATGATTGTTAATGTATTTTTTTTGTCATTGATATGAGTGTTGTTGTCATATATATATATATAT